>OY829329.1:73774062-74305520 GCA_963691655.1 Toxonevra muliebris
AGTTGCTATTATTTGACAACGTCAATATTGACATATAGCCATTAATTAGTTCCAACGCATATTATGATAATTTCGTGCTAATATCTCTGTATTTACGGCAACAAGCAACTAACCACGGCCACGTTTTTTGATTCTACTTTGTACGACGACCTGGAACCTCGTAGAAATAAAGATGCCAATAAATGAAAAATTTGAGAAAGGCAAGGTGAACACTGATTTATAGCAGGCAAATACTTGGTTTTGTATAAAAAGTAGAATAATTTTCCACAATATTTTTTGAACAATTTGCTGTCTTAATGGGATTCAAGTACAAGTATAGTACAGTCAAACCCCTGGATGGGGTTTGAATTTCAAAATTGGGCATGCGTTGTTTTATATATTTTAAATTTTGGTTACAGAGCTTTTTCACGTGGCTGATCAAGAATCTGTCATTCATATTTTCAATATAACAAAACCGTCATATTGAATCCGTCATTGTGTTTTTGAAAATTTTATTTACAAATTCGTGATCAGCAATGTAAATAAATATTAAACATTTTCTATAAAAAGCACATAGTTTTCAAAAAATTCTTTGTTTATTTATTAATTTAAAATTTTCAATATATTTTCACAAAAGCAAAACCGCCGATTGTTTGACACTTTTAACATTTCTACCCGAAGAAAAAGTGCGGGCTATTTTGTGCAAGTTTTTTGAGTACGGAAACGCTTTCTGGGCTGTTTTGGGTGAACGCCTTCATCTGCGTTGTTGTACGGGAATGTACCTAATGTCTGCTGTTACTTTGGGTTCCGAAACCGTACCACTATTTTCTTCAAATCTACCCAAATCCTGTCGAAAATTACGAATTTTATGGATCTATAACTTTATTTTTCAATCATTTGAAAAATTTTTAGGTTTTGAATTTTGCTATTGCATCACAAGTTTTTTGGATTTATTTTTTTTTTTTTGTAATTTTGAAAATCGTACACGGCTTTGATTTAAAAATTCGTTTGGGTTTGAACAATTTGTGTGTATAGCTCATATATTTTTATCGGAGACACCTTTTCTATAGGGGAGAAGACGTTTTATACTGTCGGAGACACCTTTTCTATAGGGAGAAGACGTTTTATACTGTCGGAGACACCTTTTCTATAGGGGAGAAGACGTTTTCTATAGGGGAGAAGACGTTTTATACTGTCGGAGACACCTTTTCTATAGGGGAGAAGACGTTTTATACTGTCGGAGACACCTTTTCTATAGGGGAGAAGACGTTTTATACTGTCGGAGACACCTTTTCTATAGGGGAGAAGACGTTTTATACTGTCGGAGACACCTTTTCTATAGGGGAGAAGAGAAGACGTTTTATACTGTCGGAGACACCTTTTCTATAGGGAGAAGACGTTTTATACTGTCGGAGACACCTTTTCTATAGGGGAGAAGACGTTTTCTATAGGGGAGAAGACGTTTTATACTGTCGGAGACACCTTTTCTATAGGGGAGAAGACGTTTTATACTGTCGGAGACACCTTTTCTATAGGGGAGAAGACGTTTTATACTGTCGGAGACACCTTTTCTATAGGGGAGAAGACGTTTATACTGTCGGAGACACCTTTTCTATAGGGGAGAAGACGTTTTCTATAGGGAGAAGACGTTTTATACTGTCGGAGACACCTTTTCTATAGGGGAGAAGACGTTTTCTATAGGGGAGAAGACGTTTTATACTGTCGGAGACACCTTTTCTATAGGGGAGAAGACGTTTTCTATAGGGGAGAAAAACGTTTTCTATAGGGGAGAAGACGTTTTATACTGTCGGAGACACCTTTTCTATAGGGGAGAAGACGTTTTCTATAGGGGAGAAGACGTTTTATACTGTCGGAGACACCTTTTCTATAGGGGAGAAGACGTTTTATACTGTCGGAGACACCTTTTCTATAGGGGAGAAGATGATTTCTATAGGGGAGAAGACGTTTTTATACTGTCGGAGACACCTTTTCTATAGGGGAGAAGACGTTTTATACTGTCGGAGACACCTTTTCTATAGGGGAGAAGACGTTTTATACTGTCGGAGACACCTTTTCTATAGGGGAGAAGACGTTTTATACTGTCGGAGACACCTTTTCTATAGGGGAGAAGACGTTTTCTATAGGGGAGAAGACGTTTTATACTGTCGGAGACACCTTTTCTATAGGGGAGAAGACGTTTTATACTGTCGGAGACACCTTTTCTATAGGGGAGAAGACGTTTTATACTGTCGGAGACACCTTTTCTATAGGGGAGAAGAGAAGACGTTTTATACTGTCGGAGACACCTTTTCTATAGGGGAGAAGATGATTTCTATAGGGGAGAAGACGTTTTCTATAGGGGAGAAGACGTTTTATACTGTCGGAGACACCTTTTCTATAGGGGAGAAGACGTTTTCTATAGGGGAGAAGACGTTTTATACTGTCGGAGACACCTTTTCTATAGGGGAGAAGACGATTTATACTGTCGGAGACACCTTTTCTATAGGGGAGAAGACGTTTTATACTGTCGGAGACACCTTTTCTATAGGGGAGAAGACGTTTTCTATAGGGGAGAAGACGTTTTATACTGTCGGAGACACCTTTTCTATAGGGGAGAAGACGTTTTATACTGTCGGAGACACCTTTTCTATAGGGGAGAAGACGTTTTCTATAGGGGAGAAGACGTTTTATACTGTCGGAGACACCTTTTCTATAGGGGAGAAGACGTTTTCTATAGGGGAGAAGACGTTTTATACTGTCGGAGACACCTTTTCTATAGGGGAGAAGAGAAGACGTTTTATACTGTCGGAGACACCTTTTCTATAGGGGAGAAGATGATTTCTATAGGGGAGAAGACGTTTTCTATAGGGGAGAAGACGTTTTCTATAGGGGAGAAGACGTTTTATACTGTCGGAGACACCTTTTCTATAGGGGAGAAGACGTTTATACTGTCGGAGACACCTTTTCTATAGGGGAGAAGACGTTTTATACTGTCGGAGACACCTTTTCTATAGGGAGAAGACGTTTTATACTGTCGGAGACACCTTTTCTATAGGGGAGAAGACGTTTTATACTGTCGGAGACACCTTTTCTATAGGGAGAAGACGTTTTATACTGTCGGAGACACCTTTTCTATAGGGGAGAAGACGTTTTATACTGTCGGAGACACCTTTTCTATAGGGGAGAAGACGTTTTCTATAGGGGAGAAGACGTTTTATACTGTCGGAGACACCTTTTCTATAGGGGAGAAGACGTTTTATACTGTCGGAGACACCTTTTCTATAGGGGAGAAGACGTTTTATACTGTCGGAGACACCTTTTCTATAGGGGAGAAGACGTTTTATACTGTCGGAGACACCTTTTCTATAGGGGAGAAGAGAAGACGTTTTATACTGTCGGAGACACCTTTTCTATAGGGGAGAAGACGTTTTATACTGTCGGAGACACCTTTTCTATAGGGGAGAAGACGTTTTCTATAGGGAGAAGACGTTTTATTACTGTCGGAGACACCTTTTCTATAGGGGAGAAGACGTTTTATACTGTCGGAGACACCTTTTCTATAGGGGAGAAGACGTTTTATACTGTCGGAGACACCTTTTCTATAGGGGAGAAGACGTTTTATACTGTCGGAGACACCTTTTCTATAGGGGAGAAGACGTTTTCTATAGGGGAGAAGACGTTTTATACTGTCGGAGACACCTTTTCTATAGGGGAGAAGACGTTTTCTATAGGGGAGAAGACGTTTTATACTGTCGGAGACACCTTTTCTATAGGGGAGAAGACGTTTTCTATAGGGGAGAAAACGTTTTCTATAGGGGAGAAGACGTTTTATACTGTCGGAGACACCTTTTCTATAGGGGAGAAGACGTTTTCTATAGGGGAGAAGACGTTTTATACTGTCGGAGACACCTTTTCTATAGGGGAGAAGACGTTTTATATACTGTCGGAGACACCTTTTCTATAGGGGAGAAGATGATTTCTATAGGGGAGAAGACGTTTTCTATAGGGGAGAAGACGTTTTATACTGTCGGAGACACCTTTTCTATAGGGGAGAAGACACCTTTTCTATAGGGGAGAAGACGTTTCTATAGGGGAGAAGACGTTTTATACTGTCGGAGACACCTTTTCTATAAGGGAGAAGACGTTTTATACTGTCGGAGACACCTTTTCTATAGGGGAGAAGACGTTTTCTATAGGGGAGAAGACGTTTTCTATAGGGGAAGAAGACGTTTATACTGTCGGAGACACCTTTTCTATAGGGGGAAGACGTTTTATACTGTCGGAGACACCTTTTCTATAGGGGAGAAGACGTTTTATACTGTCGGAGACACCTTTTCTATAGGGGAGAAGATGATTTCTATAGGGGAGAAGACGTTTTCTATAGGGGAGAAGACGTTTTATACTGTCGGAGACACCTTTTCTATAGGGGAGAAGACGTTTTATACTGTCGGAGACACCTTTTCTATAGGGAGAAGACGTTTTATACTGTCGGAGACACCTTTTCTATAGGGGAGAAGACGTTTTATACTGTCGGAGACACCTTTTCTATAGGGGAGAAGACGTTTTATACTGTCGGAGACACCTTTTCTATAGGGGAGAAGACGATTTATACTGTCGGAGACACCTTTTCTATAGGGGAGAAGACGTTTTATACTGTCGGAGACACCTTTTCTATAGGGGAGAAGACGTTTTCTATAGGGGAGAAGACGTTTTATACTGTCGGAGACACCTTTTCTATAGGGGAGAAGACGTTTTATACTGTCGGAGACACCTTTTCTATAGGGGAGAAGACGTTTTCTATAGGGAGAAGACGTTTTATACTGTCGGAGACACCTTTTCTATAGGGGAGAAGACGTTTTCTATAGGGGAGAAGACGTTTTAATACTGTCGGAGACACCTTTTCTATAGGGGAGAAGACGTTTTATACTGTCGGAGACACCTTTTCTATAGGGGAGAAGACGTTTTCTATAGGGGAGAAGACGTTTTATACTGTCGGAGACATCTTTTTTATAGGGGAGAAGACGTTTTATACTGTCGGAGACACCTTTTCTATAGAGGAGAAGACGTTTTATACTGTCGGAGACACCTTTTCTATAGGGGAGAAGACGTTTTATACTGTCGGAGACACCTTTTCTATAGGGGAGAAGACGTTTTCTATAGGGGAGAAGACGTTTTCTATAGGGGAGAAGACGTTTTATACTGTCGGAGACACCTTTTCTATAGGGGAGAAGAGAAGACGTTTTATACTGTCGGAGACACCTTTTCTATAGGGGAGAAGATGATTTCTATAGGGGAGAAGACGTTTTCTATAGGGGAGAAGACGTTTTCTATAGGGGAGAAGACGTTTTATACTGTCGGAGACACCTTTTCTATAGGGGAGAAGACGTTTTCTATAGGGGAGAAGACGTTTTATACTGTCGGAGACACCTTTTCTATAGGGGAGAAGACGTTTTATACTGTCGGAGACACCTTTTCTATAGGGGAGAAGAGAAGACGTTTTATACTGTCGGAGACACCTTTTCTATAGGGGAGAAGACGTTTTATACTGTCGGAGACACCTTTTCTATAGGGGAGAAGACGTTTTCTATAGGGGAGAAGACGTTTTCTATAGGGGAGAAGACGTTTTCTATAGGGGAGAAGACGTTTTATACTGTCGGAGACACCTTTTCTATAAGGGAGAAGACGTTTTATACTGTCGGAGACACCTTTTCTATAGGGGAGAAGACGTTTTCTATAGGGGAGAAGACGTTTTCTATAGGGGAGAAGACGTTTTATACTGTCGGAGACACCTTTTCTATAGGGGAGAAGACGTTTTATACTGTCGGAGACACCTTTTCTATAGGGGAGAAGACGATTTATACTGTCGGAGACACCTTTTCTATTGGGGAGAAGACGTTTTATACTGTCGGAGACACCTTTTCTATAGGGGAGAAGACGTTTTATACTGTCGGAGACACCTTTTCTATAGGGGAGAAGACGTTTTCTATAGGGGAGAAGACGTTTTCTATAGGGGAGAAGACGTTTTATACTGTCGGAGACACCTTTTCCATAGGGAGAAGACGTTTTATACTGTCGGAGACACCTTTTCTATAGGGGAGAAGACGTTTTCTATAGGGGAGAAGACGTTTTATACTGTCGGAGACACCTTTTCTATAGGGGAGAAGACGTTTTATACTGTCGGAGACTCGTTTTCTATAGGGGAGAAGATGATTTCTATAGGGGAGAAGACGTTTTCTATAGGGGAGAAGACGTTTTCTATAGGGGAGAAGACGTTTTATACTGTCGGAGACACCTTTTCTATAGGAGAGAAGACGTTTTATACTGTCGGAGACACCTTTTCTATAGGGGAGAAGACGTTTTATACTGTCGGAGACACCTTTTCTATAGGGGAGAAGACGTTTTATACTGTCGGAGACACCTTTTCTATAGGGGAGAAGACGATTTATACTGTCGGAGACACCTTTTCTATTGGGGAGAAGACGTTTTATACTGTCGGAGACACCTTTTCTATAGGGGAGAAGACGTTTTATACTGTCGGAGACACCTTTTCTATAGGGGAGAAGACGTTTTCTATAGGGGAGAAGACGTTTTATACTGTCGGAGACACCTTTTCTATAGGGAGAAGACGTTTTATACTGTCGGAGACACCTTTTCTATAGGGGAGAAGACGTTTTCTATAGGGGAGAAGACGTTTTATACTGTCGGAGACACCTTTTCTATAGGGGAGAAGACGTTTTATACTGTCGGAGACACCTTTTCTATAGGGGAGAAGATGATTTCTATAGGGGAGAAGACGTTTTCTATAGGGGAGAAGACGTTTTATACTGTCGGAGACACCTTTTCTATAGGAGAGAAGACGTTTTATACTGTCGGAGACACCTTTTCTATAGGGGAGAAGACGTTTTATACTGTCGGAGACACCTTTTCTATAGGGGAGAAGACGTTTTCTATAGGGGAGAAGACGTTTTATACTGTCGGAGACACCTTTTCTATAGGGGAGAAGAGAAGATGTTTTATACTGTCGGAGACACCTTTTCTATAGGGGAGAAGATGATTTCTATAGGGGAGAAGACGTTTTCTATAGGGGAGAAGACGTTTTCTATAGGGGAGAAGACGTTTTATACTGTCGGAGACACCTTTTCTATAGGGGAGAAGACGTTTTCTATAGGGGAGAAGACGTTTTATACTGTCGGAGACACCTTTTCTATAGGGGAGAAGACGATTTATACTGTCGGAGACACCTTTTCTATAGGGGAGAAGACGTTTTATACTGTCGGAGACACCTTTTCTATAGGGGAGAAGACGTTTTATACTGTCGGAGACACCTTTTCTATAGGGGAGAAGACGTTTTATACTGTCGGAGACACCTTTTCTATAGGGGAGAAGACGTTTTCTATAGGGGAGAAGACGTTTTATACTGTCGGAGACACCTTTTCTATAGGGGAGAAGACGTTTTCTATAGGGGAGAAGACGTTTTATACTGTCGGAGACACCTTTTCTATAGGGGAGAAGAGAAGACGTTTTATACTGTCGGAGACACCTTTTCTATAGGGGAGAAGATGATTTCTATAGGGGAGAAGACGTTTTCTATAGGGGAGAAGACGTTTTATACTGTCGGAGACACCTTTTCTATAGGGGAGAAGACGTTTTCTATAGGGGAGAAGACGTTTTATACTGTCGGAGACACCTTTTCTATAGGGAAGAAGACGTTTTATACTGTCGGAGACACCTTTTCTATAGGGGAGAAGACGTTTTATACTGTCGGAGACACCTTTTCTATAGGGGAGAAGACGTTTTATACTGTCGGAGACACCTTTTCTATAGGGGAGAAGACGTTTTCTATAGGGGAGAAGACGTTTTATACTGTCGGAGACACCTTTTCTATAGGGGAGAAGAGAAGACGTTTTATACTGTCGGAGACACCTTTTCTATAGGGGAGAAGATGATTTCTATAGGGGAGAAGACGTTTTTTATAGGGGAGAAGACGTTTTCTATAGGGGAGAAGACGTTTTATACAGTCGGAGACACCTTTTCTATAGGGGAGAAGACGTTTTCTATAGGGGAGAAGACGTTTTATACTGTCGGAGACACCTTTTCTATAGGGGAGAAGACGTTTTCTATAGGGGAGAAGACGATTTATACTGTCGGAGACACCTTTTCTATAGGGGAGAAGACGTTTTATACTGTCGGAGACACCTTTTCTATAGGGGAGAAGACGTTTTCTATAGGGGAGAAGACGTTTTATACTGTCGGAGACACCTTTTCTATAGGGGAGAAGACGTTTTATACTGTCGGAGACACCTTTTCTATAGGGGAGAAGATGATTTCTATAGGGGAGAAGACGTTTTCTATAGGGGAGAAGACGTTTTATACTGTCGGAGACACCTTTTCTATAGGGGAGAAGATGATTTCTATAGGGGAGAAGACGTTTTCTATAGGGGAGAAGACGTTTTCTATAGGGGAGAAGACGTTTTATACTGTCGGAGACACCTTTTCTATAGGGGAGAAGACGTTTTCTATAGGGGAGAAGACGTTTTATACTGTCGGAGACACCTTTTCTATAGGGGAGAAGACGATTTATACTGTCGGAGACACCTTTTCTATAGGGGAGAAGACGTTTTATACTGTCGGAGACACCTTTTCTATAGGGGAGAAGACGTTTTATACTGTCGGAGACACCTTTTCTATAGGGGAGAAGAGAAGACGTTTTATACTGTCGGAGACACCTTTTCTATAGGGGAGAAGATGATTTCTATAGGGGAGAAGACGTTTTCTATAGGGGAGAAGACGTTTTATACTGTCGGAGACACCTTTTCTATAGGGGAGAAGACGTTTTCTATAGGGGAGAAGACGTTTTATACTGTCGGAGACACCTTTTCTATAGGGGAGAAGACGATTTATACTGTCGGAGACACCTTTTCTATAGGGGAGAAGACGTTTTATACTGTCGGAGACACCTTTTCTATAGGGGAGAAGACGTTTTATACTGTCGGAGACACCTTTTCTATAGGGGAGAAGACGTTTTCTATAGGGGAGAAGACGTTTTATACTGTCGGAGACACCTTTTCTATAGGGGAGAAGACGTTTTATACTGTCGGAGACACCTTTTCTATAGGGGAGAAGACGTTTTCTATAGGGGAGAAGACGTTTTATACTGTCGGAGACACCTTTTCTATAGGGGAGAAGACGTTTTCTATAGGGGAGAAGACGTTTTATACTGTCGGAGACACCTTTTCTATAGGGGAGAAGAGAAGACGTTTTATACTGTCGGAGACACCTTTTCTATAGGGGAGAAGATGATTTCTATAGGGGAGAAGACGTTTTCTATAGGGGAGAAGACGTTTTCTATAGGGGAGAAGACGTTTTATACTGTCGGAGACACCTTTTCTATAGGGGAGAAGACGTTTTATACTGTCGGAGACACCTTTTCTATAGGGGAGAAGACGTTTTATACTGTCGGAGACACCTTTTCTATAGGGAGAAGACGTTTTATACTGTCGGAGACACCTTTTCTATAGGGGAGAAGACGTTTTATACTGTCGGAGACACCTTTTCTATAGGGAGAAGACGTTTTATACTGTCGGAGACACCTTTTCTATAGGGGAGAAGACGTTTTATACTGTCGGAGACACCTTTTCTATAGGGGAGAAGACGTTTTCTATAGGGGAGAAGACGTTTTATACTGTCGGAGACACCTTTTCTATAGGGGAGAAGACGTTTTATACTGTCGGAGACACCTTTTCTATAGGGGAGAAGACGTTTTATACTGTCGGAGACACCTTTTCTATAGGGGAGAAGACGTTTTATACTGTCGGAGACACCTTTTCTATAGGGGAGAAGACGTTTTATACTGTCGGAGACACCTTTTCTATAGGGGAGAAGACGTTTTATACTGTCGGAGACACCTTTTCTATAGGGGAGAAGACGTTTTCTATAGGGGAGAAGACGTTTTATACTGTCGGAGACACCTTTTCTATAGGGGAGAAGACGTTTTATACTGTCGGAGACACCTTTTCTATAGGGGAGAAGACGTTTTCTATAGGGGAGAAGACGTTTTATACTGTCGGAGACACCTTTTCTATAGGGGAGAAGACGTTTTATACTGTCGGAGACACCTTTTCTATAGGGGAGAAGACGTTTTCTATAGGGGAGAAGACGTTTTATACTGTCGGAGACATCTTTTTTATAGGGGAGAAGACGTTTTATACTGTCGGAGACACCTTTTCTATAGAGGAGAAGACGTTTTATACTGTCGGAGACACCTTTTCTATAGGGGAGAAGACGTTTTATACTGTCGGAGACACCTTTTCTATAGGGGAGAAGACGTTTTATACTGTCGGAGACACCTTTTCTATAGGGGAGAAGACGTTTTCTATAGGGGAGAAGACGTTTTCTATAGGGGAGAAGACGTTTTCTATAGGGGAGAAGACGTTTTATACTGTCGGAGACACCTTTTCTATAGGGGAGAAGACGTTTTCTATAGGGGAGAAGACGTTTTATACTGTCGGAGACACCTTTTCTATAGGGGAGAAGACGTTTTATACTGTCGGAGACACCTTTTCTATAGGGGAGAAGATGATTTCTATAGGGGAGAAGACTTTTCTATAGGGGAGAAGACGTTTTATACTGTCGGAGACACCTTTTCTATAGGGGAGAAGACACCTTTTCTATAGGGGAGAAGACGTTTTCTATAGGGGAGAAGACGTTTTATACTGTCGGAGACACCTTTTCTATAAGGGAGAAGACGTTTTATACTGTCGGAGACACCTTTTCTATAGGGGAGAAGACGTTTTCTATAGGGGAGAAGACGTTTTATACTGTCGGAGACACCTTTTCTATAGGGGGGAAGACGTTTTATACTGTCGGAGACACCTTTTCTATAGGGGAGAAGACGTTTTATACTGTCGGAGACACCTTTTCTATAGGGGAGAAGATGATTTCTATAGGGGAGAAGACGTTTTATACTGTCGGAGACACCTTTTCTATAGGGGAGAAGACGTTTTATACTGTCGGAGACACCTTTTCTATAGGGGAGAAGACGTTTTATACTGTCGGAGACACCTTTTCTATAGGGGAGAAGACGATTTATACTGTCGGAGACACCTTTTCTATAGGGGAGAAGACGTTTTATACTGTCGGAGACACCTTTTCTATAGGGGAGAAGACGTTTTCTATAGGGGAGAAGACGTTTTATACTGTCGGAGACACCTTTTCTATAGGGGAGAAGACGTTTTATACTGTCGGAGACACCTTTTCTATAGGGGAGAAGACGTTTTATACTGTCGGAGACACCTTTTCTATAGGGGAGAAGACGTTTTCTATAGGGGAGAAGACGTTTTATACTGTCGGAGACACCTTTTCTATAGGGGAGAAGACGTTTTCTATAGGGGAGAAGACGTTTTATACTGTCGGAGACACCTTTTCTATAGGGGAGAAGACGTTTTATACTGTCGGAGACACCTTTTCTATAGGGGAGAAGACGTTTTCTATAGGGGAGAAGACGTTTTATACTGTCGGAGACATCTTTTTTATAGGGGAGAAGACGTTTTATACTGTCGGAGACACCTTTTCTATAGAGGAGAAGACGTTTTATACTGTCGGAGACACCTTTTCTATAGGGGAGAAGACGTTTTATACTGTCGGAGACACCTTTTCTATAGGGGAGAAGACGTTTTATACTGTCGGAGACACCTTTTCTATAGGGGAGAAGACGTTTTCTATAGGGGAGAAGACGTTTTCTATAGGGGAGAAGACGTTTTATACTGTCGGAGACACCTTTTCTATAGGGGAGAAGAGAAGACGTTTTATACTGTCGGAGACACCTTTTCTATAGGGGAGAAGATGATTTCTATAGGGGAGAAGACGTTTTCTATAGGGGAGAAGACGTTTTATACTGTCGGAGACACCTTTTCTATAGGGGAGAAGACGTTTTCTATAGGGGAGAAGACGTTTTATACTGTCGGAGACACCTTTTCTATAGGGGAGAAGACGTTTTATACTGTCGGAGACACCTTTTCTATAGGGGAGAAGACGTTTTCTATAGGGGAGAAGACGTTTTCTATAGGGGAGAAGACGTTTTCTATAGGGGAGAAGACGTTTTATACTGTCGGAGACACCTTTTCTATAAGGGAGAAGACGTTTTATACTGTCGGAGACACCTTTTCTATAGGGGAGAAGACGTTTTCTATAGGGGAGAAGACGTTTTCTATAGGGGAGAAGACGTTTTATACTGTCGGAGACACCTTTTCTATAGGGGAGAAGACGTTTTATACTGTCGGAGACACCTTTTCTATAGGGGAGAAGACGATTTATACTGTCGGAGACACCTTTTCAATTGGGGAGAAGACGTTTTATACTGTCGGAGACACCTTTTCTATAGGGGAGAAGACGTTTTATACTGTCGGAGACACCTTTTCTATAGGGGAGAAGACGTTTTCTATAGGGGAGAAGACGTTTTCTATAGGGGAGAAGACGTTTTATACTGTCGGAGACACCTTTTCTATAGGGGAGAAGACGTTTTATACTGTCGGAGACACCTTTTCTATAGGGGAGAAGACGATTTATAATGTCGGAGACACCTTTTCTATAGGGGAGAAGACGTTTTATACTGTCGGAGACACCTTTTCTATAGGGGAGAAGACGTTTTCTATAGGGGAGAAGACGTTTTATACTGTCGGAGACACCTTTTCTATAGGGGAGAAGACGTTTTCTATAGGGGAGAAGACGTTTTATACTGTCGGAGACACCTTTTCTATAGGGGAGAAGACGTTTTCTATAGGGGAGAAGACGTTTTATACTGTCGGAGACACCTTTTCTATAGGGGAGAAGACGTTTTATACTGTCGGAGACACCTTTTCTATAGGGAGAAGACGTTTTATACTGTCGGAGACACCTTTTCTATAGGGGAGAAGACGTTTTCTATAGGGGAGAAGACGTTTTCTATAGGGGAGAAGACGTTTTATACTGTCGGAGACATCTTTTTTATAGGGGAGAAGACGTTTTATACTGTCGGAGACACCTTTTCTATAGAGGAGAAGACGTTTTATACTGTCGGAGACACCTTTTCTATAGGGGAGAAGACGTTTTATACTGTCGGAGACACCTTTTCTATAGGGGAGAAGACGTTTTCTATAGGGGAGAAGACGTTTTCTATAGGGGAGAAGACGTTTTATACTGTCGGAGACACCTTTTCTATAGGGGAGAAGAGAAGACGTTTTATACTGTCGGAGACACCTTTTCTATAGGGGAGAAGATGATTTCTATAGGGGAGAAGACGTTTTCTATAGGGGAGAAGACGTTTTCTATAGGGGAGAAGACGTTTTATACTGTCGGAGACACCTTTTCTATAGGGGAGAAGACGTTTTCTATAGGGGAGAAGACGTTTTATACTGTCGGAGACACCTTTTCTATAGGGGAGAAGACGTTTTATACTGTCGGAGACACCTTTTCTATAGGGGAGAAGAGAAGACGTTTTATACTGTCGGAGACACCTTTTCTATAGGGGAGAAGACGTTTTATACTGTCGGAGACACCTTTTCTATAGGGGAGAAGACGTTTTCTATAGGGGAGAAGACGTTTTCTATAGGGGAGAAGACGTTTTCTATAGGGGAGAAGACGTTTTATACTGTCGGAGACACCTTTTCTATAAGGGAGAAGACGTTTTATACTGTCGGAGACACCTTTTCTATAGGGGAGAAGACGTTTTCTATAGGGGAGAAGACGTTTTCTATAGGGGAGAAGACGTTTTATACTGTCGGAGACACCTTTTCTATAGGGGAGAAGACGTTTTATACTGTCGGAGACACCTTTTCTATAGGGGAGAAGACGATTTATACTGTCGGAGACACCTTTTCTATTGGGGAGAAGACGTTTTATACTGTCGGAGACACCTTTTCTATAGGGGAGAAGACGTTTTATACTGTCGGAGACACCTTTTCTATAGGGGAGAAGACGTTTTCTATAGGGGAGAAGACGTTTTCTATAGGGGAGAAGACGTTTTATACTGTCGGAGACACCTTTTCCATAGGGAGAAGACGTTTTATACTGTCGGAGACACCTTTTCTATAGGGGAGAAGACGTTTTCTATAGGGGAGAAGACGTTTTATACTGTCGGAGACACCTTTTCTATAGGGGAGAAGACGTTTTCTATAGGGGAGAAGACGTTTTATACTGTCGGAGACACCTTTTCTATAGGAGAGAAGACGTTTTATACTGTCGGAGACACCTTTTCTATAGGGGAGAAGACGTTTTATACTGTCGGAGACACCTTTTCTATAGGGGAGAAGACGTTTTATACTGTCGGAGACACCTTTTCTATAGGGGAGAAGACGATTTATACTGTCGGAGACACCTTTTCTATTGGGGAGAAGACGTTTTATACTGTCGGAGACACCTTTTCTATAGGGGAGAAGACGTTTTATACTGTCGGAGACACCTTTTCTATAGGGGAGAAGACGTTTTCTATAGGGGAGAAGACGTTTTATACTGTCGGAGACACCTTTTCTATAGGGAGAAGACGTTTTATACTGTCGGAGACACCTTTTCTATAGGGGAGAAGACGTTTTATACTGTCGGAGACACCTTTTCTATAGGGGAGAAGACGTTTTATACTGTCGGAGACACCTTTTCTATAGGGGAGAAGACGTTTTCTATAGGGGAGAAGACGTTTTATACTGTCGGAGACATCTTTTTTATAGGGGAGAAGACGTTTTATACTGTCGGAGACACCTTTTCTATAGAGGAGAAGACGTTTTATACTGTCGGAGACACCTTTTCTATAGGGGAGAAGACGTTTTATACTGTCGGAGACACCTTTTCTATAGGGGAGAAGACGTTTTATACTGTCGGAGACACCTTTTCTATAGGGGAGAAGACGTTTTCTATAGGGGAGAAGACGTTTTCTATAGGGGAGAAGACGTTTTATACTGTCGGAGACACCTTTTCTATAGGGGAGAAGAGAAGACGTTTTATACTGTCGGAGACACCTTTTCTATAGGGGAGAAGATGATTTCTATAGGGGAGAAGACGTTTTCTATAGGGGAGAAGACGTTTTATACTGTCGGAGACACCTTTTCTATAGGGGAGAAGACGTTTTCTATAGGGGAGAAGACGTTTTATACTGTCGGAGACACCTTTTCTATAGGGGAGAAGACGTTTTATACTGTCGGAGACACCTTTTCTATAGGGGAGAAGACGTTTTCTATAGGGGAGAAGACGTTTTCTATAGGGGAGAAGACGTTTTCTATAGGGGAGAAGACGTTTTATACTGTCGGAGACACCTTTTCTATAAGGGAGAAGACGTTTTATACTGTCGGAGACACCTTTTCTATAGGGGAGAAGACGTTTTCTATAGGGGAGAAGACGTTTTCTATAGGGGAGAAGACGTTTTATACTGTCGGAGACACCTTTTCTATAGGGGAGAAGACGTTTTATACTGTCGGAGACACCTTTTCTATAGGGGAGAAGACGATTTATACTGTCGGAGACACCTTTTCAATTGGGGAGAAGACGTTTTATACTGTCGGAGACACCTTTTCTATAGGGGAGAAGACGTTTTATACTGTCGGAGACACCTTTTCTATAGGGGAGAAGACGTTTTCTATAGGGGAGAAGACGTTTTCTATAGGGGAGAAGACGTTTTATACTGTCGGAGACACCTTTTCTATAGGGGAGAAGACGTTTTATACTGTCGGAGACACCTTTTCTATAGGGGAGAAGACGATTTATAATGTCGGAGACACCTTTTCTATAGGGGAGAAGACGTTTTATACTGTCGGAGACACCTTTTCTATAGGGGAGAAGACGTTTTCTATAGGGGAGAAGACGTTTTATACTGTCGGAGACACCTTTTCTATAGGGGAGAAGACGTTTTCTATAGGGGAGAAGACGTTTTATACTGTCGGAGACACCTTTTCTATAGGGGAGAAGACGTTTTCTATAGGGGAGAAGACGTTTTATACTGTCGGAGACACCTTTTCTATAGGGGAGAAGACGTTTTATACTGTCGGAGACACCTTTTCTATAGGGAGAAGACGTTTTATACTGTCGGAGACACCTTTTCTATAGGGGAGAAGACGTTTTCTATAGGGGAGAAGACGTTTTCTATAGGGGAGAAGACGTTTTATACTGTCGGAGACACCTTTTCTATAGGGGAGAAGACGTTTTATACTGTCGGAGACACCTTTTCTATAGGGGAGAAGATGATTTCTATAGGGGAGAAGACGTTTTCTATAGGGGAGAAGACGTTTTATACTGTCGGAGACACCTTTTCTATAGAGGAGAAGACGTTTTCTATAGGGGAGAAGACGTTTTATACTGTCGGAGACACCTTTTCTATAAGGGAGAAGACGTTTTATACTGTCGGAGACACCTTTTCTATAGGGGAGAAGACGTTTTATACTGTCGGAGACACCTTTTCTATAGGGGAGAAGACGTTTTATACTGTCGGAGACACCTTTTCTATAGGGGAGAAGACGTTTTCTATAGGGGAGAAGACGTTTTATACTGTCGGAGACACCTTTTCTATAGGGGAGAAGACGTTTTCTATAGGGGAGAAGACGTTTTATACTGTCGGAGACACCTTTTCTATAGGGGAGAAGACGATTTATACTGTCGGAGACACCTTTTCTATAGGGGAGAAGACGTTTTATACTGTCGGAGACACCTTTTCTATAGGGGAGAAGACGTTTTATACTGTCGGAGACACCTTTTCTATAGGGGAGAAGAGAAGACGTTTTATACTGTCGGAGACACCTTTTCTATAGGGGAGAAGATGATTTCTATAGGGGAGAAGACGTTTTCTATAGGGGAGAAGACGTTTTATACTGTCGGAGACACCTTTTCTATAGGGGAGAAGACGTTTTCTATAGGGGAGAAGACGTTTTATACTGTCGGAGACACCTTTTCTATAGGGGAGAAGACGATTTATACTGTCGGAGACACCTTTTCTATAGGGGAGAAGACGTTTTATACTGTCGGAGACACCTTTTCTATAGGGGAGAAGACGTTTTCTATAGGGGAGAAGACGTTTTCTATAGGGGAGAAGACGTTTTCTATAGGGGAGAAGACGTTTTATACTGTCGGAGACACCTTTTCTATAGGGGAGAAGACGTTTTATACTGTCGGAGACACCTTTTCTATAGGGGAGAAGACGTTTTCTATAGGGGAGAAGACGTTTTATACTGTCGGAGACACCTTTTCTATAGGGGAGAAGACGTTTTCTATAGGGGAGAAGACGTTTTATACTGTCGGAGACACCTTTTCTATAGGGGAGAAGAGAAGACGTTTTATACTGTCGGAGACACCTTTTCTATAGGGGAGAAGATGATTTCTATAGGGGAGAAGACGTTTTCTATAGGGGAGAAGACGTTTTCTATAGGGGAGAAGACGTTTTATACTGTCGGAGACACCTTTTCTATAGGGGAGAAGACGTTTTATACTGTCGGAGACACCTTTTCTATAGGGGAGAAGACGTTTTATACTGTCGGAGACACCTTTTCTATAGGGAGAAGACGTTTTATACTGTCGGAGACACCTTTTCTATAGGGGAGAAGACGTTTTATACTGTCGGAGACACCTTTTCTATAGGGAGAAGACGTTTTATACTGTCGGAGACACCTTTTCTATAGGGGAGAAGACGTTTTATACTGTCGGAGACACCTTTTCTATAGGGGAGAAGACGTTTTCTATAGGGGAGAAGACGTTTTATACTGTCGGAGACACCTTTTCTATAGGGGAGAAGACGTTTTATACTGTCGGAGACACCTTTTCTATAGGGGAGAAGACGTTTTATACTGTCGGAGACACCTTTTCTATAGGGGAGAAGAGAAGACGTTTTATACTGTCGGAGACACCTTTTCTATAGGGGAGAAGACGTTTTATACTGTCGGAGACACCTTTTCTATAGGGGAGAAGACGTTTTATACTGTCGGAGACACCTTTTCTATAGGGGAGAAGACGTTTTATACTGTCGGAGACACCTTTTCTATAGGGGAGAAGACGTTTTATACTGTCGGAGACACCTTTTCTATAGGGGAGAAGACGTTTTCTATAGGGGAGAAGACGTTTTATACTGTCGGAGACACCTTTTCTATAGGGGAGAAGACGTTTTCTATAGGGGAGAAGACGTTTTATACTGTCGGAGACACCTTTTCTATAGGGGAGAAGACGTTTTCTATAGGGGAGAAAACGTTTTCTATAGGGGAGAAGACGTTTTATACTGTCGGAGACACCTTTTCTATAGGGGAGAAGACGTTTTCTATAGGGGAGAAGACGTTTTATACTGTCGGAGACACCTTTTCTATAGGGGAGAAGACGTTTTATACTGTCGGAGACACCTTTTCTATAGGGGAGAAGATGATTTCTATAGGGGAGAAGACGTTTTCTATAGGGGAGAAGACGTTTTATACTGTCGGAGACACCTTTTCTATAGGGGAGAAGACACCTTTTCTATAGGGGAGAAGACGTTTTCTATAGGGGAGAAGACGTTTTATACTGTCGGAGACACCTTTTCTATAAGGGAGAAGACGTTTTATACTGTCGGAGACACCTTTTCTATAGGGGAGAAGACGTTTTCTATAGGGGAGAAGACGTTTTCTATAGGGGAGAAGACGTTTTATACTGTCGGAGACACCTTTTCTATAGGGGGGAAGACGTTTTATACTGTCGGAGACACCTTTTCTATAGGGGAGAAGACGTTTTATACTGTCGGAGACACCTTTTCTATAGGGGAGAAGATGATTTCTATAGGGGAGAAGACGTTTTCTATAGGGGAGAAGACGTTTTATACTGTCGGAGACACCTTTTCTATAGGGGAGAAGACGTTTTATACTGTCGGAGACACCTTTTCTATAGGGAGAAGACGTTTTATACTGTCGGAGACACCTTTTCTATAGGGGAGAAGACGTTTTATACTGTCGGAGACACCTTTTCTATAGGGGAGAAGACGTTTTATACTGTCGGAGACACCTTTTCTATAGGGGAGAAGACGATTTATACTGTCGGAGACACCTTTTCTATAGGGGAGAAGACGTTTTATACTGTCGGAGACACCTTTTCTATAGGGGAGAAGACGTTTTCTATAGGGGAGAAGACGTTTTATACTGTCGGAGACACCTTTTCTATAGGGGAGAAGACGTTTTCTATAGGGGAGAAGACGTTTTATACTGTCGGAGACACCTTTTCTATAGGGGAGAAGACGTTTTCTATAGGGGAGAAGACGTTTTATACTGTCGGAGACACCTTTTCTATAGGGGAGAAGACGTTTTATACTGTCGGAGACACCTTTTCTATAGGGGAGAAGACGTTTTCTATAGGGGAGAAGACGTTTTATACTGTCGGAGACATCTTTTTTATAGGGGAGAAGACGTTTTATACTGTCGGAGACACCTTTTCTATAGAGGAGAAGACGTTTTATACTGTCGGAGACACCTTTTCTATAGGGGAGAAGACGTTTTATACTGTCGGAGACACCTTTTCTATAGGGGAGAAGACGTTTTCTATAGGGGAGAAGACGTTTTCTATAGGGGAGAAGACGTTTTATACTGTCGGAGACACCTTTTCTATAGGGGAGAAGAGAAGACGTTTTATACTGTCGGAGACACCTTTTCTATAGGGGAGAAGATGATTTCTATAGGGGAGAAGACGTTTTCTATAGGGGAGAAGACGTTTTCTATAGGGGAGAAGACGTTTTATACTGTCGGAGACACCTTTTCTATAGGGGAGAAGACGTTTTCTATAGGGGAGAAGACGTTTTATACTGTCGGAGACACCTTTTCTATAGGGGAGAAGACGTTTTATACTGTCGGAGACACCTTTTCTATAGGGGAGAAGAGAAGACGTTTTATACTGTCGGAGACACCTTTTCTATAGGGGAGAAGACGTTTTATACTGTCGGAGACACCTTTTCTATAGGGGAGAAGACGTTTTCTATAGGGGAGAAGACGTTTTCTATAGGGGAGAAGACGTTTTCTATAGGGGAGAAGACGTTTTCTATAGGGGAGAAGACGTTTTATACTGTCGGAGACACCTTTTCTATAAGGGAGAAGACGTTTTATACTGTCGGAGACACCTTTTCTATAGGGGAGAAGACGTTTTCTATAGGGGAGAAGACGTTTTCTATAGGGGAGAAGACGTTTTATACTGTCGGAGACACCTTTTCTATAGGGGAGAAGACGTTTTATACTGTCGGAGACACCTTTTCTATAGGGGAGAAGACGATTTATACTGTCGGAGACACCTTTTCTATTGGGGAGAAGACGTTTTATACTGTCGGAGACACCTTTTCTATAGGGGAGAAGACGTTTTATACTGTCGGAGACACCTTTTCTATAGGGGAGAAGACGTTTTCTATAGGGGAGAAGACGTTTTCTATAGGGGAGAAGACGTTTTATACTGTCGGAGACACCTTTTCCATAGGGAGAAGACGTTTTATACTGTCGGAGACACCTTTTCTATAGGGGAGAAGACGTTTTCTATAGGGGAGAAGACGTTTTATACTGTCGGAGACACCTTTTCTATAGGGGAGAAGACGTTTTATACTGTCGGAGACTCGTTTTCTATAGGGGAGAAGATGATTTCTATAGGGGAGAAGACGTTTTCTATAGGGGAGAAGACGTTTTCTATAGGGGAGAAGACGTTTTATACTGTCGGAGACACCTTTTCTATAGGAGAGAAGACGTTTTATACTGTCGGAGACACCTTTTCTATAGGGGAGAAGACGTTTTATACTGTCGGAGACACCTTTTCTATAGGGGAGAAGACGTTTTATACTGTCGGAGACACCTTTTCTATAGGGGAGAAGACGATTTATACTGTCGGAGACACCTTTTCTATTGGGGAGAAGACGTTTTATACTGTCGGAGACACCTTTTCTATAGGGGAGAAGACGTTTTATACTGTCGGAGACACCTTTTCTATAGGGGAGAAGACGTTTTCTATAGGGGAGAAGACGTTTTATACTGTCGGAGACACCTTTTCTATAGGGAGAAGACGTTTTATACTGTCGGAGACACCTTTTCTATAGGGGAGAAGACGTTTTCTATAGGGGAGAAGACGTTTTATACTGTCGGAGACACCTTTTCTATAGGGGAGAAGACGTTTTATACTGTCGGAGACACCTTTTCTATAGGGGAGAAGATGATTTCTATAGGGGAGAAGACGTTTTCTATAGGGGAGAAGACGTTTTATACTGTCGGAGACACCTTTTCTATAGGAGAGAAGACGTTTTATACTGTCGGAGACACCTTTTCTATAGGGGAGAAGACGTTTTATACTGTCGGAGACACCTTTTCTATAGGGGAGAAGACGTTTTATACTGTCGGAGACACCTTTTCTATAGGGGAGAAGACGTTTTATACTGTCGGAGACACCTTTTCTATAGGGGAGAAGACGTTTTCTATAGGGGAGAAGACGTTTTCTATAGGGGAGAAGACGTTTTATACTGTCGGAGACACCTTTTCTATAGGGGAGAAGACGATTTATACTGTCGGAGAAACCTTTTCTATAGGGGAGAAGAGAAGACGTTTTATACTGTCGGAGACACCTTTTCTATAGGGGAGAAGACGTTTTCTATAGGGGAGAAGACGTTTTATACTGTCGGAGACACCTTTTCTATAGGGGAGAAGACGTTTTCTGTAGGGGAGAAGACGTTTTATACTGTCGGAGACACCTTTTCTATAGGGGAGAAGACGTTTTCTATAGGGGAGAAGACGTTTTATACTGTCGGAGACACCTTTTCTATAGGGGAGAAGACGTTTTCTATAGGGGAGAAGACGTTTTATACTGTCGGAGACACCTTTTCTATAGGGGAGAAGACGTTTTCTATAGGGGAGAAGACGTTTTATACTGTCGGAGACACCTTTTCTATAGGGGAGAAGACGTTTTATACTGTCGGAGACACCTTTTCTATAGGGGAGAAGACGTTTTATACTGTCGGAGACACCTTTTCTATAGGGGAGAAGACGTTTTCTATAGGGGAGAAGACGTTTTATACTGTCGGAGACACCTTTTCTATAGGGGAGAAGACGTTTTCTATAGGGGAGAAGACGTTTTATACTGTCGGAGACACCTTTTCTATAGGGGAGAAGACGTTTTCTATAGGGGAGAAGACGTTTTATACTGTCGGAGACACCTTTTCTATAGGGGAGAAGACGTTTTCTATAGGGGAGAAGACGTTTTCTATAGGGGAGAAGACGTTTTATACTGTCGGAGACACCTTTTCTATAGGGGAGAAGACGTTTTCTATAGGGGAGAAGACGTTTTATACTGTCGGAGACACCTTTTCTATAGGGGAGAAGACGTTTTATACTGTCGGAGACACCTTTTCTATAGGGGAGAAGACGATTTATAATGTCGGAGACACCTTTTCTATAGGGGAGAAGACGTTTTATACTGTCGGAGACACCTTTTCTATAGGGGAGAAGACGTTTTCTATAGGGGAGAAGACGTTTTATACTGTCGGAGACACCTTTTCTATAGGGGAGAAGACGTTTTCTATAGGGGAGAAGACGTTTTATACTGTCGGAGACACCTTTTCTATAGGGGAGAAGACGTTTTCTATAGGGGAGAAGACGTTTTATACTGTCGGAGACACCTTTTCTATAGGGGAGAAGACGTTTTATACTGTCGGAGACACCTTTTCTATAGGGAGAAGACGTTTTATACTGTCGGAGACACCTTTTCTATAGGGGAGAAGACGTTTTCTATAGGGGAGAAGACGTTTTCTATAGGGGAGAAGACGTTTTATACTGTCGGAGACACCTTTTCTATAGGGGAGAAGACGTTTTATACTGTCGGAGACACCTTTTCTATAGGGGAGAAGATGATTTCTATAGGGGAGAAGACGTTTTCTATAGGGGAGAAGACGTTTTATACTGTCGGAGACACCTTTTCTATAGAGGAGAAGACGTTTTCTATAGGGGAGAAGACGTTTTATACTGTCGGAGACACCTTTTCTATAAGGGAGAAGACGTTTTATACTGTCGGAGACACCTTTTCTATAGGGGAGAAGACGTTTTCTATAGGGGAGAAGACGTTTTATACTGTCGGAGACACCTTTTCTATAGGGGAGAAGACGTTTTATACTGTCGGAGACACCTTTTCTATAGGGGAGAAGACGTTTTCTATAGGGGAGAAGACGTTTTATACTGTCGGAGACACCTTTTCTATAGGGGAGAAGACGTTTTCTATAGGGGAGAAGACGTTTTATACTGTCGGAGACACCTTTTCTATAGGGGAGAAGACGTTTTATACTGTCGGAGACACCTTTTCTATAGGGGAGAAGACGTTTTATACTGTCGGAGACACCTTTTCTATAGGGGAGAAGACGTTTTCTATAGGGGAGAAGACGTTTTCTATAGGGGAGAAGACGTTTTCTATAGGGGAGAAGACACCTTTTTTATAGGGGAGAAGACGTTTTATACTGTCGGAGACACCTTTTCTATAGGGGAGAAGACGTTTTATACTGTCGGAGACACCTTTTCTATAGGGGAGAAGACGTTTTCTATAGGGGAGAAGACGTTTTATACTGTCGGAGACACCTTTTCTATAGGGGAGAAGACGTTTTATACTGTCGGAGACACCTTTTCTACAGGGGAGAAGACGATTTATACTGTCGGAGACACCTTTTCTATAGGGGAGAAGACGTTTTATACTGTCGGAGACACCTTTTCTATAGGGGAGAAGACGTTTTCTATAGGGGAGAAGACGTTTTATACTGTCGGAGACACCTTTTCTATAGGGGAGAAGACGTTTTCTATAGGGGAGAAGACGTTTTATACTGTCGGAGACACCTTTTCTATAGGGGAGAAGACGTTTTATACTGTCGGAGACACCTTTTCTATAGGGGAGAAGACGTTTTATACT
Source organism: Toxonevra muliebris (assembly GCA_963691655.1). Taxonomy (NCBI): domain Eukaryota; kingdom Metazoa; phylum Arthropoda; class Insecta; order Diptera; family Pallopteridae; genus Toxonevra; species Toxonevra muliebris. The sequence goes on from OY829329.1 coordinate 73,797,904, forward strand.
GTCGGAGACACCTTTTCTATAGGGGAGAAGACGTTTTCTATAGGGGAGAAGACGTTTTCTATAGGGGAGAAGACACCTTTTTTATAGGGGAGAAGACGTTTTATACTGTCGGAGACACCTTTTCTATAGGGGAGAAGACGTTTTATACTGTCGGAGACACCTTTTCTATAGGGGAGAAGACGTTTTCTATAGGGGAGAAGACGTTTTATACTGTCGGAGACACCTTTTCTATAGGGGAGAAGACGTTTTATACTGTCGGAGACACCTTTTCTACAGGGGAGAAGACGATTTATACTGTCGGAGACACCTTTTCTATAGGGGAGAAGACGTTTTATACTGTCGGAGACACCTTTTCTATAAGGGAGAAGACGTTTTATACTGTCGGAGACACCTTTTCTATAGGGGAGAAGACGTTTTATACTGTCGGAGACACCTTTTCTATAGGGGAGAAGACGTTTTATACTGTCGGAGACACCTTTTCTATAGGGGAGAAGACGTTTTATACTGTCGGAGACACCTTTTCTATAGGGGAGAAGACGATTTATACTGTCGGAGACACCTTTTCTATAGGGGAGAAGACGTTTTATACTGTCGGAGACACCTTTTCTATAGGGGAGAAGACGTTTTATACTGTCGGAGACACCTTTTCTATAGGGGAGAAGACGTTTTATACTGTCGGAGACACCTTTTCTATAGGGGAGAAGACGTTTTCTATAGGGGAGAAGACGTTTTCGATAGGGGAGAAGACGTTTTATACTGTCGGAGACACCTTTTCTATAGGGGAGAAGACGTTTTCTATAGGGGAGAAGACGTTTTATACTGTCGGAGACACCTTTTCTATAGGGGAGAAGACGTTTTCTATAGGGGAGAAGACGTTTTATACTGTCGGAGACACCTTTTCTATAGGGGAGAAGACGTTTTATACTGTCGGAGACACCTTTTCTATAGGGGAGAAGACGTTTTATACTGTCGGAGACACCTTTTCTATAGGGGAGAAGACGTTTTATACTGTCGGAGACACCTTTTCTATAGGGGAGAAGACGATTTATACTGTCGGAGACACCTTTTCTATAGGGGAGAAGACGTTTTATACTGTCGGAGACACCTTTTCTATAGGGGAGAAGACGTTTTATACTGTCGGAGACACCTTTTCTATAGGGGAGAAGACGTTTTACACTGTCGGAGACACCTTTTCTATAGGGGAGAAGACGTTTTATACTGTCGGAGACACCTTTTCTATAGGGGAGAAGACGTTTTCTATAGGGGAGAAGACGTTTTCTATGGGGGAGAAGACGTTTTATACTGTCGGAGACACCTTTTCTATAGGGAGAAGACGTTTTATACTGTCGGAGACACCTTTTCTATAGGGGAGAAGATGATTTCTATAGGGGAGAAGACGTTTTCTATAGGGGAGAAGACGTTTTATACTGTCGGAGACACCTTTTCTATAGGGGAGAAGACGTTTTCTATAGGGGAGAAGATGTTTTCTATAGGGGAGAAGACGTTTTCTATAGGGGAGAAGACGTTTTATACTGTCGGAGACACCTTTTCTATAGGGAGAAGACGTTTTATACTGTCGGAGACACCTTTTCTATAGGGGAGAAGACGTTTTATACTGTCGGAGACACCTTTTCTATAGGGGAGAAGACGATTTATACTGTCGGAGACACCTTTTCTATAGGGGAGAAGACGATTTATACTGTCGGAGACACCTTTTCTATAGGGGAGAAGACGTTTTATACTGTCGGAGACACCTTTTCTATAGAGGAGAAGACGTTTTATACTGTCGGAGACACCTTTTCTATAGGGGAGAAGACGTTTTATACTGTCGGAGACACCTTTTCTATAGGGGAGAAGACGTTTTATACTGTCGGAGACACCTTTTCTATAAGGGAGAAGACGTTTTATACTGTCGGAGACACCTTTTCTATAGGGGAGAAGACGTTTTATACTGTCGGAGACACCTTTTCTATAAGGGAGAAGACGTTTTATACTGTCGGAGACACCTTTTCTATAGGGGAGAAGACGATTTATAATGTCGGAGACACCTTTTCTATAGGGGAGAAGACGTTTTATACTGTCGGAGACACCTTTTCTATAGGGGAGAAGACGTTTTATACTGTCGGAGACACCTTTTCTATAGGGGAGAAGACGTTTTATACTGTCGGAGACACCTTTTCTATAGGGGAGAAGACGTTTTCTATAGGGGAGAAGACGTTTTATACTGTCGGAGACACCTTTTCTATAGGGGAGAAGACGTTTTATACTGTCGGAGACACCTTTTCTATAGGGGAGAAGACGTTTTCTATAGGGGAGAAGACGTTTTATACTGTCGGAGACACCTTTTCTATAGGGGAGAAGACGTTTTATACTGTCGGAGACACCTTTTCTATAGGGGAGAAGACGTTTTCTATAGGGGAGAAGACGTTTTCTATAGGGGAGAAGACGTTTTATACTGTCGGAGACACCTTTTCTATAGGGGAGAAGACGTTTTCTATAGGGGAGAAGACGTTTTCTATAGGGGAGAAGACGTTTTATACTGTCGGAGACACCTTTTCTATAGGGGAGAAGACGTTTTATACTGTCGGAGACACCTTTTCTATAGGGGAGAAGACGTTTTCTATAGGGGAGAAGACGTTTTATACTGTCGGAGACACCTTTTCTATAGGGGAGAAGACGTTTTATACTGTCGGAGACACCTTTTCTATAGGGGAGAAGACGTTTTCTATAGGGGAGAAGACGTTTTATACTGTCGGAGACACCTTTTCTATAGGGGAGAAGACGTTTTATACTGTCGGAGACACCTTTTCTACAGGGGAGAAGACGATTTATACTGTCGGAGACACCTTTTCTATAGGGGAGAAGACGTTTTCTATAGGGGAGAAGACGTTTTATACTGTCGGAGACACCTTTTCTATAGGGGAGAAGACGTTTTCTATAGGGGAGAAGACGTTTTATACTGTCGGAGACACCTTTTCTATAGGGGAGAAGACGTTTTATACTGTCGGAGACACCTTTTCTATAGGGGAGAAGACGTTTTCTATAGGGGAGAAGACGTTTTATACTGTCGGAGACACCTTTTCTATAGGGGAGAAGACGTTTTATACTGTCGGAGACACCTTTTCTATAGGGGAGAAGACGTTTTCTATAGGGGAGAAGACGTTTTATACTGTCGGAGACACCTTTTCTATAGGGGAGAAGACGTTTTATACTGTCGGAGACACCTTTTCTATAGGGGAGAAGACGTTTTCTATAGGGGAGAAGACGTTTTATACTGTCGGAGACACCTTTTCTATAGGGGAGAAGACGTTTTATACTGTCGGAGACACCTTTTCTACAGGGGAGAAGACGATTTATACTGTCGGAGACACCTTTTCTATAGGGGAGAAGACGTTTTATACTGTCGGAGACACCTTTTCTATAGGGGAGAAGACGTTTTCTATAGGGGAGAAGACGTTTTATACTGTCGGAGACACCTTTTCTATAGGGGAGAAAACGTTTTATACTGTCGGAGACACCTTTTCTATAGGGGAGAAGACGTTTTATACTGTCGGAGACACCTTTTCTATAGGGGAGAAGACGTTTTATACTGTCGGAGACACCTTTTCTATAGGGGAGAAGACGTTTTATACTGTCGGAGACACCTTTTCTATAAGGGAGAAGACGTTTTATACTGTCGGAGACACCTTTTCTATAGGGGAGAAGACGTTTTATACTGTCGGAGACACCTTTTCTATAAGGGAGAAGACGTTTTATACTGTCGGAGACACCTTTTCTATAGGGGAGAAGACGATTTATAATGTCGGAGACACCTTTTCTATAGGGGAGAAGACGTTTTATACTGTCGGAGACACCTTTTCTATAGGGGAGAAGACGTTTTATACTGTCGGAGACACCTTTTCTATAGGGGAGAAGACGTTTTCTATAGGGGACAAGACGTTTTCTATAGGGGAGAAGACGTTTTATACTGTCGGAGACACCTTTTCTATAGGGGAGAAGACGTTTTCTATAGGGGAGAAGACGTTTTATACTGTCGGAGACACCTTTTCTATAGGGGAGAAGACGTTTTATACTGTCGGAGACACCTTTTCTATAGGGGAGAAGACGTTTTATACTGTCGGAGACACCTTTTCTATAGGGGAGAAGACGTTTTATACTGTCGGAGACACCTTTTCTATAGGGGAGAAGACGTTTTCTATAGGGGAGAAGACGTTTTATACTGTCGGAGACACCTTTTTTTATAGGGGAGAAGACGTTTTATACTGTCGGAGACACCTTTTCTATAGGGGAGAAGACGTTTTATACTGTCGGAGACACCTTTTCTATAGGGGAGAAGACGTTTTCTATAGGGGAGAAGACGTTTTCTATAGGGGAGAAGACGTTTTCTATAGGGGAGAAGACGTTTTATACTGTCGGAGACACCTTTTCTATAGGGGAGAAGACGTTTTATACTGTCGGAGACACCTTTTCTATAGGGGAGAAGACGTTTTCTATAGGGGAGAAGACGTTTTATACTGTCGGAGACACCTTTTCTATAGGGGAGAAGACGTTTTCTATAGGGGAGAAGACGTTTTATACTGTCGGAGACACCTTTTCTATAGGGGAGAAGACGTTTTATACTGTCGGAGACACCTTTTCTATAGGGGAGAAGACGTTTTATACTGTCGGAGACACCTTTTCTATAGGGGAGAAGACGTTTTCTATAGGGGAGAAGACGTTTTATACTGTCGGAGACACCTTTTCTATAGGGGAGAAGACGTTTTATACTGTCGGAGACACCTTTTCTATAGGGGAGAAGACGTTTTCTATAGGGGAGAAGACGTTTTATACTGTCGGAGACACCTTTTCTATAGGGGAGAAGACGTTTTATACTGTCGGAGACACCTTTTCTATAGGGGAGAAGACGTTTTCTATAGGGGAGAAGACGTTTTATACTGTCGGAGACACCTTTTCTATAGGGGAGAAGACGTTTTATACTGTCGGAGACACCTTTTCTACAGGGGAGAAGACGATTTATACTGTCGGAGACACCTTTTCTATAGGGGAGAAGACGTTTTATACTGTCGGAGACACCTTTTCTATAGGGGAGAAGACGTTTTCTATAGGGGAGAAGACGTTTTATACTGTCGGAGACACCTTTTCTATAGGGGAGAAGACGTTTTATACTGTCGGAGACACCTTTTCTATAGGGGAGAAGACGTTTTATACTGTCGGAGACACCTTTTCTATAGGGGAGAAGACGTTTTATACTGTCGGAGACACCTTTTCTATAGGGGAGAAGACGTTTTATACTGTCGGAGACACCTTTTCTATAGGGGAGAAGACGTTTTATACTGTCGGAGACACCTTTTCTATAGGGGAGAAGACGTTTTATACTGTCGGAGACACCTTTTCTATAGGGGAGAAGACGTTTTCTATAGGGGAGAAGACGTTTTATACTGTCGGAGACACCTTTTCTATAGGGGAGAAGACGTTTTATACTGTCGGAGACACCTTTTCTATAGGGGAGAAGACGTTTTCTATAGGGGAGAAGACGTTTTCTATAGGGGAGAAGACGTTTTATACTGTCGGAGACACCTTTTCTATAGGGGAGAAGACGTTTTATACTGTCGGAGACACCTTTTCTATAGGGGAGAAGACGTTTTATACTGTCGGAGACACCTTTTCTATAGGGGAGAAGACGTTTTATACTGTCGGAGACACCTTTTCTATAGGGGAGAAGACGATTTATACTGTCGGAGACACCTTTTCTATAGGGGAGAAGACGTTTTATACTGTCGGAGACACCTTTTCTATAGGGGAGAAGACGTTTTCTATAGGGGAGAAGACGTTTTCTATAGGGGAGAAGACGTTTTACACTGTCGGAGACACCTTTTCTATAGGGGAGAAGACGTTTTATACTGTCGGAGACACCTTTTCTATAGGGGAGAAGACGTTTTATACTGTCGGAGACACCTTTTCTATAGGGGAGAAGACGTTTTATACTGTCGGAGACACCTTTTCTATAGGGGAGAAGACGTTTTATACTGTCGGAGACACCTTTTCTATAGGGGAGAAGATGATTTCTATAGGGGAGAAGACGTTTTCTATAGGGGAGAAGACGTTTTATACTGTCGGAGACACCTTTTCTATAGGGGAGAAGACGTTTTCTATAGGGGAGAAGACGTTTTATACTGTCGGAGACACCTTTTCTATAAGGGAGAAGACGTTTTATACTGTCGGAGACACCTTTTCTATAGGGGAGAAGACGTTTTATACTGTCGGAGACACCTTTTCTATAAGGGAGAAGACGATTTATAATGTCGGAGACACCTTTTCTATAGGGGAGAAGACGTTTTATACTGTCGGAGACACCTTTTCTATAGGGGAGAAGACGTTTTATACTGTCGGAGACACCTTTTCTATAGGGGAGAAGACGTTTTCTATAGGGGAGAAGACGTTTTCTATAGGGGAGAAGACGTTTTATACTGTCGGAGACACCTTTTCTATAGGGGAGAAGACGTTTTATACTGTCGGAGACACCTTTTCTATAGGAAAAGACGTTTTATACTGTCGGAGACACCTTTTCTATAGGGGAGAAGACGTTTTATACTGTCGGAGACACCTTTTCTATAGGGGAGAAGACGTTTTATACTGTCGGAGACACCTTTTCTATAGGGGAGGAGACGATTTATACTGTCGGAGACACCTTTTCTATAGGGGAGAAGACGTTTTATACTGTCGGAGACACCTTTTCTATAGGGGAGAAGACGTTTTATACTGTCGGAGACACCTTTTCTATAGGGGAGAAGACGTTTTCTATAGGGGAGAAGACGTTTTATACTGTCGGAGACACCTTTTTTATAGGGGAGAAGACGTTTTATACTGTCGGAGACACCTTTTCTATAGGGGAGAAGACGTTTTCTATAGGGGAGAAGACGTTTTATACTGTCGGAGACACCTTTTCTATAGGGGAGAAGACGTTTTATACTGTCGGAGACACCTTTTCTATAGGGGAGAAGACGTTTTATACTGTCGGAGACACCTTTTCTATAGGGGAGAAGACGTTTTCTATAGGGGAGAAGACGTTTTCTATAGGGGAGAAGACGTTTTCTATAGGGGAGAAGACGTTTTATACTGTCGGAGACACCTTTTCTATAGGGGAGAAGACGTTTTCTATAGGGGAGAAGACGTTTTATACTGTCGGAGACACCTTTTCTATAGGGGAGAAGACGTTTTCTATAGGGGAGAAGACGTTTTATACTGTCGGAGACACCTTTTCTATAGGGGAGAAGACGTTTTCTATAGGGGAGAAGACGTTTTATACTGTCGGAGACACCTTTTCTATAGGGGAGAAGACGTTTTATACTGTCGGAGACACCTTTTCTATAGGGGAGAAGATGATTTCTATAGGGGAGAAGACGTTTTCTATAGGGGAGAAGACGTTTTATACTGTCGGAGACACCTTTTCTATAGGGGAGAAGACGTTTTCTATAGGGGAGAAGACGTTTTATACTGTCGGAGACACCTTTTCTATAGGGGAGAAGACGTTTTATACTGTCGGAGACACCTTTTCTATAGGGGAGAAGACGATTTATACTGTCGGAGACACCTTTTCTATAGGGGAGAAGACGTTTTATACTGTCGGAGACACCTTTTCTATAGGGGAGAAGACGATTTATACTGTCGGAGACACCTTTTCTATAGGGGAGAAGACGTTTTATACTGTCGGAGACACCTTTTCTATAGGGGAGAAGACGTTTTCTATAGGGGAGAAGACGTTTTACACTGTCGGAGACACCTTTTCTATAGGGGAGAAGATGATTTCTATAGGGGAGAAGACGTTTTCTATAGGGGAGAAGACGTTTTATACTGTCGGAGACACCTTTTCTATAGGGGAGAAGACGTTTTATACTGTCGGAGACACCTTTTCTATAAGGGAGAAGACGTTTTATACTGTCGGAGACACCTTTTCTATAGGGGAGAAGACGATTTATAATGTCGGAGACACCTTTTCTATAGGGGAGAAGACGTTTTATACTGTCGGAGACACCTTTTCTATAGGGGAGAAGACGTTTTCTATAAGGGAGAAGACGTTTTATACTGTCGGAGACACCTTTTCTATAGGGGAGAAGACGTTTTCTATAGGGGAGAAGACGTTTTCTATAGGGGAGATGACGTTTTATACTGTCGGAGACACCTTTTCTATAGGGGAGAAGACGTTTTCTATAGGGGAGAAGACGTTTTCTATAGGGGAGACACCTTTTCTATAGGGGAGAAGACGTTTTCTATAGGGGAGAAGACGTTTTATACTGTCGGAGACACCTTTTCTATAAGGGAGAAGACGTTTTATACTGTCGGAGACACCTTTTCTATAGGGGAGAAGACGTTTTATACTGTCGGAGACACCTTTTCTATAAGGGAGAAGACGTTTTATACTGTCGGAGACACCTTTTCTATAGGGGAGAAGACGTTTTATACTGTCGGAGACACCTTTTCTATAGGGGAGAAGACGTTTTATACTGTCGGAGACACCTTTTCTATAGGGGAGAAGACGTTTTATACTGTCGGAGACACCTTTTCTATAGGGGAGAAGACGTTTTATACTGTCGGAGACACCTTTTCTATAGGGGAGAAGACGTTTTCTATAGGGGAGAAGACGTTTTCTATAGGGGAGAAGACGTTTTCTATAGGGGAGAAGACGTTTTATACTGTCGGAGACACCTTTTCTATAGGGGAGAAGACGTTTTATACTGTCGGAGACACCTTTTCTATAGGGAGAAGACGTTTTATACTGTCGGAGACACCTTTTCTATAGGGGAGAAGACGTTTTATACTGTCGGAGACACCTTTTCTATAGGGGAGAAGACGTTTTATACTGTCGGAGACACCTTTTCTATAGGGGAGGAGACGATTTATACTGTCGGAGACACCTTTTCTATAGGGGAGAAGACGTTTTATACTGTCGGAGACACCTTTTCTATAGGGGAGAAGACGTTTTATACTGTCGGAGACACCTTTTCTATAGGGGAGAAGACGTTTTATACTGTCGGAGACACCTTTTCTATAGGGGAGAAGACGTTTTCTATAGGGGAGAAGACGTTTTATACTGTCGGAGACACCTTTTTTATAGGGGAGAAGACGTTTTATACTGTCGGAGACACCTTTTCTATAGGGGAGAAGACGTTTTATACTGTCGGAGACACCTTTTCTATAGGGGAGAAGACGTTTTCTATAGGGGAGAAGACGTTTTATACTGTCGGAGACACCTTTTCTATAGGGGAGAAGACGTTTTATACTGTCGGAGACACCTTTTCTATAGGGGAGAAGACGTTTTATACTGTCGGAGACACCTTTTCTATAGGGGAGAAGACGTTTTCTATAGGGGAGAAGACGTTTTATACTGTCGGAGACACCTTTTCTATAGGGGAGAAGACGTTTTCTATAGGGGAGAAGACGTTTTCTATAGGGGAGAAGACACCTTTTCTATAGGGGAGAAGACGTTTTCTATAGGGGAGAAGACGTTTTCTATAGGGGAGAAGACGTTTTCTATAGGGGAGAAGACACCTTTTCTATAGGGGAGAAGACGTTTTCTATAGGGGAGAAGACGTTTTCTATAGGGGAGAAGACGTTTTCTATAGGGGAGAAGACGTTTTATACTGTCGGAGACACCTTTTCTATAGGGGAGAAGACGTTTTCTATAGGGGAGAAGACGTTTTCTATAGGGGAGAAGACGTTTTATACTGTCGGAGACACCTTTTCTATAGGGGAGAAGACGTTTTATACTGTCGGAGACACCTTTTCTATAGGGGAGAAGATGATTTCTATAGGGGAGAAGACGTTTTCTATAGGGGAGAAGACGTTTTATACTGTCGGAGACACCTTTTCTATAGGGGAGAAGACGTTTTCTATAGGGGAGAAGACGTTTTATACTGTCGGAGACACCTTTTCTATAGGGGAGAAGACGTTTTATACTGTCGGAGACACCTTTTCTATAGGGGAGAAGACGTTTTATACTGTCGGAGACACCTTTTCTATAGGGGAGAAGACGATTTATACTGTCGGAGACACCTTTTCTATAGGGGAGAAGACGTTTTATACTGTCGGAGACACCTTTTCTATAGGGGAGAAGACGATTTATACTGTCGGAGACACCTTTTCTATAGGGGAGAAGACGTTTTATACTGTCGGAGACACCTTTTCTATAGGGGAGAAGACGTTTTCTATAGGGGAGAAGACGTTTTACACTGTCGGAGACACCTTTTCTATAGGGGAGAAGACGTTTTCTATAGGGAGAATACGTTTTATACTGTCGGAGACACCTTTTCTATAGGGGAGAAGACGTTTTATACTGTCGGAGACACCTTTTCTATAGGGGAGAAGACGTTTTATACTGTCGGAGACACCTTTTCTATAGGGGAGAAGACGTTTTATACTGTCGGAGACACCTTTTCTATAGGGGAGAAGACGTTTTATACTGTCGGAGACACCTTTTCTATAGGGGAGAAGATGATTTCTATAGGGGAGAAGACGTTTTCTATAGGGGAGAAGACGTTTTATACTGTCGGAGACACCTTTTCTATAGGGGAGAAGACGTTTTCTATAGGGGAGAAGACGTTTTATACTGTCGGAGACACCTTTTCTATAGGGGAGAAGACGTTTTATACTGTCGGAGACACCTTTTCTATAAGGGAGAAGACGTTTTATACTGTCGGAGACACCTTTTCTATAGGGGAGAAGACGATTTATAATGTCGGAGACACCTTTTCTATAGGGGAGAAGACGATTTATAATGTCGGAGACACCTTTTCTATAGGGGAGAAGACGTTTTATACTGTCGGAGACACCTTTTCTATAGGGGAGAAGACGTTTTCTATAAGGGAGAAGACGTTTTATACTGTCGGAGACACCTTTTCTATAGGGGAGAAGACGTTTTCTATAGGGGAGAAGACGTTTTCTATAGGGGAGATGACGTTTTATACTGTCGGAGACACCTTTTCTATAGGGGAGAAGACGTTTTCTATAGGGGAGAAGACGTTTTATACTGTCGGAGACACCTTTTCTATAGGGGAGAAGAGAAGACGTTTTATACTGTCGGAGACACCTTTTCTATAGGGGAGAAGACGTTTTCTATAGGGGAGAAGACGTTTTCTATAGGGGAGAAGACGTTTTCTATAGGGGAGAAGACGTTTTATACTGTCGGAGACACCTTTCTATAGGGGAGAAGACGTTTTCTATAGATGAGAAGACGTTTTATACTGTCGGAGACACCTTTTCTATAGGGAGAAGACGTTTTATACTGTCGGAGACACCTTTTCTATAGGGGAGAAGACGTTTTCTATAGGGGAGAAGACGTTTTCTATAGGGGAGAAGACTTTTATACTGTCGGAGACACCTTTTCTATAGGGGAGAAGACGTTTTCTATAGGGGAGAAGACTTTTCTATAGGGGAGAAGACGTTTTATACTGTCGGAGACACCTTTTCTATAGGGGAGAAGACGTTTTCTATAGGGGAGAAGACTTTTATACTGTCGGAGACACCTTTTCTATAGGGGAGAAGACGTTTTATACTGTCGGAGACACCTTTTCTATAGGGGAGAAGATGATTTCTATAGGGGAGAAGACGTTTTCTATAGGGGAGAAGACGTTTTCTATAGGGGAGAAGACGTTTTCTATAGGGGAGAAGACGTTTTCTATAGGGGAGAAGACGTTTTATACTGTCGGAGACACCTTTTCTATAGGGGAGAAGACGTTTTCTATAGGGGAGAAGACGTTTTATACTGTCGGAGACACCTTTTCTATAGGGGAGAAGACGTTTTATACTGTCGGAGACACCTTTTCTATAGGGGAGAAGACGTTTTCTATAGGGGAGAAGGACGTTTTCTATAGGGGAGAAGACGTTTTATACTGTCGGAGACACCTTTTCTATAGGGGAGAAGACGTTTTATACTGTCGGAGACACCTTTTCTATAGGGGAGAAGACGTTTTATACTGTCGGAGACACCTTTTCTATAGGGGAGAAGACGTTTTCTATAGGGGAGAAGACGTTTTATACTGTCGGAGACACCTATAGGGGAGAAGACGTTTTATACTGTCGGAGACACCTTTTCTATAGGGGAGAAGACGTTTTCTATAGGGGAGAAGACGTTTTATACTGTCGGAGACACCTTTTCTATAGGGAGAAGACGTTTTCTATAGGGGAGAAGACGTTTTATACTGTCGGAGACACCTTTTCTATAGGGGAGAAGACGTTTTCTATAGGGAGAAGACGTTTTATACTGTCGGAGACACCTTTTCTATAGGGGAGAAGACGTTTTATACTGTCGGAGACACCTTTTCTATAGGGGAGAAGACGTTTTATACTGTCGGAGACACCTTTTCTATAGGGGAGAAGACGTTTTCTATAGGGGAGAAGACGTTTTCTATAGGGGAGAAGACGTTTTATACAGGTCGGAGACACCTTTTCTATAGGGGAGAAGACGTTTTCTATAGGGGAGAAGACGTTTTCTATAGGGGAGAAGACGTTTTTATACTGTCGGAGACACCTTTTCTATAGGGGAAGACGTTTTATACTGTCGGAGACACCTTTTCTATAGGGGAGAAGACGTTTTATACTGTCGGAGACACCTTTTCTATAGGGGAGAAGACGTTTTATACGTCGGAGACACCTTTTCTATAGGGGAGAAGACGTTTTATAACTGTCGGAGACACCTTTTCTATAGGGGAGAAGACGTTTTATACTGTCGGAGACACCTTTTCTATAGGGGAGAAGAACGTTTTCTATAGGGGAGAAGACGTTTTCTATAGGGGAGAAGACGTTTTATACTGTCGGAGACACCTTTTCCTATAGGGGAGAAGACGTTTTATAGGGAGAAACGTTTTACTGTCGGAGACACCTTTTCTATAGGGGAGAAGACGATTTATACTGTCGGAGACACCTTTTCTATAGGGAGAAGACGTTTTATACTGTCGGAGACACCTTTTCTATAGGGGAGAAGACGATTTATACTGTCGGAGACCTTTCTATAGGGGAGAAGACGTTTTCTATAGGGGAGAAGACGTTTTATACTGTTGGAGACACGTTTTCTACAGGCTTTTGGAGACACGTTTTCTACAGGGGAGAAGACGTTTTCTATAGGGGAGAAGACGTTTTATACTGTCGGAGACACCTTTTCTATAGGGGAGAAGACGTTTTATACTGTCGGAGACACCTTTTCTATAGGGGAGAAGACGTTTTCTATAGGGGAGAAGACGTTTTCTATAGGGGAGAAGACGTTTTATACTGTCGGAGACACCTGTTCTATAGGGGAGAAGACGTTTTATACTGTCGGAGACACCTTTTCTATAGGGGAGAAGACGTTTTATACTGTCGGAGACACCTTTTCTATAGGGAGAAGACGTTTTCTATAGCGGAGAAGACGTTTTATACTGTCGGAGACACCTTTTCTATAGGGGAGAAGACGTTTTCTATAGGGGAGAAGACGTTTTATACTGTCGGAGACACCTTTTCTATAGGGGAGAAGACGTTTTATACTGTCGGAGACACCTTTTCTATAGGGGAGAAGACGTTCTATACTGTCGGAGACACCTTTTCTATAGGGGAGAAGACGTTTTCTATAGGGGAGAAGACGTTTTATACTGTCGGAGACACCTTTTCTATAGGGGAGAAGACGTTTTCTATAGGGGAGAAGACGATTTATACTGTCGGAGACACCTTTTCTATAGGGGAGAAGACGTTTTATACTGTCGGAGACAGCTTTTCTATAGGGGAGAAGACGTTTTATACTGTCGGAGACACCTTTTCTATAGGGGAGAAGACGATTTATACTGTCGGAGACACCTTTTCTATAGGGGAGAAGACGTTTTATACTGTCGGAGACACCTTTTCTATAGGGAAGAAGACGTTTTCTATAGGGGAGAAGACGTTTTATACTGTCGGAGACACCTTTTCTATAGGGGAGAAGACGTTTTCTATAGGGGAGAAGACGTTTTATACTGTCGGAGACACCTTTTCTATAGGGGAGAAGACGTTTTATACTGTCGGAGACACCTTTTCTATAGGGGAGAAGACGATTTATACTGTCGGAGACACCTTTTCTATAGGGGAGAAGACGTTTTATACTGTCGGAGACACCTTTTCTATAGGGGAGAAGACGTTTTCTATAGGGGAGAAGACGTTTTATACTGTCGGAGACACCTTTTCTATAGGGGAGAAGACGTTTTCTATAGGGGAGAAGACGTTTTATACTGTCGGAGACACCTTTTCTATAGGGGAGAAGACGTTTTCTATAGGGGAGAAGACGTTTTCTATAGGGGAGAAGACGTTTTATACTGTCGGAGACACCTTTTCTATAGGGGAGAAGACGTTTTATACTGTCGGAGACACCTTTTCTATAGGGGAGAAGACGATTTATACTGTCGGAGACACCTTTTCTATAGGGGAGAAGACGTTTTCTATAGGGGAGAAGACGTTTTATACTGTCGGAGACACCTTTTCTATAGGGGAGAAGACGATTTATACTGTCGGAGACACCTTTTCTATAGGGGAGAAGACGTTTTATACTGTCGGAGACACCTTTTCTATAGGGGAGAAGACGTTTTCTATAGGGGAGAAGACGTTTTATACTGTCGGAGACACCTTTTCTATAGGGGAGAAGAGAAGACGTTTTATACTGTCGGAGACACCTTTTCTATAGGGGAGAAGACGTTTTCTATAGGGGAGAAGACGTTTTATACTGTCGGAGACACTTTTTCTATAGGGGAGAAGACGTTTTCTATAAGGGAGAAGACGTTTTATACTGTCGGAGACACCTTTTCTATAAGGGAGAAGACGTTTTATACTGTCGGAGACACCTTTTCTATAGGGGAGAAGACGTTTTCTATAGGGGAGAAGACGTTTTCTATAGGGGAGAAGACGTTTTCTATAGGGGAGAAGACGTTTTATACTGTCGGAGACACTTTTTCTATAGGGGAGAAGACGTTTTCTATAGGGGAGAAGACGTTTTATACTGTCGGAGACACGTTTTCTATAGGGGAGAAGACGTTTTGTACTGTCGGAGACACCTTTTCTATAGGGGAGAAGACGATTTATACTGTCGGAGACACCTTTTCTATAGGGGAGAAGACGTTTTATACTGTCGGAGACACCTTTTCTATAGGGGAGAAGACGTTTTCTATAGGGGAGAAGACGTTTTCTATAGGGGAGAAGACGTTTTATACTGTCGGAGACACTTTTTCTATAGGGGAGAAGACGTTTTCTATAGGGGAGAAGACGTTTTATACTGTCGGAGACACCTTTTCTATAGGGGAGAAGACGATTTATACTGTCGGAGACACCTTTTCTATAGGGGGAGAAGACGTTTTATACTGTCGGAGACACCTTTTCTATAGGGGAGAAGACGATTTATAATGTCGGAGACACCTTTTCTATAGGGGAGAAGACGTTTTATACTGTCGGAGACACCTTTTCTATAGGGGAGAAGACGTTTTATACTGTCGGAGACACCTTTTCTATAGGGGAGAAGACGTTTTCTATAGGGGAGAAGACGTTTTCTATAGGGGAGAAGACGTTTTATACTGTCGGAGACACCTTTTCTATAGGGGAGAAGACGTTTTATATAGGGGAGAAGACGTTTTATATAGGGGAGAAGACGTTTTATACTGTCGGAGACACCTTTTCTATAGGGGAGAAGACGTTTTATACTGTCGGAGACACCTTTTCTATAGGGGAGAAGACGTTTTCTATAGGGGAGAAGACGTTTTATACTGTCGGAGACACCTTTTCTATAGGGGAGAAGACGTTTTCTATAGGGGAGAAGACGTTTTATACTGTCGGAGACACCTTTTCTATAGGGGAGAAGACGTTTTCTATAGGGGAGAAGACGTTTTATACTGTCGGAGACACCTTTTCTATAGGGGAGAAGAGAAGACGTTTTATACTGTCGGAGACACCTTTTCTATAGGGGAGAAGATGATTTCTATAGGGGAGAAGACGTTTTCTATAGGGGAGAAGACGTTTTATACTGTCGGAGACACCTTTTCTATAGGGGAGAAGACGTTTTCTATAGGGGAGAAGACGTTTTATACTGTCGGAGACACCTTTTCTATAGGGGAGAAGACGTTTTATACTGTCGGAGACACCTTTTCTATAGGGGAGAAGACGTTTTATACTGTCGGAGACACCTTTTCTATAGGGGAGAAGACGTTTTATACTGTCGGAGACACCTTTTCTATAGGGGAGAAGACGTTTTCTATAGGGGAGAAGACGTTTTATACTGTCGGAGACACCTTTTCTATAGGGGAGAAGACGTTTTCTATAGGGGAGAAGACTTTTATACTGTCGGAGACACCTTTTCTATAGGGGAGAAGACGTTTTCTATAGGGGAGAAGACGTTTTATACTGTCGGAGACACCTTTTCTATAGGGGAGAAGACGTTTTATACTGTCGGAGACACCTTTTCTATAGGGGAGAAGACGTTTTATACTGTCGGAGACACCTTTTCTATAGGGGAGAAGACGTTTTATACTGTCGGAGACACCTTTTCTATAGGGGAGAAGACGTTTTATACTGTCGGAGACACCTTTTCTATAGGGGAGAAGACGTTTTATACTGTCGGAGACACCTTTTCTATAGGGGAGAAGACGTTTTCTATAGGGGAGAAGACGTTTTCTATAGGGGAGAAGACGTTTTATACTGTCGGAGACACCTGTTCTATAGGGGAGAAGACGTTTTATACTGTCGGAGACACCTTTTCTATAGGGGAGAAGACGTTTTATACTGTCGGAGACACCTTTTCTATAGGGGAGAAGACGTTTTCTATAGCGGAGAAGACGTTTTATACTGTCGGAGACACCTTTTCTATAGGGGAGAAGACGTTTTCTATAGGGGAGAAGACGTTTTATACTGTCGGAGACACCTTTTCTATAGGGGAGAAGACGTTCTATACTGTCGGAGACACCTTTTCTATAGGGGAGAAGACGTTTTCTATAGGGGAGAAGACGATTTATACTGTCGGAGACACCTTTTCTATAGGGGAGAAGACGTTTTATACTGTCGGAGACACCTTTTCTATAGGGGAGAAGACGATTTATACTGTCGGAGACACCTTTTCTATAGGGGAGAAGACGTTTTATACTGTCGGAGACACCTTTTCTATAGGGGAGAAGACGTTTTCTATAGGAGAGAAGACGTTTTCTATAGGGGAGAAGACGTTTTATACTGTCGGAGACACCTTTTCTATAGGGGAGAAGACGTTTTATACTGTCGGAGACACCTTTTCTATAGGGGAGAAGACGTTTTCTATAGGGGAGAAGACGTTTTATACTGTCGGAGACACCTTTTCTATAGGGGAGAAGACGTTTTCTATAGGGGAGAAGACGTTTTATACTGTCGGAGACACCTTTTCTATAGGGGAGAAGACGTTTTCTATAGGGGAGAAGACGTTTTATACTGTCGGAGACACCTTTTCTATAGGGGAGAAGAGAAGACGTTTTATACTGTCGGAGACACCTTTTCTATAAGGGAGAAGATGATTTCTATAGGGGAGAAGACGTTTTCTATAGGGGAGAAGACGTTTTATACTGTCGGAGACACCTTTTCTATAGGGGAGAAGACGTTTTCTATAGGGGAGAAGACGTTTTCTATAGGGGAGAAGACGTTTTATACTGTCGGAGACACCTTTTCTATAAGGGAGAAGACGTTTTATACTGTCGGAGACACCTTTTCTATAGGGAAGAAGACGTTTTCTATAGGGGAGAAGACGTTTTATACTGTCGGAGACACCTTTTCTATAGGGGAGAAGAGAAGACGTTTTATACTGTCGGAGACACCTTTTCTATAGGGGAGAAGATGATTTCTATAGGGGAGAAGACGTTTTCTATAGGGGAGAAGACGTTTTCTATAGGGGAGAAGACGTTTTATACTGTCGGAGACACCTTTTCTATAGGGGAGAAGACGTTTTCTATAGGGGAGAAGACGTTTTATACTGTCGGAGACACCTTTTCTATAGGGGAGAAGAGAAGACGTTTTATACTGTCGGAGACACCTTTTCTATAGGGGAGAAGATGATTTCTATAGGGGAGAAGACGTTTTATACTGTCGGAGACACCTTTTCTATAGGGGAGAAGACGTTTTCTATAGGGGAGAAGACGATTTATACTGTCGGAGACACCTTTTCTATAGGGGAGAAGACGTTTTATACTGTCGGAGACACCTTTTCTATAGGGGAGAAGACGTTTTATACTGTCGGAGACACCTTTTCTATAGGGGAGAAGACGTTTTATACTGTCGGAGACACCTTTTCTATAGGGGAGAAGACGTTTTCTATAGGGGAGAAGACGTTTTATACTGTCGGAGACACCTTTTCTATAGGGGAGAAGACGTTTTCTATAGGGGAGAAGACGTTTTATACTGTCGGAGACACCTTTTCTATAGGGGAGAAGACGTTTTCTATAGGGGAGAAGACGTTTTATACTGTCGGAGACACCTTTTCTATAGGGGAGAAGACGTTTTCTATAGGGGAGAAGACGATTTATACTGTCGGAGACACCTTTTCTATAGGGGAGAAGACGTTTTATACTGTCGGAGACACCTTTTCTATAGGGGAGAAGACGATTTATACTGTCGGAGACACCTTTTCTATAGGGGAGAAGACGTTTTATACTGTCGGAGACACCTTTTCTATAGGGGAGAAGACGATTTATACTGTCGGAGACACCTTTTCTATAGGGGAGAAGACGTTTTATACTGTCGGAGACACCTTTTCTATAGGGGAGAAGACGTTTTCTATAGGGGAGAAGACGTTTTATACTGTCGGAGACACCTTTTCTATAGGGGAGAAGACGTTTTCTATAGGGGAGAAGACGTTTTCTATAGGGGAGAAGACGTTTTATACTGTCGGAGACACCTCTTCTATAGGGGAGAAGAGAAGACGTTTTATACTGTCGGAGACACCTTTTCTATAGGGGAGAAGATGATTTCTATAGGGGAGAAGACGTTTTCTATAGGGGAGAAGACGTTTTATACTGTCGGAGACACCTTTTCTATAGGGGAGAAGAGAAGACGTTTTATACTGTCGGAGACACCTTTTCTATAGGGGAGAAGATGATTTCTATAGGGGAGAAGACGTTTTATACTGTCGGAGACACCTTTTCTATAGGGGAGAAGACGTTTTCTATAGGGGAGAAGACGATTTATACTGTCGGAGACACCTTTTCTATAGGGGAGAAGACGTTTTATACTGTCGGAGACACCTTTTCTATAGGGGAGAAGACGTTTTATACTGTCGGAGACACCTTTTCTATAGGGGAGAAGACGTTTTATACTGTCGGAGACACCTTTTCTATAGGGGAGAAGACGTTTTCTATAGGGGAGAAGACGTTTTATACTGTCGGAGACACCTTTTCTATAGGGGAGAAGACGTTTTCTATAGGGGAGAAGACGTTTTATACTGTCGGAGACACCTTTTCTATAGGGGAGAAGACGTTTTCTATAGGGGAGAAGACGTTTTATACTGTCGGAGACACCTTTTCTATAGGGGAGAAGACGTTTTCTATAGGGGAGAAGACGATTTATACTGTCGGAGACACCTTTTCTATAGGGGAGAAGACGTTTTATACTGTCGGAGACACCTTTTCTATAGGGGAGAAGACGATTTATACTGTCGGAGACACCTTTTCTATAGGGGAGAAGACGTTTTATACTGTCGGAGACACCTTTTCTATAGGGGAGAAGACGATTTATACTGTCGGAGACACCTTTTCTATAGGGGAGAAGACGTTTTATACTGTCGGAGACACCTTTTCTATAGGGGAGAAGACGTTTTCTATAGGGGAGAAGACGTTTTATACTGTCGGAGACACCTTTTCTATAGGGGAGAAGACGTTTTCTATAGGGGAGAAGACGTTTTCTATAGGGGAGAAGACGTTTTATACTGTCGGAGACACCTCTTCTATAGGGGAGAAGAGAAGACGTTTTATACTGTCGGAGACACCTTTTCTATAGGGGAGAAGATGATTTCTATAGG
Source organism: Toxonevra muliebris (assembly GCA_963691655.1). Classification (NCBI taxonomy): domain Eukaryota; kingdom Metazoa; phylum Arthropoda; class Insecta; order Diptera; family Pallopteridae; genus Toxonevra; species Toxonevra muliebris. Next base: position 73,817,906 of record OY829329.1, read on the forward strand.
GGAGAAGACGTTTTCTATAGGGGAGAAGACGTTTTATACTGTCGGAGACACCTTTTCTATAGGGGAGAAGAGAAGACGTTTTATACTGTCGGAGACACCTTTTCTATAGGGGAGAAGATGATTTCTATAGGGGAGAAGACGTTTTCTATAGGGGAGAAGACGTTTTATACTGTCGGAACCACCTTTTCTATAGGGGAGAAGACGTTTTCTATAGGGGAGAAGACGTTTTATACTGTCGGAGACACCTTTTCTATAAGGGAGAAGACGTTTTATACTGTCGGAGACACCTTTTCTATAGGGGAGAAGACGTTTTCTATAGGGGAGAAGACGTTTTATACTGTCGGAGACACCTTTTCTATAGGGGAGAAGACGTTTTATACTGTCGGAGACACCTTTTCTATAGGGGAGAAGACGTTTTATACTGTCGGAGACACCTTTTCTATAGGGGAGAAGACGATTTATACTGTCGGAGACACCTTTTCTATAGGGGAGAAGACGTTTTATACTGTCGGAGACACCTTTTCTATAGGGGAGAAGACGTTTTCTATAGGGGAGAAGACGTTTTATACTGTCGGAGACACCTTTTCTATACGGGAGAAGACGTTTTCTATAGGGGAGAAGACTTTTATACTGTCGGAGACACCTTTTCTATAGGGGAGAAGACGTTTTCTATAGGGGAGAAGACTTTTATACTGTCGGAGACACCTTTTCTATAGGGGAGAAGACGTTTTATACTGTCGGAGACACCTTTTCTATAGGGGAGAAGACGTTTTATACTGTCGGAGACACCTTTTCTATAGGGGAGAAGACGTTTTATACTGTCGGAGACACCTTTTCTATAGGGGAGAAGACGTTTTATACTGTCGGAGACACCTTTTCTATAGGGGAGAAGACGTTTTATACTGTCGGAGACACCTTTTCTATAGGGGAGAAGACGTTTTCTATAGGGGAGAAGACGTTTTATACTGAGAAACGGAGAAGACGTTTTATACTGAGAAACGGAGAAGACGTTTTATACTGTCGGAGACACCTTTTCTATAGGGGAGAAGACGTTTTCTATAGGGGAGAAGACGTTTTATACTGTCGGAGACACCTTTTCTATAGGGGAGAAGACGTTTTATACTGTCGGAGACACCTTTTCTATAGGGGAGAAGACGTTTTATACTGTCGGAGACACCTTTTCTATAGGGGAGAAGACGTTTTCTATAGGGGAGAAGACGTTTTCTATAGGGGAGAAGACGTTTTATACTGAGAAACGGAGAAGACGTTTTATACTGTCGGAGACACCTTTTCTATAGGGGAGAAGACGTTTTCTATAGGGGAGAAGACGTTTTATACTGTCGGAGACACCTTTTCTATAGGGGAGAAGACGTTTTATACTGTCGGAGACACCTTTTCTATAGGGGAGAAGACGTTTTATACTGTCGGAGACACCTTTTCTATAGGGGAGAAGACGTTTTCTATAGGGGAGAAGACACCTTTTCTATAGGGGAGAAGACGTTTTCTATAGGGGAGAAGACTTTTATACTGTCGGAGACACCTTTTCTATAGGGGAGAAGACGTTTTCTATAGGGGAGAAGACGTTTTATACTGTCGGAGACACCTTTTCTATACGGGAGAAGACGTTTTCTATAGGGGAGAAGACTTTTATACTGTCGGAGACACCTTTTCTATAGGGGAGAAGACGTTTTCTATAGGGGAGAAGACGTTTTATACTGTCGGAGACACCTTTTCTATAGGGGAGAAGACGTTTTCTATAGGGGAGAAGACGTTTTCTATAGGGGAGAAGACGTTTTATACTGTCGGAGACACCTTTTCTATAGGGGAGAAGACGTTTTATACTGTCGGAGACACCTTTTCTATAGGGGAGAAGACGTTTTATACTGTCGGAGACACCTTTTCTATAGGGGAGAAGACGTTTTCTATAGGGGAGAAGACGTTTTATACTGTCGGAGACACCTTTTCTATAGGGGAGAAGACGTTTTCTATAGGGGAGAAGACGTTTTATACTGTCGGAGACACCTTTTCTATAGGGGAGAAGACGTTTTCTATAGGGGAGAAGACTTTTATACTGTCGGAGACACCTTTTCTATAGGGGAGAAGACGTTTTCTATAGGGGAGAAGACGTTTTATACTGTCGGAGACACCTTTTCTATAGGGGAGAAGACGTTTTATACTGTCGGAGACACCTTTTCTATAGGGGAGAAGACGTTTTCTATAGGGGAGAAGACGTTTTCTATAGGGGAGAAGACGTTTTATACTGTCGGAGACACCTTTTCTATAGGGGAGAAGACGTTTTATACTGTCGGAGACACCTTTTCTATAGGGGAGAAGACGTTTTATACTGTCGGAGACACCTTTTCTATAGGGGAGAAGACGTTTTCTATAGGGGAGAAGACGTTTTATACTGTCGGAGACACCTTTTCTATAGGGGAGAAGACGTTTTATACTGTCGGAGACACCTTTTCTATAGGGGAGAAGACGTTTTCTATAGGGGAGAAGACGTTTTATACTGTCGGAGACACCTTTTCTATAGGGGAGAAGACGTTTTCTATAGGGGAGAAGACTTTTATACTGTCGGAGACACCTTTTCTATAGGGGAGAAGACGTTTTCTATAGGGGAGAAGACGTTTTATACTGTCGGAGACACCTTTTCTATAGGGGAGAAGACGTTTTATACTGTCGGAGACACCTTTTCTATAGGGGAGAAGACGTTTTATACTGTCGGAGACACCTTTTCTATAGGGGAGAAGACGTTTTATACTGTCGGAGACACCTTTTCTATAGGGGAGAAGACGATTTATACTGTCGGAGACACCTTTTCTATAGGGGAGAAGACGATTTATACTGTCGGAGACACCTTTTCTATAGGGGAGAAGACGTTTTATACTGTCGGAGACACCTTTTCTATAGGGGAGAAGACGTTTTCTATAGGGGAGAAGACGTTTTCTATAGGGGAGAAGACGTTTTCTATAGGGGAGAAGACGTTTTCTATAGGGGAGAAGACGTTTTATACTGTCGGAGACACCTTTTCTATAGGGGAGAAGACGTTTTCTATAGGGGAGAAGACGTTTTATACTGTCGGAGACACCTTTTCTATAGGGGAGAAGACGATTTATACTGTCGGAGACACCTTTTCTATAGGGAGAAGACGTTTTATACTGTCGGAGACACCTTTTCTATAGGGGAGAAGACGTTTTATACTGTCGGAGACACCTTTTCTATAGGGGAGAAGACGTTTTCTATAGGGGAGAAGACGTTTTATACTTTTGGAGACACGTTTTCTACAGGGGAGAAGACGTTTTCTATAGGGGAGAAGACGTTTTATACTGTCGGAAACACCTTTTCTATAGGGGAGAAGACGTTTTATACTGTCGGAGACACCTTTTCTATAGGGGAGAAGACGTTTTCTATAGGGGAGAAGACGTTTTCTATAGGGGAGAAGACGTTTTATACTGTCGGAGACACCTTTTCTATAGGGGAGAAGACGTTTTCTATAGGGGAGAAGACGTTTTCTATAGGGGAGAAGACGTTTTATACTGTCGGAGACACCTTTTCTATAAGGGAGAAGACGTTTTATACTGTCGGAGACACCTTTTCTATAGGGAAGAAGACGTTTTCTATAGGGGAGAAGACGTTTTATACTGTCGGAGACACCTTTTCTATAGGGGAGAAGAGAAGACGTTTTATACTGTCGGAGACACCTTTTCTATAGGGGAGAAGATGATTTCTATTGGGGAGAAGACGTTTTCTATAGGGGAGAAGACGTTTTATACTGTCGGAGACACCTTTTCTATAGGGGAGAAGACGTTTTCTATAGGGGAGAAGACGATTTATACTGTCGGAGACACCTTTTCTATAGGGGAGAAGAGAAGACGTTTTATACTGTCGGAGACACCTTTTCTATAGGGGAGAAGATGATTTCTATAGGGGAGAAGACGTTTTCTATAGGGGAGAAGACGATTTATACTGTCGGAGACACCTTTTCTATAGGGGAGAAGACGTTTTATACTGTCGGAGACACCTTTTCTATAGGGGAGAAGACGTTTTATACTGTCGGAGACACCTTTTCTATAGGGGAGAAGACGATTTATACTGTCGGAGACACCTTTTCTATAGGGGAGAAGACGTTTTATACTGTCGGAGACACCTTTTCTATAGGGGAGAAGACGTTTTCTATAGGGGAGAAGACGTTTTATACTGTCGGAGACACCTTTTCTATAGGGGAGAAGACGTTTTCTATAGGGGAGAACACGTTTTCTATAGGGGAGAAGACGTTTTATACTGTCGGAGACACCTTTTCTATAGGGGAGAAGACGTTTTCTATAGGGGAGAAGACGTTTTATACTGTCGGAGACACCTTTTCTATAGGGGAGAAGAGAAGACGTTTTATACTGTCGGAGACACCTTTTCTATAGGGGAGAAGATGATTTCTATAGGGGAGAAGACGTTTTCTATAGGGGAGAAGACGTTTTCTATAGGGGAGAAGACGTTTTCTATAGGGGAGAAGACGTTTTATACTGTCGGAGACACCTTTTCTATAGGGGAGAAGACGTTTTCTATAGGGGAGAAGACGTTTTATACTGTCGGAGACACCTTTTCTATAGGGGAGAAGACGTTTTCTATAGGGGAGAAGACGTTTTATACTGTCGGAGACACCTTTTCTATAGGGGAGAAGACGTTTTATACTGTCGGAGACACCTTTTCTATAGGGGAGAAGACGTTTTCTATAGGGGAGAAGACGTTTTATACTGTCGGAGACACCTTTTCTATAGGGGAGAAGACGTTTTCTATAGGGGAGAAGACGTTTTATACTGTCGGAGACACCTTTTCTATAGGGGAGAAGACGTTTTATACTGTCGGAGACACCTTTTCTATAGGGGAGAAGACGTTTTCTATAGGGGAGAAGACGTTTTCTATAGGGGAGAAGACGTTTTCTATAGGGGAGAAGACGTTTTATACTGTCGGAGACACCTTTTCTATAGGGGAGAAGACGTTTTCTATAGGGGAGAAGACGATTTATACTGTCGGAGACACCTTTTCTATAGGGGAGAAGACGTTTTCTATAGGGGAGAAGACGATTTATACTGTCGGAGACACCTTTTCTATAGGGGAGAAGACGTTTTATACTGTCGGAGACACCTTTTCTATAGGGGAGAAGACGTTTTATACTGTCGGAGACACCTTTTCTATAGGGGAGAAGACGTTTTCTATAGGGGAGAAGACGTTTTATACTGTCGGAGACACCTTTTCTATAGGGGAGAAGACGTTTTCTATAGGGGAGAAGACGTTTTATACTGTCGGAGACACCTTTTCTATAAGGGAGAAGACGTTTTATACTGTCGGAGACACCTTTTCTATAGGGGAGAAGACGTTTTCTATAGGGGAGAAGACGTTTTCTATAGGGGAGAAGACGTTTTATACTGTCGGAGACACCTTTTCTATAGGGGAGAAGACGTTTTATACTGTCGGAGACACCTTTTCTATAGGGGAGAAGACGTTTTCTATAGGGGAGAAGACGTTTTATACTGTCGGAGACACCTTTTCTATAGGGGAGAAGACGTTTTATACTGTCGGAGACACCTTTTCTATAGGGGAGAAGACGTTTTCTATAGGGGAGAACCTTTTCTATAGGGGAGAAGACGTTTTCTATAGGGGAGAACCTTTTCTATAGGGGAGAAGACGTTTTCTATAGGGGAGAAGACGATTTATACTGTCGGAGACACCTTTTCTATAGGGGAGAAGACGATTTATACTGTCGGAGACACCTTTTCTATAGGGGAGAAGACGTTTTATACTGTCGGAGACACCTTTTCTATAGGGGAGAAGACGTTTTATACTGTCGGAGACACCTTTTCTATAGGGGAGAAGACGATTTATACTGTCGGAGACACCTTTTCTATAGGGGAGAAGACGTTTTATACTGTCGGAGACACCTTTTCTATAGGGGAGAAGACGGTTTCTATAGGGGAGAAGACGTTTTATACTGTCGGAGACACCTTTTCTATAGGGGAGAAGAGAAGACGTTTTATACTGTCGGAGACACCTTTTCTATAGGGGAGAAGATGATTTCTATAGGGGAGAAGACGTTTTCTATAGGGGAGAAGACGTTTTATACTGTCGGAGACACCTTTTCTATAGGGGAGAAGACGTTTTATACTGTCGGAGACACCTTTTCTATAGGGGAGAAGAGAAGACGTTTTATACTGTCGGAGACACCTTTTCTATAGGGGAGAAGATGATTTCTATAGGGGAGAAGACGTTTTCTATAGGGGAGAAGACGTTTTCTATAGGGGAGAAGACGTTTTATACTGTCGGAGACACCTTTTCTATAGGGGAGAAGACGTTTTCTATAGGGGAGAAGACGTTTTATACTGTCGGAGACACCTTTTCTATAAGGGAGAAGACGTTTTATACTGTCGGAGACACCTTTTCTATAGGGGAGAAGACGTTTTCTATAGGGGAGAAGACGTTTTATACTGTCGGAGACACCTTTTCTATAGGGGAGAAGACGTTTTCTATAGGGGAGAAGACGTTTTATACTGTCGGAGACACCTTTTCTATAAGGGAGAAGACGTTTTATACTGTCGGAGACACCTTTTCTATAGGGGAGAAGACGTTTTCTATAGGGGAGAAGACGTTTTATACTGTCGGAGACACTTTTTCTATAGGGGAGAAGACGTTTTATACTGTCGGAGACACCTTTTCTATAGGGGAGAAGACGTTTTCTATAGGGGAGAACCTTTTCTATAGGGGAGAAGACGTTTTCTATAGGGGAGAAGACGTTTTATACTGTCGGAGACACCTTTTCTATAGGGGAGAAGACGTTTTCTATAGGGGAGAAGACGTTTTATACTGTCGGAGACACCTTTTCTATAGGGGAGAAGACGTTTTCTATAGGGGAGAAGACGATTTATACTGTCGGAGACACCTTTTCTATAGGGGAGAAGACGATTTATACTGTCGGAGACACCTTTTCTATAGGGGAGAAGACGTTTTATACTGTCGGAGACACCTTTTCTATAGGGGAGAAGACGTTTTATACTGTCGGAGACACCTTTTCTATAGGGGAGAAGACGATTTATACTGTCGGAGACACCTTTTCTATAGGGGACAAGACGTTTTATACTGTCGGAGACACCTTTTCTATAGGGGAGAAGACGTTTTCTATAGGGGAGAAGACGTTTTATACTGTCGGAGACACCTTTTCTATAGGGGAGAAGAGAAGACGTTTTATACTGTCGGAGACACCTTTTCTATAGGGGAGAAGATGATTTCTATAGGGGAGAAGACGTTTTCTATAGGGGAGAAGACGTTTTATACTGTCGGAGACACCTTTTCTATAGGGGAGAAGACGTTTTATACTGTCGGAGACACCTTTTCTATAGGGGAGAAGAGAAGACGTTTTATACTGTCGGAGACACCTTTTCTATAGGGGAGAAGATGATTTCTATAGGGGAGAAGACGTTTTCTATAGGGGAGAAGACGTTTTCTATAGGGGAGAAGACGTTTTATACTGTCGGAGACACCTTTTCTATAGGGGAGAAGACGTTTTCTATAGGGGAGAAGACGTTTTATACTGTCGGAGACACCTTTTCTATAAGGGAGAAGACGTTTTATACTGTCGGAGACACCTTTTCTATAGGGGAGAAGACGTTTTCTATAGGGGAGAAGACGTTTTATACTGTCGGAGACACCTTTTCTATAGGGGAGAAGACGTTTTATACTGTCGGAGACACCTTTTCTATAGGGGAGAAGACGTTTTCTATAGGGGAGAACCTTTTCTATAGGGGAGAAGACGTTTTCTATAGGGGAGAAGACGTTTTATACTGTCGGAGACACCTTTTCTATAGGGGAGAAGACGTTTTCTATAGGGGAGAAGACGTTTTATACTGTCGGAGACACCTTTTCTATAGGGGAGAAGACGTTTTCTATAGGGGAGAAGACGATTTATACTGTCGGAGACACCTTTTCTATAGGGGAGAAGACGATTTATACTGTCGGAGACACCTTTTCTATAGGGGAGAAGACGTTTTATACTGTCGGAGACACCTTTTCTATAGGGGAGAAGACGTTTTATACTGTCGGAGACACCTTTTCTATAGGGGAGAAGACGTTTTATACTGTCGGAGACACCTTTTCTATAGGGGAGAAGACGTTTTCTATAGGGGAGAAGACGTTTTCTATAGGGGAGAAGACGTTTTATACTGTCGGAGACACCTTTTCTATAGGGGAGAAGAGAAGACGTTTTATACTGTCGGAGACACCTTTTCTATAGGGGAGAAGATGATTTCTATAGGGGAGAAGACGTTTTCTATAGGGGAGAAGACGTTTTATACTGTCGGAGACACCTTTTCTATAGGGGAGAAGACGTTTTATACTGTCGGAGACACCTTTTCTATAGGGGAGAAGACGTTTTCTATAGGGGAGAAGACGTTTTCTATAGGGGAGAAGACGTTTTATACTGTCGGAGACACCTTTTCTATAGGGGAGAAGACGTTTTATACTGTCGGAGACACCTTTTCTATAGGGGAGAAGACGTTTTATACTGTCGGAGACACCTTTTCTATAGGGGAGAAGACGTTTTCTATAGGGGAGAAGACGTTTTCTATAGGGGAGAAGACATTTTATACTGTCGGAGACACCTTTTCTATAGGGGAGAAGACGTTTTCTATAGGGGAGAAGACGTTTTATACTGTCGGAGACACCTTTTCTATAGGGGAGAAGACGTTTTATACTGTCGGAGACACCTTTTCTATAAGGGAGAAGACGTTTTCTATAGGGGAGAAGACGTTTTATACTGTCGGAGACACCTTTTCTATAAGGGAGAAGACGTTTTATACTGTCGGAGACACCTTTTCTATAGGGGAGAAGACGTTTTATACTGTCGGAGACACCTTTTCTATAGGGGAGAAGACGTTTTCTATAGGGGAGAAGACGTTTTATACTGTCGGAGACACCTTTTCTATAGGGGAGAAGACGTTTTATACTGTCGGAGACACCTTTTCTATAGGGGAGAAGACGTTTTATACTGTCGGAGACACCTTTTCTATAGGGGAGAAGACGTTTTCTATAGGGGAGAAGACGTTTTATACTGTCGGAGACACCTTTTCTATAGGGGAGAAGACGTTTTATACTGTCGGAGACACCTTTTCTATAGGGGAGAAGACGTTTTCTATAGGGGAGAAGACGTTTTATACTGTCGGAGACACCTTTTCTATAAGGGAGAAGACGTTTTATACTGTCGGAGACACCTTTTCTATAGGGGAGAAGACGTTTTCTATAGGGGAGAAGACGTTTTCTATAGGGGAGAAGACGTTTTATACTGTCGGAGACACCTTTTCTATAGGGGAGAAGACGTTTTATACTGTCGGAGACACCTTTTCTATAGGGGAGAAGACGTTTTATACTGTCGGAGACACCTTTTCTATAGGGGAGAAGACGTTTTCTATAGGGGAGAAGACGTTTTATACTGTCGGAGACACCTTTTCTATAGGGGAGAAGACGTTTTCTATAGGGGAGAAGACGTTTTATACTGTCGGAGACACCTTTTCTATAGGGGAGAAGACGTTTTATACTGTCGGAGACACCTTTTCTATAGGGGAGAAGACGTTTTCTATAGGGGAGAAGACGTTTTATACTGTCGGAGACACCTTTTCTATAGGGGAGAAGACGTTTTCTATAGGGGAGAAGACGGTTTATACTGTCGGAGACACCTTTTCTATAGGGGAGAAGACGTTTTATACTGTCGGAGACACCTTTTCTATAGGGGAGAAGACGTTTTATACTGTCGGAGACACCTTTTCTATAGGGGAGAAGACGTTTTCTATAGGGGAGAAGACGTTTTATACTGTCGGAGACACCTTTTCTATAGGGGAGAAGACGTTTTCTATAGGGGAGAAGACGATTTATACTGTCGGAGACACCTTTTCTATAGGGGAGAAGACGTTTTATACTGTCGGAGACACCTTTTCTATAGGGGAGAAGACGTTTTATACTGTCGGAGACACCTTTTCTATAGGGGAGAAGACGTTTTATACTGTCGGAGACACCTTTTCTATAGGGGAGAAGACGTTTTATACTGTCGGAGACACCTTTTCTATAGGGGAGAAGACGTTTTCTATAGGGGAGAAGACGTTTTATACTGTCGGAGACACCTTTTCTATAGGGGAGAAGACGTTTTCTATAGGGGAGAAGACGTTTTATACTGTCGGAGACACCTTTTCTATAGGGGAGAAGACGTTTTATACTGTCGGAGACACCTTTTCTATAGGGGAGAAGACGTTTTATACTGTCGGAGACACCTTTTCTATAGGGGAGAAGACGTTTTCTATAGGGGAGAAGACGTTTTATACTGTCGGAGACACCTTTTCTATAGGGGAGAAGACGTTTTCTATAGGGGAGAAGACGTTTTATACTGTCGGAGACACCTTTTCTATAGGGGAGAAGACGTTTTCTATAGGGGAGAAGACGTTTTATACTGTCGGAGACACCTTTTCTATAGGGGAGAAGACGTTTTCTATAGGGGAGAAGACGATTTATACTGTCGGAGACACCTTTTCTATAGGGGAGAAGACGATTTATACTGTCGGAGACACCTTTTCTATAGGGGAGAAGACGTTTTATACTGTCGGAGACACCTTTTCTATAGGGGAGAAGACGTTTTATACTGTCGGAGACACCTTTTCTATAGGGGAGAAGACGATTTATACTGTCGGAGACACCTTTTCTATAGGGGAGAAGACGTTTTATACTGTCGGAGACACCTTTTCTATAGGGGAGAAGACGTTTTCTATAGGGGAGAAGACGTTTTATACTGTCGGAGACACCTTTTCTATAGGGGAGAAGACGTTTTCTATAGGGGAGAAGACGTTTTATACTGTCGGAGACACCTTTTCTATAGGGGAGAAGAGAAGACGTTTTATACTGTCGGAGACACCTTTTCTATAGGGGAGAAGATGATTTCTATAGGGGAGAAGACGTTTTCTATAGGGGAGAAGACGTTTTATACTGTCGGAGACACCTTTTCTATAGGGGAGAAGACGTTTTATACTGTCGGAGACACCTTTTCTATAGGGGAGAAGACGTTTTCTATAGGGGAGAAGACGTTTTATACTGTCGGAGACACCTTTTCTATAGGGGAGAAGACGTTTTCTATAGGGGAGAAGACGTTTTCTATAGGGGAGAAGACGTTTTATACTGTCGGAGACACCTTTTCTATAAGGGAGAAGACGTTTTATACTGTCGGAGACACCTTTTCTATAGGGGAGAAGACGTTTTCTATAGGGGAGAAGACGTTTTATACTGTCGGAGACACCTTTTCTATAGGGGAGAAGACGTTTTATACTGTCGGAGACACCTTTTCTATAGGGGAGAAGACGATTTATACTGTCGGAGACACCTTTTCTATAGGGGAGAAGACGTTTTATACTGTCGGAGACACCTTTTCTATAGGGGAGAAGACGTTTTCTATAGGGGAGAAGACGATTTATACTGTCGGAGACACCTTTTCTATAGGGGAGAAGACGTTTTATACTGTCGGAGACACCTTTTCTATAGGGGAGAAGACGTTTTATACTGTCGGAGACACCTTTTCTATAGGGGAGAAGACGATTTATACTGTCGGAGACACCTTTTCTATAGGGGAGAAGACGTTTTATACTGTCGGAGACACCTTTTCTATAGGGGAGAAGACGTTTTCTATAGGGGAGAAGACGTTTTATACTGTCGGAGACACCTTTTCTATAGGGGAGAAGACGTTTTCTATAGGGGAGAAGACGTTTTATACTGTCGGAGACACCTTTTCTATAGGGGAGAAGACGTTTTCTATAGGGGAGAAGACGTTTTATACTGTCGGAGACACCTTTTCTATAGGGGAGAAGACGATTTATACTGTCGGAGACACCTTTTCTATAGGGGAGAAGACGTTTTATACTGTCGGAGACACCTTTTCTATAGGGGAGAAGACGTTTTCTATAGGGGAGAAGACGTTTTCTATAGGGGAGAAGACGTTTTATACTGTCGGAGACACCTTTTCTATAAGGGAGAAGACGTTTTATACTGTCGGAGACACCTTTTCTATAGGGGAGAAGACGTTTTCTATAGGGGAGAAGACGTTTTCTATAGGGGAGAAGACGTTTTATACTGTCCGAGACACCTTTTCTATAGGGGAGAAGACGTTTTATACTGTCGGAGACACCTTTTCTATAGGGGAGAAGACGTTTTATACTGTCGGAGACACCTTTTCTATAGGGGAGAAGACGTTTTCTATAGGGGAGAAGACGTTTTATACTGTCGGAGACACCTTTTCTATAGGGGAGAAGACGTTTTATACTGTCGGAGACACCTTTTCTATAGGGGAGCAGACGTTTTCTATAGGGGAGAAGACGTTTTCTATAGGGGAGAAGACGTTTTATACTGTCGGAGACACCTTTTCTATAGGGGAGAAGACGTTTTATACTGTCGGAGACACCTTTTCTATAGGGGAGAAGACGTTTTCTATAGGGGAGAAGACGTTTTCTATACGGGAGAAGACGTTTTATACTGTCGGAGACACCTTTTCTATAGGGGAGAAGACGTTTTATACTGTCGGAGACACCTTTTCTATAGGGGAGAAGACGTTTTCTATAGGGGAGAAGACGTTTTATACTGTCGGAGACACCTTTTCTATAGGGGAGAAGACGTTTTATACTGTCGGAGACACCTTTTCTATAGGGGAGAAGACGTTTTATTCTGTCGGAGACACCTTTTCTATAGGGGAGAAGACGATTTATACTGTCGGAGACACCTTTTCTATAGGGGAGAAGACGTTTTATACTGTCGGAGACACCTTTTCTATAGGGGAGAAGACGATTTATACTGTCGGAGACACCTTTTCTATAGGGGAGAAGACGTTTTATACTGTCGGAGACACCTTTTCTATAGGGGAGAAGACGTTTTCTATAGGGGAGAAGACGTTTTATACTGTCGGAGACACCTTTTCTATAAGGGAGAAGACGTTTTATACTGTCGGAGACACCTTTTCTATAGGGGAGAAGACGTTTTCTATAGGGGAGAAGACGTTTTCTATAGGGGAGAAGACGTTTTATACTGTCGGAGACACCTTTTCTATAGGGGAGAAGACGTTTTATACTGTCGGAGACACCTTTTCTATAGGGGAGAAGACGTTTTATACTGTCGGAGACACCTTTTCTATAGGGGAGAAGACGGATTTATAATGTCGGAGACACCTTTTCTATAGGGGAGAAGACGTTTTATACTGTCGGAGACACCTTTTCTATAGGGGAGAAGACGTTTTATACTGTCGGAGACACCTTTTCTATAGGGGAGAAGACGTTTTCTATAGGGGAGAAGACGTTTTATAATGTCGGAGACACCTTTTCTATAGGGGAGAAGACGTTTTATACTGTCGGAGACACCTTTTCTATAGGGGAGAAGACGTTTTATACTGTCGGAGACACCTTTTCTATAGGGGAGAAGACGTTTTCTATAGGGGAGAAGACGTTTTATACTGTCGGAGACACCTTTTCTATAGGGGAGAAGACGTTTTATACTGTCGGAGACACCTTTTCTATAGGGGAGAAGACGTTTTCTATAGGGGAGAAGACTTTTATACTGTCGGAGACACCTTTTCTATAGGGGAGAAGACGTTTTCTATAGGGGAGAAGACGTTTTATACTGTCGGAGACACCTTTTCTATAGGGGAGAAGACGATTTATAATGTCGGAGACACCTTTTCTATAGGGGAGAAGACGTTTTATACTGTCGGAGACACCTTTTCTATAGGGGAGAAGACGTTTTATACTGTCGGAGACACCTTTTCTATAGGGGAGAAGACGTTTTCTATAGGGGAGAAGACGTTTTATACTGTCGGAGACACCTTTTCTATAAGGGAGAAGACGTTTTATACTGTCGGAGACACCTTTTCTATAGGGGAGAAGACGTTTTCTATAGGGGAGAAGACGTTTTATTCTGTCGGAGACACCTTTTCTATAGGGGAGAAGACGTTTCCTATAGGGGAGAAGACGTTTTATACTGTCGGAGACACCTTTTCTATAGGGGAGAAGACGTTTTCTATAGGGGAGAAGACTTTTTATACTGTCGGAGACACCTTTTCCATAAGGGAGAAGACGTTTTATACTGTCGGAGACACCTTTTCTATAGGGGAGAAGACGATTTATAATGTCGGAGACACCTTTTCTATAGGGGAGAAGACGTTTTATACTGTCGGAGACACCTTTTCTATAGGGGAGAAGACGTTTTCTATAGGGGAGAAGACGATTTATACTGTCGGAGACACCTTTTCTATAGGGGAGAAGACGTTTTATACTGTCGGAGACACCTTTTCTATAGGGGAGAAGACGTTTTATACTGTCGGAGACACCTTTTCTATAGGGGAGAAGACGTTTTCTATAGGGGAGAAGACGTTTTATACTGTCGGAGACACCTTTTCTATAGGGGAGAAGACGATTTATACTGTCGGAGACACCTTTTCTATAGGGGAGAAGACGTTTTATACTGTCGGAGACACCTTTTCTATAGGGGAGAAGACGTTTTCTATAGGGGAGAAGACGTTTTATACTGTCGGAGACACCTTTTCTATAGGGGAGAAGACGTTTTCTATAGGGGAGAAGACGTTTTATACTGTCGGAGACACCTTTTCTATAGGGGAGAAGAGAAGACGTTTTATACTGTCGGAGACACCTTTTCTATAGGGGAGAAGATGATTTCTATAGGGGAGAAGACGTTTTCTATAGGGGAGAAGACGTTTTATACTGTCGGAGACACCTTTTCTATAGGGGAGAAGACGTTTTATACTGTCGGAGACACCTTTTCTATAGGGGAGAAGACGTTTTCTATAGGGGAGAAGACGTTTTATACTGTCGGAGACACCTTTTCTATAGGGGAGAAGACGTTTTCTATAGGGGAGAAGACGTTTTATACTGTCGGAGACACCTTTTCTATAAGGGAGAAGACGTTTTATACTGTCGGAGACACCTTTTCTATAGGGGAGAAGACGTTTTCTATAGGGGAGAAGACGTTTTATACTGTCGGAGACACCTTTTCTATAGGGGAGAAGACGTTTTATACTGTCGGAGACACCTTTTCTATAGGGGAGAAGACGATTTATACTGTCGGAGACACCTTTTCTATAGGGGAGAAGACGTTTTATACTGTCGGAGACACCTTTTCTATAGGGGAGAAGACGTTTTCTATAGGGGAGAAGACGATTTATACTGTCGGAGACACCTTTTCTATAGGGGAGAAGACGTTTTATACTGTCGGAGACACCTTTTCTATAGGGGAGAAGACGTTTTATACTGTCGGAGACACCTTTTCTATAGGGGAGAAGACGATTTATACTGTCGGAGACACCTTTTCTATAGGGGAGAAGACGTTTTATACTGTCGGAGACACCTTTTCTATAGGGGAGAAGACGTTTTCTATAGGGGAGAAGACGTTTTATACTGTCGGAGACACCTTTTCTATAGGGGAGAAGACGTTTTCTATAGGGGAGAAGACGTTTTATACTGTCGGAGACACCTTTTCTATAGGGGAGAAGACGTTTTCTATAGGGGAGAAGACGTTTTATACTGTCGGAGACACCTTTTCTATAGGGGAGAAGACGATTTATACTGTCGGAGACACCTTTTCTATAGGGGAGAAGACGTTTTATACTGTCGGAGACACCTTTTCTATAGGGGAGAAGACGTTTTCTATAGGGGAGAAGACGTTTTATACTGTCGGAGACACCTTTTCTATAGGGGAGAAGACGTTTTCTATAGGGGAGAAGACGTTTTCTATAGGGGAGAAGACGTTTTCTATAGGGGAGAAGACGTTTTCTATAGGGGAGAAGACGTTTTATACTGTCGGAGACACCTTTTCTATAAGGGAGAAGACGTTTTATACTGTCGGAGACACCTTTTCTATAGGGGAGAAGACGTTTTCTATAGGGGAGAAGACGTTTTCTATAGGGGAGAAGACGTTTTATACTGTCCGAGACACCTTTTCTATAGGGGAGAAGACGTTTTATACTGTCGGAGACACCTTTTCTATAGGGGAGAAGACGTTTTATACTGTCGGAGACACCTTTTCTATAGGGGAGAAGACGTTTTCTATAGGGGAGAAGACGTTTTATACTGTCGGAGACACCTTTTCTATAGGGGAGAAGACGTTTTATACTGTCGGAGACACCTTTTCTATAGGGGAGCAGACGTTTTCTATAGGGGAGAAGACGTTTTCTATAGGGGAGAAGACGTTTTATACTGTCGGAGACACCTTTTCTATAGGGGAGAAGACGTTTTATACTGTCGGAGACACCTTTTCTATAGGGGAGAAGACGTTTTCTATAGGGGAGAAGACGTTTTCTATACGGGAGAAGACGTTTTATACTGTCGGAGACACCTTTTCTATAGGGGAGAAGACGTTTTATACTGTCGGAGACACCTTTTCTATAGGGGAGAAGACGTTTTCTATAGGGGAGAAGACGTTTTATACTGTCGGAGACACCTTTTCTATAGGGGAGAAGACGTTTTATACTGTCGGAGACACCTTTTCTATAGGGGAGAAGACGTTTTATTCTGTCGGAGACACCTTTTCTATAGGGGAGAAGACGATTTATACTGTCGGAGACACCTTTTCTATAGGGGAGAAGACGTTTTATACTGTCGGAGACACCTTTTCTATAGGGGAGAAGACGATTTATACTGTCGGAGACACCTTTTCTATAGGGGAGAAGACGTTTTATACTGTCGGAGACACCTTTTCTATAGGGGAGAAGACGTTTTCTATAGGGGAGAAGACGTTTTATACTGTCGGAGACACCTTTTCTATAAGGGAGAAGACGTTTTATACTGTCGGAGACACCTTTTCTATAGGGGAGAAGACGTTTTCTATAGGGGAGAAGACGTTTTCTATAGGGGAGAAGACGTTTTATACTGTCGGAGACACCTTTTCTATAGGGGAGAAGACGTTTTATACTGTCGGAGACACCTTTTCTATAGGGGAGAAGACGTTTTATACTGTCGGAGACACCTTTTCTATAGGGGAGAAGACGATTTATAATGTCGGAGACACCTTTTCTATAGGGGAGAAGACGTTTTATACTGTCGGAGACACCTTTTCTATAGGGGAGAAGACGTTTTATACTGTCGGAGACACCTTTTCTATAGGGGAGAAGACGTTTTCTATAGGGGAGAAGACGTTTTATAATGTCGGAGACACCTTTTCTATAGGGGAGAAGACGTTTTATACTGTCGGAGACACCTTTTCTATAGGGGAGAAGACGTTTTATACTGTCGGAGACACCTTTTCTATAGGGGAGAAGACGTTTTCTATAGGGGAGAAGACGTTTTATACTGTCGGAGACACCTTTTCTATAGGGGAGAAGACGTTTTATACTGTCGGAGACACCTTTTCTATAGGGGAGAAGACGTTTTCTATAGGGGAGAAGACTTTTATACTGTCGGAGACACCTTTTCTATAGGGGAGAAGACGTTTTCTATAGGGGAGAAGACGTTTTATACTGTCGGAGACACCTTTTCTATAGGGGAGAAGACGTTTTATACTGTCGGAGACACCTTTTCTATAGGGGAGAAGACGATTTATAATGTCGGAGACACCTTTTCTATAGGGGAGAAGACGTTTTATACTGTCGGAGACACCTTTTCTATAGGGGAGAAGACGTTTTATACTGTCGGAGACACCTTTTCTATAGGGGAGAAGACGTTTTCTATAGGGGAGAAGACGTTTTATACTGTCGGAGACACCTTTTCTATAAGGGAGAAGACGTTTTATACTGTCGGAGACACCTTTTCTATAGGGGAGAAGACGTTTTCTATAGGGGAGAAGACGTTTTATTCTGTCGGAGACACCTTTTCTATAGGGGAGAAGACGTTTCCTATAGGGGAGAAGACGTTTTATACTGTCGGAGACACCTTTTCTATAGGGGAGAAGACGTTTTCTATAGGGGAGAAGACTTTTTATACTGTCGGAGACACCTTTTCCATAAGGGAGAAGACGTTTTATACTGTCGGAGACACCTTTTCTATAGGGGAGAAGACGATTTATAATGTCGGAGACACCTTTTCTATAGGGGAGAAGACGTTTTATACTGTCGGAGACACCTTTTCTATAGGGGAGAAGACGTTTTATACTGTCGGAGACACCTTTTCTATAGGGGAGAAGACGTTTTCTATAGGGGAGAAGACGTTTTATACTGTCGGAGACACCTTTTCTATAGGGGAGAAGACGTTTTATACTGTCGGAGACACCTTTTCTATAGGGGAGAAGACGTTTTCTATAGGGGAGAAGACGTTTTATTCTGTCGGAGACACCTTTTCTATAGGGGAGAAGACGTTTCCTATAGGGGAGAAGACGTTTTATACTGTCGGAGACACCTTTTCTATAGGGGAGAAGACGTTTTCTATAGGGGAGAAGACGTTTTATACTGTCGGAGACACCTTTTCCATAAGGGAGAAGACGTTTTATACTGTCGGAGACACCTTTTCTATAGGGGAGAAGACGTTTTCTATAGGGGAGAAGACGTTTTCTACAGGGGAGAAGACGTTTATAGAAGCGTTTTATACTGTCGGAGACACCTTTTCTATAGGGGGGTGTCTCCGACAGAATAAACGTCTTCTTCCCTATAGAAAAGGTGTCTCCGACAGTATAAAACGCTTTAGGTATCCTTCAGTACCTCAACTTCATTCATTCAAAAATTGCATGCGGTTTACGGTAAGTGGCTTTACGTTGAGAGCGCATACGATACGAGAATGTATGTGCATATGTATGTGTGTGTGAGTAAAAAGTTTATGTTTGTATGTGTGTGTGTGTTGGTGAATATAACTGCCTGTCAGCATATGAGCAAGAAGCATACATATTGTTGTCTTTGTTGTTAAATTTTTACTAGCGGTTAAATATTTTTGTTGTTGTTGTTGTTTATCAAAATGCATTTCACTGCAAAATGTGCTCATTGACTTTTGGTTGTCATAATTTGTTGCTGTTGATGCGGAACTACATAGTTGCTGAGGTGGGCCGCCTCACTTGAGTTTGTGGTTAATGTTGTTGCTATTGTCGCACGTAGCATTCTATTTGTTGTTGTTTGCCAAAAACAAATCAAAGTGCAATATTTAAAGTAGTAAGCAGGCTTTAAAATTTCTACTCTTCTCTTTTTTGCAGGAAATTAAAAATCAATGCTTTAATCTATTAATTTTCAATTATACGCTGCAAAAAATTGAAATGAAGGCAGAACGTAAAAAAGCAAAAAAATCAATTATTTTTTTTGTTTTGCAATAATCGCCTTGGCGTTAATTTCCTATTATTATTGCACTTAAAATGTCATTAAAATGTTCTCCTTCACTTCAGATTTTCTTCTCTCCTTCTGCATTTCGATTAGGTTCCAATTTCCGTTTGCATTTTTTGACATTTAAAAAAGTTTTATTTAGTTTGTTTTTTATTTTTTTGTCTTCATGCGCTTTTCTTCGACATGAAAACTGCATGCACTCAATAAAACTCATTAGATAATTTTTATCGTTTGGTATCCCAGTAGTCATTCCCAGTCGTTGTCGCAGAGTCAAAGTTATCGTTTCAATAGCAGCCAGTAACGCCTCAGCTGCCAATTATTACGGGCCCAAGAGGTGACTTTGGTAATTGATTGCAACACACTCTCACATAGTGCCATTGCTGCTGCTGCTGCTGCTGCTGAGCTGTTGCTGTCACTATTCCAAAGTGTCGATAAATTTTTATCGGAAACTGATTTGAAAGTCAATTATCCTTTGCCACCTCATGCCGAACTGCGCTAGCTGAGGAGCAGCGCTGAGTTGAATGAGTAGTTAGAAAAGGAAATGTCGAAGCAACTGAGAGGCAGCAGCAAGCACAAATGCGATTTAAATGCTAAAATTTTAGCACTCTCTCTACCTTTTTGTTGAAAACTTTCAACTTTTTTTGTGCTTTTTTTTGAATTATTTTTCTTTTTTACGTTTTTTGCTTTATTCAAATCACTAACCGGAACACATGAAACTTTGCTATGTCGCCATAAACGTATGTACTTGTGCATGTATATGTAAATTTATGAATGTATATGGATGTGCTCTTCATGGCTAATGGAGAAACAGTTTTATATTTGTGAAGAAGTCATTAGGTTCAATGATTTCTTCAGTAGCTTTTAACAATTATGCTTTTTGCTTTTTGTGCTGTGTGTAAAAAAAAAAACTTCCTTTTTTCTTATGTTTTTATTTTATTCACTATTATTTCCATTATTATTGTTATTACTATTGCAAATGCTTCTCTTGGAGTGTGCAGTCAGTCCACTTGCATCATGTAGAAAATGAAGCGACTCGACAAACGGATATGAAAATAAGGTTAAACTTTAGAGTTAGTTAAGGAAACAACTGAATCGAATCGATGCAGAGTGAAATATGGAAGGGATTATGACTGTATTGAACCGTTTGAAGTCAGCAAAAAAAAAAAACCAAAATAAATGCTAAATGATTTAAATGAGCAAAATTGAAAATTTTGAAACGACAGGTTGCACTTTGCAAAAAGAGTTCAAATTTAAAGATATTTTCTCTTTTCAAGACCTTTCAGAAAATTTATGACAGATAAAGCGTTAAAAATCTTCCATACAAATCAAACCGCCTTAATGTATATAGAAGGTGCTGTATTCAGATTCCATTAGTGCATAATGGAGTGCAAACAAACAACAACAAACAACATCCGACTAAAATATTACGGCATATCTCTAAGAGTCAATTTTAAAGTGCAAGCAAATTATTCATAAAATTTTAAAAATAACTTTGAATTATCTAACTAATCTAAAATGTAACTTTAGAAATGAAATTTTCTATTTCTATTACTAAAAACCCATAAGTTTTTAAATCGACAACACAATTTAAAAAACTGCACCACTTTGACTAATTTAGCTGCCTTTATTTAGTACCTAAATCTGTGGGCTCAAACTTCAATTTTACAAAAAAAAAAATTAAATGTCTTTTTAATTCCATTTACAAAATGAAAATATAAACTCACCGACATTCAAAGTCATCCAAATCTTATTTGAAATGAACTCATTATATGTTGTGGCATGACTAGGTTTAATGTTTTTTTTTTTATTTAACAATAAATATTTTAATTATAACGATGCCCACGGACCATCCATTGAGATATTTATCTATCTATGTATGCATAGCTACTAGTACTAAATTTTATTAAAATACCAGTAAAAAAGCACGAAACATAAATTAAATTTATTGCTTCCGAGATTTCTTTATGTATATACATAATTTCAGTTCAGAGAAAATAGAAAACAAAAACAACATAGACAACATTCAAAATAAAGATAATGTAGACAGCGACATTTGATAGAACGGTGAACGAGAGGAAGAAAGAAAGAGAATGGAGAGCAAAGCATTTTAATATACCTTGAGAGGAGTGTCCTTTAAGTCAAATGAAAAGAGCAGAGAGAGATTAAATTTTGTTGGTCAACAAAACAAAGACATTAAATACTTTTAGATTTTGATCAAAGTTTTAAGAAGAAGTTTTAATCTTTAACTGTAATTACGTCTAATATTTATAGCTTAATGGTCAAACTGCAGCGTGTTTGTTTTATAGATTATTTCAAAACCTCAAGCAAAACATTTTCAAAATTTTATATGTTTTAAAGGAAAGTCCTTGAAGAACATCAATAATAAGTAATGAAATAAAATAACAAAAAAGCCCACAACAACCAATAACAAACGAAGCTATCAGCTCGAAAAAAAATCACACGCTCCTTCGGCACAAAACTTGTGTACGTTCAATCGTTTCATAGCACACATTAGAAACAGCGTACAGCATAATTTCGTAGTTAATTTGCCAACACGAATGCTGAGCACGACATTTTATTATACTCACTCCTCCAATTTATGCTAGTACCTCAAAGTATGCAACCGAAAAAAAAAAATAATAATACGCCTAGTTTATTTCCGCATATATTACGACCGCAAATGAACCCAACCCAAACAGTTACATAATAAAACATTGAAAGAAAGAACAAAAACACAAAACAGCAGAAAAAAATAAGAAAAAGCTGCAGAAGTGAAAATGAATGAATGAAAAAATAAAGCTTCTTATCAGCACAACATGCCAAAAAATTAAAACATTTAAATAATTTATGCAATCACCAACAAGAACGTCGTCGTACGTTCGTACAAACAAAAAAAAAAAACAGCACACCAGAAAACAAAACGAAAAAGAAAAAACAATAGCATAGCATAATTTTAGGCTGTATGTAATAGAAAACAAAGCAGTCAACGTCCTCAAACAAAAAATGCTTGCTGTTAGGTCGCAAACAGCGGCACCAGCAACAGCGTTTGTGCTTTTTGTTCATATATTTTTTTGGTTTTTTACTTTGCCTATTTTTAGGCGTCGCACTAATTACCATGTCAGTGAATTTTGCATCGACAAGCGTGTTGTTGCGCTGCTGTTGCTATTGCTCTGTGACTATTATTGTTGCTGTAGTAATGCGGTGTTGCTGTCGGCACAAATAAATCATTTTATCACTTAATCTGACAGAGGAACTTTTTTTTTCTTGCTCTACGTGTGCTTGTGTGTTTGTGTAAGAGAGAGAGAGAGAGAGTTTGTCTTTCTGTGTGCGCGTGACACTCGTTTTTTGGCGTGTACACTGTTGCATATTAAATAACATACACCAAAGTGTTGGGTTGCTATATAAGTATATAAAGCAAAAGTAAATTGAATAGTTGAAAAAAAAGAAACAAAATTTAGAAATAATAATTTCGGAATTATTTGGGTTGAAATAGTAACCTAGCTGGGCCGGCAGAAGTTGTTCTGCCCTTTCTGCGAAAAAGCGTGAAAATCGAAGCTTATTTGAATGAGGAAGAGTACTTGATGTTTAAAATTGAACGTTGGTAATGGCAATTCAAGCTTAAAGTCTATACATTGAATTTGGAAAAAAAATCCTAAATTTCAAAATGAGACATCAAAATTTACATACTCAACAGTATTTAATTTTCAGAACTGTAGGTTGAAAACAGAAATAATGGATAAATAAAAATCTCAAATCAATATTTTGATAATTAAACTTTGAAAATGAAAGCTTAAATTGCTTCTGCTTTCACCATAATGATTTAATGCAAAAATATTTCAAAAAGTTGTAGAAATAATAATACAAAACAGAATGGAAAAAGTAGGAAAAAATCAAAGAAAAAAGTGGTAGAAAATAGTAGTAGAAATAGTAATTAATAGTAGAAATAAAAAATTGTATTAGAAATTATTGTAAAAAAATAGTAGAAATTATAGAAAAAAAAGGGGTAGAAAAATGGTAAAACGTAGTAGTAAAAAAGTAGTAAAAAGGCAATGGAAAATAGAAATAGAAATAACAGTAAAAAATAAAAGACAGTAAAAAAGTAGTAGAAAAAGGTAGTAGAAAAAGTAGTAAAAAAGTAGAAAAATAGTAGTTGAATATATTAGTAGAAAAAGTAATAGAAAATAAAAAGAAATTGTAAAAAATAAGTTAAAAAGTAGTAGAAAATAGTAATAGAATAAAAATAATAAAAATAAAAACTCTCCATATGAACCAAATCGCAAGCTGGAGCGTTAAAGTAGGCATTTTTCTTCATAAACTTTATTTCGATGTCTAATAATTTTGAAGGTATGCCTGTCTGAAAACTTACTGGAACGTTACGCATTTTAGGGAAAACCTGTTCTTGTAGTAAATCATTTTACAATTTCTACGATCTATTTCCAAGGTAAAGGATCGTGGAAAATATTAACAATAGGACACATTTATTCAGCTTTCGGTCTTAGATTGTTTCATAATGGATCGAGAATTAGTAGAATTTTAAGAATAATTCAAAGTTCGCTGATTCCTACCCTGTATTCAAATTTTCATTTCCCCATCTGGGATTTTCTTTTTATCGACCCAAAATTTTGTTTTTTTGTTAGTGGATTCAATTCTCTACTTGAGAATAGAACCCGTTGAACTGGTACTCGAGTCAAGTATTTAAGAACTAACTTACCGAAATGATCCATTTTATTTTTTTAAGAATTTAACCACATCTGGAAATCGAACCAGAGGCAGCTGGAACTCCAGTCAAGCATTCATCCACCCCGGTGTCCTGCACCCATTTAAAATTTGAATTGATTTAATTCTTACACAACAAACAAATACAATTTAAGTTCTATCGCACAAAAATCTCTATTATTATAACATGGAATACGAAAATTGTAAACAAATTTATAAAAATTTTAAATTTGTTTGGGAGCAGTGTTTAGTGCGTTTTTTGAGTCTACAGATGGCATCTGACAGAATTAAAACTATGGTAAAGAGTATCCAACCATACGTCAGCAACTTGACACCGGATTGTAAAAGATAATACCGATCCCTACCAACTGCAACCTCTCATTGTCCAATTTGACATTCAATTTCAACATCATTAACGTATCATAACGCGTTAGGCATAGATCAGAATCCGTATCGATCAATGCTGAAACGTTGCGTTCATTGAAATTTATATCTTTAAAACTTAACCCACATTTCTTCTCTGCTTTTGTGTTTACCGCTTCATTCGTAATGGTATTCATGTTGTTTTTTCTGACTTGACGCCCTTGCACTTTGATGCACGATTACCCTCCTTGCCGCATTTGAAGCATGTTATGCGTTTACGTGGACAATTTCACGTGAAATGAGAAACATCGCCTCAATTGAAACACTTTTTCTCCATTGAAGTTGAAATTGGCAAAACCTTGTTTAACGACAACAGTGAAGCCTGATTAGCATTTATAAATAGAGGCTTTCTGGACCGTATCTTCCCGTACACCTTTATCTGCTATTTCAACTCTTGAATGCTTTTCGCCTGATACAAATTGCTTTTATTCACCTTACTATCTAGTATCCCTTCGATGAAATTTTCCGATATCCATCAAAACGTACAAATATTTGCGAAATTTGAATTTCGCGAATTAAGAAAATTTCTTATTTTACACTCTGACTCTGAATCAAGGTAGAAATGTTAAAATTGAACATTTCATTTCTGTAGTTTTAATATCGATGAAAATTATATTTCAACTTTGCTTTCGATAGATGTCGAAATGTAGAGCATGCCTGACAGATGATTAATTAGTAATGAAGCTACAAAACAAAGAAAAAAACACGACATGGAATTAAGGCATACATTAAAGCGCTTATGTTCAATTTTTGTGCATAATCCATAATTACCGCAATTTAAAGCAGATTTAATGCTTAGTTGCAGTAGTAGAAAAAATGAAAAATAATAATTTACATGTTTTTTTACAAAAATTTAAAATATTTTCAACATAAATCACTGCAATTGCTGCAATAATGTTACGCAGAGCGTGTGAAAAGCATGAAAAAATATTATTACATGCCATTTGCTGATAATAAGCGAGCGTTGTTGTATCGTTGCTAACCAACAACAACAGCAAGAACCAATTACATATTACAGTCAGCCACAATGATGTATCATCATAATCAGTTAAAATAGCAAAGGACAACAACAACGACGTCGTTGACAACAAGTGAAAAGCTAAATATGAAAAAAAAGTACGAGCAAGAAAAGAAAATGTTGCTGCCATACGTCTTCATATCATCATGCCCTCCCCCCATCCTCCTTCAGACAATCACACTTGCAAATACGATACGTTCTTACATACATCGTAATCGTTACTCATATTTCGCATAAATAGCAAACACTAACTCATTTTTTATACCAAAGTACAGACACACACATCCGTTTCCGGGTGTTTTCTTTTTCACTGTTGTTCTTCGTTTACTTCCTCTACTTTCCCCATTGCTCGCACAGTCGACTGGAGTCTAGCGTAGTCAGAGACCTGTGCCACGTCTTTCAACCACACCCATATTTACTTCTACGTTGCGTCAACCACAAGTGTTTACAAAATGGATTCATTCATATTTTTGCAGCAACAACAACAACCACAACAAGAAAAAGCCGAAAGGAAAAAAAGCAAACGAAATAAAGTAGGTAAAAGTAAACGAAAAAATGTCAATGCTCTAAAATAACGACGAAAACATCTAAAATTCATGAAAAAAAAATAAAACAAACAGAAACTAAACTGTAAGACAAACGTTGTTTATTCTTGGCCCCTCGGTCTCTTTTTTGCTTCTCTCTCTCTCTCGCTTTCTCTCTCTTTGTGTTTCTTTTATTCTCCGTCTGTGCGTCACACGCTTATCGCTCAAATCAAATGGAACGTTTCATAATTTTTCACCAGGGAATTATTATTAATCGATGTCTCTATACTTATTTGTGTCACTCCAGGTTTAGCTTCTTTTTCTGCTGCTCCCTGGCTACAAGGCAATCTCCGTCGCTCTCATTCTCACCCTTCATAGACGTGCTCAGTTGGTATTGACATTTCTGCAGCCGTCACTGTCGACTTCGCTGTCAGTGTTTGACACCACCGCGTGGAGTAGGGATGTCAATCCCGGGATTCCGGGATTCGGTCTAAAAGTGGTCTGATAAATCACGGGACTGAAAAGACAAAATCTTGGGATTTTCGGGATTCGTGTGAACTTATTGGAATTCAAATTTTTATTTTTGCTTTTTTATAGAATCTTCATTGTTGTTCGCCACTTTAATAAAATTATTAATTACACTGTGCGACAAATTGAGGCCGACAGAAAGAGATCCGGTTTAGGACTATACTTGTTGGATAGCTAAAGCCCTCTGAAGTCTGTTTTCAACCTAAATGTCATATTTTTTTTGTATACGGTCCGAAAGTTTGCCCATTTTTGAACATGACGGTATAATAATACATACGATATCCTGTTTATTATTGCATCTGAAAATGTTTATGTGTTAAGCACCTTATAGTAAAATCAACTAACAATTTTTTTTTGGGAATGTATTAACCAATTATCTCTTTGCCATATGGGTCTTTTTTGTTCTTTTCAAGAGAAATCGCACTTTTACCCAGCACTTAAGCTTGTCTGGTCGCTTGTCGTACCTCATATAATTTGGTAGTTTGGTGCCGAAAGACAGTGGTGTTCTCGCAGCTCTACGTATTGTAGTTGTTCTGGGTAAAGTTGAAACTAGTGCGCAAACCTTATAAGTCTTATGCTAGCTACTTTTTGTACACCTTTTTACTCATAGTGTTTTCCCAGTTCAAATTTACATTTTTTCCCACATCAAAGTAGCTTTGTTAAACATTTCTTAGCTCTCATGTCAAATTTTGAGATCATTCGATAGTTTTTGGCTTCAAAATGAGCAGCGAAATAGAAGTGCGTGAAAAGAATATTGGACTGCGCAAAATCCAAATTTGACTTTCAAATCAATTGCTCGAAAAGCACGGGTTTCGCAAAATACCGTTTCGTGTGTTATTAAATAAAGTATACAATGAACGCTTGACCATTAATAGGAAGCAAGTAAGTCGAAAAAGAAGGGGTTTAATAACCCTGCTAGTGCTAAGAAGGTGATAGCTCTTTAAAAAAAATCCCAATATATCAGGCAGGAAAGTGACTGAAAAGCTAGGATGCTCTGAAAATTTTGTTAGAAAAGTTAAGAGGGAGGAAGTCATACAAGGTCTAAAAAGTTCCAGACAGAAGTTCGAAGAAGAACAGCGAGGCAAAAGATCGAGCCAAAATATTGCACCGTGATTTCATAAGGAATTTTGATTGTTGCATTATGGACGTGATTTTTGACAGCTTCCAGGTGAGGATTTTTATGTTGTAGATCGTAGAGGAAATGTCCAGGAGTAGTATAAGACCCAGTAGAAGTTTAAGTTACCAAAGAATTGTTTGGTGTGGCAGGCAATCTGTAGCTATGGTAGACGAAGCAGTTCATTTGTAACAACTGGGACAATCAAAACAGATATATATATATATATCCGGGAGTGCCTGCAGAAAAGACTTTTGCCATTCATAAAGCAGCACGCAGTTTCTGCGTTCTTTTGGCTTAATTTGGCTGTGTGCTATTAAAGTGAAACAGCAGTTAAATGGTACGAAAAAAATAATGTAGCACTTGTACCCAGACATGTGAATCTACTTAACTGCTCAGAACTCATACCAATAGCAAGATATTGGGCTCTGGTAAAAAGGACCATGAAGGGTACAAAAGGGGTTCCTGAAACCGTTACCAGTTTTTCCAAAAAGTAGCTGTCATTGCTACTCAGTCTCGTTTACCAGCAGACGGCCAAGGCGACTACATCGCGGAAATGTACATTTTAGTAAGTAGACACAATTAGGAAAATAATACACATACATACGCAAGGACAGATGTAAGTGACCAGGTGCTTAGTAGTGCATTAGTGGTCTAACCCCCAGTATGGAGTACTAAACACCATAATCAGACCGTGTGGTGCCACTTGGATGGTATAGTCTCTACCATATAGTCCAGACGGCCTGCCGGAAACTTACTTACAGTAGCATAGCATTTATAGACACAAGTGACTGAGTGTTTAGTATTGATGTATTGATGGTTTAACCCCCACCATACAGTACTAAACACCATAATCAGACCGTGTGGTGCTACTTAGATGGTATAGTCTCTACCATATGATCCCAGACGAACTGTTGGGAGCTTGTAGTTACATAATAATCAGAAGGACAATTACGGACGGTCTACTCCACCCGCGTCCTGCAGTCGCTAGTGTCATAAGTGTACGGTACTTTCACCATCTGTCTCATACATTATTATCAACGTCATAGTCAATAGTCACCTGGTAGGACGAGCGTGAGGAGCGTCAGGAGTTCAGAAGTAATTTGAGTTTATTTGTGCACTAGTTTCATTGTGCGCAAACCTTACAAACGGAAATTCATTGTTGTATACATAGATTTGATAAAACTATCAATCCAGAAGGTTAATCCCAGGATTGAAATTTCCGAAATCCCGAAAACCCACAATCCCGAAAACTCGATCCCAAATGACATCCCTAGTGTGAAGGCATATTTTGTTCCTCTGCCGCTGCTAAATTTTCCTAATTTTCTTCTGCTCTTTTCTTCTCTTCTGTTCATTTTGCGTGTTATTTTACTTTCGTCCTTGCCAAAGTTTACTCCACATCTTTTTTTGTAAAAATGCGGTAGGCTGCAAAAAAAAAGGATTCCTTTACACATTTTCTTATATTTGTGACTGTGTTAGTTTCAGTAACCAAAAATAAAATGTAAAAAAACGGCTAGCAAAAATTTGAATATCTAATAACGCAAATAAACTGTTTATTTTCCAACCAACCGAAAAAAAAAATAAACAAAAAAAGCAAATGAGTACGAAAATGTTTGTTGTGCCACATTTGACGATGGCTTTTTGAAATATTACCTTTTTTTCGTTGTTGTCTGCATGGTTGCAATTTAGGTAAGGTACTTTACTCGCGCAATGAAGGAGGCACTTATGTCATTCAAAGAGCCTCAATTATTCTTCTCCTCCTCATTATTCTTTGGCATGGCGAAAGTACAAATATTTTATGGTTTATTGGATTTATTTACTTTTTCAATTTTTTTTTTCGTTTCGGTTGATTTGCGTGCGAAAATGTAACTAAAGCTAATTGGCGAAAATGTGTATTATTAATTTATGCTTCTCTTTATTTGTATGTGTGTGTGTATGTGAATTGCAGCGCACTTTTTTGCTGCTCATTTGCAAGCAATTTAGTTAAGTGTGATTTTAGGCGTTTCGTAAGGAAAAAAAAATTTCCGTACAGAAATTGGCTGTTGATGTGTTAACGGATTTGTTAAATTTATCTTAATGATTAGATAGATTAAATTGCAGCAAAATGTCAAATAAATTTGTAAATTATATATTAGTAGTAATTGACGAATCAATATTGAAAATTTTAGGTAAAGTTTTTGCCGTTGACGATCGATATATATATGAAATTTGTACGCTTTTTCTAGTTGAGGTAGGATAAAAATTCTTGGAATATAAATTTAACTAAAATTCGATTTTAACTTTGGTAATTTATTCTACCATACTCAATTAAAAATCAGATGTAAATAAACCATAAATAATCACACACAAGCAGAAGAAATCCATTTAGAAACGAAAAATTCCTTTCCAGCAAGCTTTAACCAAACCTTTTCAATCTTTTTAACAATTTTTTAGAAAAAGGGTTTACAAATATTTTTGCTCTCAAACATTTTTCAAATATTCTGCTGCAGAAATAATCGCTTGTTGCAAAAAAAAAAAAAAAAAAATATTTCATTATTTTGCAGCAAAATCAGCAATATTAAGAAATTTTCAGGCATAAATTTTTTCACTCTTAAAAACCGAAAATTGCCAGCAGAAGGGGAATGAAACCAGCAAATAGCACAATTCGAAAGCTTCTTCAACGTCATTAGGTGTTGGTTGGTTTTCGCAGTAGAATAGAGTAGAGAAAATACATTCATTTTAGGTGCACCCTCTTAATTTTAACAAGAAATCTCTGCTGCTGCTGCTGCTGCTGCTCCTTCCCCTACCACACAGAAACGGAATATGCTCATAAATCTTTAAGGGGGTGTGGGAGAGCGGAAAGGGGAGAGAACGCGGCGGCGTTCAAAATGGATTTCAATATTTTGAACGCCAGCAAAGCATGATAGAATTTTTAAATAAGCTCAACGAAATTGTTAAAACACCAAACAAGTTCTTTATAAGCATACATTTTTACATTACGCCCACAACACCCACCATACCGCTCCTATATCTACATACATATATACATACAACTCCGACCATGACAAACTGACTGTTGAACCAGAACGAATTGAATCTCATTCCTTTACAAACATCAGCAGAAAGCAGCAAACAAAACAAAAATGGCAGTAGCAGCAGATGTAAAAAAAAATAAAAACAAAAACAAAAACAAAAAACGGAAAAGGAACCAAAAGCAAACTTTCACTCATGAATCAGAGCTCATAGCATACTTTTAGGTGCAATTTATATTTTTCAAATAAAATAAATGAAGGGCGTTTTTCCGAGTTTCTTTGCGTTGCTGCTGTTAGTATTATCCTGAAAATGTGTGTGTTTGTGTGCATGGGTCCTATTACTGCTTTTTACAATATTGGGGCGTTAAATGCTTGGGGTGACCCTCATTGTTTGCTGTTACTGCTGTTGTTATTGTCGCACATTTTATTTGGTTTTTTTTCTATTTTCTTTTTACTTTGTTTCTCTTTCTTTTTTTTTTAGAAAAATAATATACGAACACCAATTTCCATTTCGTTTTATTTTTACGAATGTGTGAAATATACAAAATTTACACTTGGTTAACTGATTGATGAATGCATAAATGAAGCGTATGTATAAATGAATATATGAGCAAATGAAACGAACACACACACATTCACATTTGCATTCTCATCCCCATCCACATGAATGAGTGAATGAATAAAGAAATGAATGAATGACTTCATGACGAATGAAGTCAGGCAAGTGACTGTTGAATGAATGAGTACAAGAAATTTTGCACATGGGATTTTCTTCTTCTTCTCCCTCATATTATTATTTTAAATTTTATGCATTGTTTTCTCTTCCACCCCCCATTCCATTCCATTATTTTTCATTTGTATATTTGGTTTATTTTGATTTGATTTGTTGATTCGTATGTGAAACATTCACTTGATTACGACACAATTCATTGAGTTTATTGTTATATTTAAAATATGTAAATTAGGGCTTTACTTCTGCTACTGGATTTTTGTTTTTGTTTTTGTTTTTTTTTTTTTTTTGTTCTACATACTTCTTTATTAAATACAGTGTATACTTTTAGGAGTCGTCGCATTGAGATTAGCACAATTTTTTACATTTGAAAACATTAATTTCAATTGATTTATTAAGTAATTTGACAGAAATTTTGATTGTCAGCGAAAATAACAATTGAAATTGGTTTCGAGCAATTGACTTGAATGAGTAAATGTCAAAAAAGTTTTACACAGGTTGGCACTTAACTTTTTTAATTTTATTTATTTGTAAATTTGTTTTTTGCGTTTAGCACTGTATGCATTTGAGGTCTTCTTACGTTTATATATCAATATTTTAAAAGGAGCTGGCTTTATTCCTATTTCATATCAACAGACCCATCATCACCTATGGGTCCGTCGTCTGGTGGCAGGCGTTGAGTAAGAAGAGCACCCAAACTGCAGCTGCCAGGAAGATGTTACGACCGC
Organism: Toxonevra muliebris; assembly: GCA_963691655.1. Classification (NCBI taxonomy): domain Eukaryota; kingdom Metazoa; phylum Arthropoda; class Insecta; order Diptera; family Pallopteridae; genus Toxonevra; species Toxonevra muliebris. The sequence goes on from OY829329.1 coordinate 73,850,001, forward strand.
CTTAGCAGCAGGTCTTCGGAGTAGAGACGAGTTCCAGTTCCATTCTCCATCTTTGAGTCATCGGAAAAGATGGTAATACCAGGATTACCTGTTACCGAACCCGAATTCTAGTCTTCCCTGGTTGGATATAGAGTTGAAATTCTAGTAATAAAATCTAAATTTGAAGTCATACAATCCGTGGCCTCATCTAAATCAGCTTTGATTCCATTTTTACCCCTCCGCTTTATCTCACTCAAAATTGTAGAGTGTCCATAGTTTGCTGACCTCAACACGTTGGATTCTCTTAGTCTAAGAGCTTCTTTTGCGGCACAGCCTTGAACCATCTGTAGCGGTAAGAGATGAAATGTCATATTCAGACCTTCCTGAAGTGCACTTCTTACAGCTTTTGAGATCCCCAGACTGACAAGTCTCTGTACTTTTTCCACGCGAGCTTGGTTGCTCTTCTTACCCAACGCCTGCCACCAGACGAGGGACCCATAGGTGATGATGGGTCAAATAATTGTACATTCCATGAATAACGTACTGTGACAATCGCCATCTTTTCCCAAAGGTATCAAAATGCTTTCTTCTCTTCCAATTAGCGAACCTATTCAGTTCGATCAAAAAATTCACACAAATACATTTTTTTCTAGCCTCAGCTTCCTTCATAATGAAGTTTATAATACATAGTGCTAATTAAACTAAAGTGTATGATGAGTTTATTCTTCACATTTTGGTTCTATACTCTTAACAGCTATTATTAACTTCATATTTACAGTAGAGAGGTTAGCCATAAATCTCTTTTCTTTTAAGCGAGCTTAAGCTTTATAGAATTTTAATGAAACGCCATAAAACCGAAACGTCATAATTCGCCTCATAAAAATCTGAACAGCATCATTTAAACTAACGCCATTAAAAACAGCAACAACAACAACAACAACAGCGTAAACAACATCAACGTCAGGATCAGCATCATCAACTCTGACTTTTTCGTTCCTAACCATAAACTTCGAATATGCATTCCATTTTTAGTTTTGCTCTTTTTTAGTTGGTTAACACATTTTCCAGGTCGAGTGTGCATGTGATGCAATTTCTGACACCAAATGTTATGACACGAATAACAATGTCAAGCAATGACACATCATAAATGCCATCATCATCATCATCATCGCCATCATCAACATCGACATTATAAGCCAAACAAGGTATAATCATTATCATCATCATTATCAACAATATCAAACATCATCATTGCAAGGATTCACTTATTCAGTTACTCACTCAGGAATTGCACTTTATGCATCGTTTGTGTTGTTGCTATTGTTTGTGTGGAAAGTTTTCATGTTGCGTGTAAAATAATGTTGCATGCTTAGTAAATCGTGATAATGTTTAAATCATTATTATAGCTGTCATTTTTACTATTGCACTTTGTTGTTGTTGTATTTATGCTAGAACTATATTGTTAAAAATCTTGTTTTTGTGAAAATAAATTATTACTCTACACTCTCCACTCTCCAGTCCACCTCCTCCGTTTTACCCCAACGCCAACCACTTCAAATTGCTTTCTTTAAACAATAATAAAAATAAAACACTATTCAAAATTCCCATATAATTTTTAAAATATTTTTTTTTTTAACCATTATTACTTAATAAAATAATTAAATATTTTCCACTTACACTTATTGCTTTCTAATTAATTTTTTGCTGCTACGCAATGAAACCATAAATTATGCAATAAAAATGTTACTTATTTAGTGCTGCCACATCCACCAATACACCACTCACAAAAGAGTCGCATAAAATGCTTAATTGTAGCGAAATGTGAATTTTAGTAGCGGAATTACAAAATTACCATTTTCAGCCATCGATTCAGCCTCAAGGAGAATGAAAAACAGAATACGCCCTTAAAATACACCTTCACTTAAATTGTGCTGCCAACCAAACCAACTACCATTCAGAGTATTTAAGTGGCAAATCATGCAATTTCATACACACGTCACTGGTGTGGAGTAATTTTTAAAGGAAGGAAAACGACAAAAAATAAACAAGTTACGTGTTGCAATTGTTTTCGAAAATGCTAAATAAATTACAAATATTTACAGGTTTATGACACTTTTCGTGGTAGTGTGATAGTCCTGGAAGCGGATGTAGTGCGATGTAGTGGAATCTCCTTCCTTTTCATTTGTTCAATTCGAAATATTTAAGCAGCTTGTTGCGTGATTGTTTCCTTAAATCAAGGCATTAAAATTGAGATTCCTCTATATTACAGTATTTATATTTTTTCATGTGTACAAATATGAGCATATACACGTTTGTGTTCCAAGCATATGTAACCACCTAAATATGGGAAAACTACTAAGCTTTCTTATGTAAATATGTGAGTGGATCGTTTCCGATTCAAATGTAGTGCCCATTATGAAAGCCTTTTTTTGAGAAAATGTTTGACATAAGTTCTCTTTTTTTAACGTAGGGGAAAGGGCCCCATGATGGACATAGTATTGGCATAGTGCTCTAGCACCCAAACTGAATAAGATATCTTAAAGTGGTACATACCATAAGAAAGTACAATGGGTTGGATTTTTTCGACCACTGAGATGCATTTTTATTTTTAACACAAAATTTAGTATTTAGTTTAGCATTTTACTTTCATATAACATTAAATATATTTTTTATTCCAACAAAAATAATAGAAAAAAAATCAAAAACTTATGCAATCCACATTTCAAGGAGTCAATTAATTGTTTGCAATATTATGAAATTATATGTTAGTTATAGGGGAAAAATTTTGAAAAGTTATTTTTTCAAGCCAATATTTAGTATGCCCACCTTGGGCATCAATAACCTCTTGGAGGCGTCTCTGCATTGATGAAACTAGTTTCTGAAAATCAGGTATTTTATGCCATTCCTCCTTGATATATTGAATTAGTTGACTCTTTGTTTTTGGTACCGTCTTTGCTACTTTTTTCTGCAAAAGTGCCCATAGATTCTTAATTGAGTTGAGGTCGGGACTTTGTGATGATGTATCAATGGCTTTACTGCAGTTATAGAGTATCCTTGTGTTCTGCATAAATACGACTTACGTTTCGAGTCATTATCCTGATATAATTTATATTTATACTTTGCAGAGTTGTTGTGGTCAAAAAGACACTGGAAATAAAGTTTGTTCCTTATCTATTTTATTTTCTTCGAATATCCTCAAATCTCCAACACCTCTCTTAGAAATGCAGCCCCACATTCTCTGTATTCCCAAATTTGACTGTTGGAATCACATTTGTTTTTTCTAAAGCTGAAAATGATTTTCGTCACACTCTCATGGGACCCGAATTGTGAAAAAACATTACCTTTGTTTCATCGCAGAAAGCCACATCATCCCAGTACTCAGACAAACGTAACAGGTACTCTACGCAAATTGAAATAGTATTACAACATTTTGTTCAGACGCCAGTGGTTACTTCCTGGCTTCTTTTTAAAGAATAGTCTGTCTTTAGAAGTAAGTATATTACGAATAAACACAGCAGTCATTTTTTATATCCAAAGCCATTGCCCATGTTGTAACGCGGAGGGAGCAAAGGGAGCTCCTAGACTGAGAGAATCCAACGAGTGGAGATCAGCAAACTATGAACACTCTACAATTTTGAGTGAGATAAAGCGGAGGGGTCAAAATGGATTCAAAGCTGACTTAGATGTGGCCACGGATTATATGACTTCATCATTTAGATTTTATTTCTAGAATTCCAACTCTATATCCATTCAGGGAAGGCTGGGAGTCGGGTTCGGTAACAGGTAGTCCTGGTATTACCATCTTTTCCGATGGCTCAAAGATGGAGAATGGAACTGCAGCTGGTCTCTACTCCGAGGACCTGCAGCTAAGGCGGTCGTGTCGTCTTTCTGGCAGCTGCAGCGTTTTTCAGGCACAGATTTTTACTATTGAGAAAGCAGATCGGCTAATACAAAATAGTACAATTCGGACTCCGAATATCACTATCTTTACTGACAGTCAGGCCGTAATGAAGGCAATAGAATCCCAAATAGTAAAATCAGAGATGACTGATGGCCATTGAGCACCACAAGGTCACTCTCTGCTGGGTTCCTGGACATAGCAATATTGAAGGGAACGAAATAGCAGATGAAATTGCCAAAAGGGACTTTAATATGGACATTAACGAGGCAGATACCTCTATACAATCTCCGATGTGTAAACTATTTAGAAAAATCCATCGGGGTGTCAAATGACTTTTGGACTAATCTAAATGACAGTGAAGTTTCACGGACCCTATGGCCAAGCTTAGATAGGAAGAGGACAAATGTCCACTTAGGGCAAAACAAATCTGCAGTTCGTCTGCTCACAGGAGTTATAACTGGACATTGTGCTATTGCACCAATGCTCCAACGGTGGCGTATTCCAACGAGCGGACTGTGCAGAGGTTGTCATGATGAAGAAGACACAGAATCGATCCTTCACTTTCTATGTTAATATCCAAGGCTGCAGATGAGCAGACTCTAAAGTTTTGGGGTCGCACTTTTTCAATAATCTAATAGCGATAACGAAAGTGGAACTATCAGATCGAAGAAATAAAATCAAGCAATAATTTCTATCGTTGATCGAAAGAAATTAAAATCACAAAATAATTATGAATTCCGATTTTTTAATATTGCTTATAATGATGAGACCGTCACTGGTTTTTCTAATTCCATGGTACATAGAATTATCCAAAACCTGACGTGATGGAGCCAAACAGTCTTCAGATTCAAGCTCAATGACCGATGGAAGAAACTCAATTTTGTGGCACAGTGTTACCAAAGACGATTTCGAAGCCAATAAAAGAACTCGTTAAAAAAAAATTATTTGAATTTTTTTTCATAAATTGTTATTCAATTTTTTTGGGAAATCAACTTGAAAAATATATGCAATTTTAGTTTTCTTACACAAAAATTTCATGTGCAGATGTAAAGTGAAATGTAGAGTGAAAGCATAGTAATTAATTAAGTTGTAGGTCGCCGTAACCATTACTGTTAGAGTGTTGTACCCTACATAAGGCAAAAACAAAGAATAAAAACTAAATGAGTCCCTTCTGCACTCGTCACATGATGTGATAAAAATTTATAAAAGTTTTCGTCTTGATATTCCAAAAAGTACAACCATGAGTTTTTTAAATTTTTCATTATCACTTTCAAATCCACTTTGTTAGCTTTTTGCATGTCTACATTGCCTAAGGTTAATAATATTTTATAATTTCAATTAGGAAAGAATAAACTAAAATAAATTATGCAATAAAACAATACAATAAATAAAAACAAACTATTTTTAACATGCTCTTATATTCCATTGACTTATAAGTATAGTCCACAACCATTTCTGATAGAGAAATTATGTGTTGCATACTTTTGGGCTTAAATAATAAAACACATACTTATAAACTCACACATACTACGAAACATTTGATTTTTAATTTCTATCAATTCACTCCACTATAAATTTTCCTACAGCCCCGAGTAAAGATGTTATCACTTCAAAAATGTTCCACTCCAACATTTTTTCATTACTTTTTGGAGGGAAATGGCAACTTCAAACAGCAAAAATTGCCTAAGAAAAGCTTTTCACTTTGCGGTCACTTCCAAATATAACTCGCACAACATAACTGAAAGCGAAAGCTTATTTGAAAAGAGACTTTCAAATGATTTATAGCATCCTTAAGGCCATAAAAAGAAAGGTCCAGAAGTCGACAATATTGATATGTAGATATTTCTTGAATCACGCGATTCAATTTAATTTTCCATAAATTCATCAATTCATTTTTCTATTAATTCGATTTACCTCAATTATTTAAAGAAAAAAAAGCTTGCATGCGCACATACATACATAAGCATGCTACAAATTTTTAACTTTAACTGCTTATTTTTGAGAAAACCAAACAAACGCCGAAAAAATCTACCAGGAAAAAGAAGGCTACACAAACATTGACGTATTTTTCCAACCAAACCGAAAAAAACAACTAAAAATAGGTTTAATTTTTTCTTACTTTTAGCATGCAAAGTACATAGCTCAACCCCACGCATACACATACAAACACACTAACTATCGCATACATATATACACACACATACACACACACAGGGGCATAAATAAAATTGTAGCGCGCAAAAATGTAGTGCCAATTAATGTCCTTGTTAAGCAGTGACCTGTAAAATTGGTTTTCAAAAAAGAAAAGAAAAACAGCAAGCCAACTATTTATTACGTCCAATGGAAGGTTTTTTTTTTTTTTTTAAACCTACAGTGTATGTTTATGTACCTACAGTGCTACAGTGGGTATATTATACTTTGTTAGCTTTAATTTTATTTCCAGTTACTTGCCTATTCTTTAAAACAACTGCAGCAACTACATTAACAACTTTACGCTTCGTGCAGTTATTATGAATTGAAACTTACTATTTTTTTTCCTATATTTATTCTTTAGTGAAGGTGAAAAGTTCTGCTGCTTGTAATTGTGTGAGTAAGTGTGAGTGTGTGTGTGTGTGTGTATTTTTCAGTTGCATGCAAAATGTCAACAGTTAAACTTCATTTTGAGTTATGTTTGCGTGACATTTAAATTAAAAGTGCATCACCTTTTAAATGCAAATGCCATACGAATATGTAATGTGCATGTATGTGTGTGCGCGAGTGTGTGTGTGTTATGTTAATATGTCAATTATTATGTTAATATCCGAACTGAAAGAATAAGCATTAAAACTGGCAAATAAGAATTAAAAAGTAATTTAAATAACAAGTTTAAATTTCTTTGTGCATTGCTTTGATACATAAATTTTAAATAAATAAAAGCAGTGAAAGGTTTTTGTTTTAATTTTTAATTTGTAAATTGTATAGTATTTTCAAAATGCTTTAATGTTTCGAGTTTTTAATTAATTTAGTTTTGTATCTCCTATATACAAAACTTTAAAGATTTGTCAGTATGAAAGGAAAATGGGAGACTTGATTTTCTTTGCTTTTCTGTTACTGATTTTCCTTTTTAATGTTAAAATAAAATAGAGCAATGTGCTGTAAGTATTTAAAGAAAAACCATTTCCTCTTGTTTTAACACACATACACACACACAGAGAAACACAAATTAGCCCACAAAAATTACACGCCCCGCATACAAACACACAAAAACTTTTTCAGCTAATTGCAAATTAAGTTAATTTTCCAAAATATCTCAGCGCACAACTAAACAGAAGAAGAAAGTTTAGGAAAATCTTCTAAAAACAAAAAAAAATTCAAAAAAACTCTCATACACGGAAGCCAGCCGCGCTTCCGTCTCTCATTTTAAAGCAAACACCTAAAAGTATGCTACACAAATTCTGCATATACGAATAGTACCAAGTTTTCTTAAGTACAAAACTTGCAAAGTATTTGCGACAAATCCCTTTTACGCCTATTTTGCCACAGACAAACACGAGAACAACAAAAAATTACTTCAAAAAAAAAAAAACAAAGAAGCCTAAAGTTCTTTTCAAGAACCTTTTTTTTTGTTGGATACGAGAGTTTGCTTTGTATAGAGTGGCGTAATTTTTTTGTTCAGCGCGAGGATTAATGCAAAAACTTTTGTAATGAAAATTTCTGTTCGTTCATTCGTTTTCTCTGCTTTTAGGCTGTTGTATCATTTTTTGTTTCTTTTTTTGTATTAAATTCTATACAGACGCCGTAAAGTAATCAACGAATGCTGCTCTGCTCCCTTTGAATGGCAGAAAAAAAGTCGGCGGAAAAAAATTACAAAATGTTAAGGATGACTTTGAAAAATTGTCAAGTGTAATTAGGATATGTTTTTGTCTTCCCGACCAGTATTCTCCTCTTCCAATGTTGCTCAAAGAAAGTGCAACGTTTGGCAACAGTTGAACTAAAAATAATTACTGAAAACAGAAAATCCTTCATACCTCCCCCTTCGAACCAACATTCATCCCTCTTTTTATGCACTAGCTACATACTATCATAATGTCACAAATCGTCAGGGGTTGGGCATATTAACAGATTTAAACAAAAGCTGTCTCTTTTACTAGTAGGGTACCTCCGAGTGTACCCTAAAATTTTTCGATTTTTTTTTTCCTTTTTAGTTAGTGCTGCAGTATTCAAATGCTTCATGAAACTTATGCGGCAACAACAATTTATCATGTGTTGTTTTGCTAAAACCAAAAATTATAAATTTTTAGTTAAGCGCGCAACTAAATTGTTTCGTAATACCACAAAATGTGTGCAAAGAAGCGGTAGAAAAAAATAATAAATGCACACATACAATAGTAAAAACAGAATCTGAATCTCACCAACATCGTTTCCTTGCCACTTGAGAGATTTAACAAAAGTCTCCCATTTAAATGTTTGTTTTCACTACTGGTTTTTTTTTTAATTATTCTTCTTTTTGCTTTTTTTGATTTTTTTTTTGTTGCTTGTTTTCAGTTTGGTTGAAGTTTTTGGTTGTCCCTCTTCGCTTACAGGCTTATTAAGCTTAAACAATGTAAAGTGTCGTGTCGTATTGTGTCGCGTTACCGTCTCGCTGATGATGTTGTTGCTGTTTACTTGCTGACATCCAACAGAAAAGGAACATTGCAGCATAAATCTTTTAGTTTTTACTGCTGCTCATTTCTCTGTTGTTTATTTACAAAACATAAATATCTTTTAAATGAATTTCTGTTGTTTGCATACGTCTGTCAAGCTAACTGACACAACTTGTTATCATTCTTCAGGACGATGACGACTTTGCTTATGGTATGAAGGGTCAAATGGCGAAGACGAAGTGTGAGTCGAGTGCAACAGCGTAACTGAAGTTACTGTGCTTAAACTGGCAGCAATCAAAAATTTAATTTTCTGTGAACGCTATGCAATTCTAAATTAATGCATGACAAATTTGAGTTATACAATGTCGAACATGTTGAAGTGAGTAAATTTTTATTTTTTTTCTAGTAGAATTTTTTAACCGCACTGTACAACAACAAAATAGTATCTGAGTTGTGGCACAATTTTTCTACCATATTTATGGTGGTGAAAACGCTTTTCCCAGAACAAGAACCGCAACCAAGTATGGTAGCACCCGCAGTAGTGGAAGAAATGCTAATCGACGAAGCGGAGATAATCATGGCGGCGGAGAGGTTCGGTAACGCAAAGGCTCTTGGACTTGATGGTATCCCGAACAAGGCGCTTAAGATCGCTATAAAGCATAACACGAAGGTTTTCGCCGAGCTATATACGCGGTACTTGAATGAAGGTGTTTTTCCGAAAGTGTAAAAGAAGCAGCGCCTGATCCTACTACAACAGCCGAATAAACCGGCGGGTGAGCTGAGTGCGTATCGACCACTTTGCATGATCGACACGATGGTCAAAATACTGAAGAGGGTGATCTGCACACGTCTGAAACATCATCTTGAAGGTGAGTCGCCTGGCTTGTCTAAAACTCAATGTGGTTTTAGGAGACATCGATCCACCAAAGACGCAGTCGGAAAATTGACGGGCATTGCGAACAAGGCCATAGAGGGCGCCAGATGGATGCCTGCCGACAAAAACTATTGCGCCGTTGTCACCTTCGCGTACAAAATACTTTTAACTCGGCATACTGGCCGCATATTATGGGGACATTGGAGGAGAAGAAAACACCAGTGTATTCGCCGCGATTAATAAATAGCTATCTGTCTGACAGACTGCTATTGTATTATATGGACGAAGGTCCTAAAAATTACGTTGTGATGGGTTGGAGTGCCGTAGGGCTCCGTACTGGGCCCGTTGCTACGGAATGTGCTGTACAATGGGGTAAAGGAAGCCCAGATAATTGGGTATGCGGACGATATTGCCCTGATGATCGTTGCGAAGAAACTTACGGAACATTTGCAATGAGACAGCGACGAAAATTAAGGAGTGGCTCGCGATATCAAAGCTCCAGCTTGCGAGACAGAAAACAGGGACGGTGCTTACGAGCAGGAAAAGACAAACACAATGGGATGCGGCAGAAAAAATATGGTGGACGCATAGGCTCATCAGGAACGTGCAAGCCTGGGTGGATAGAAGACACGGAGAGACAGACTTTAACTTGACACAGTGTTTGACAGGTCATGGCTGTTTTAGGGAGTACCTCCTCAGATTTGGTCATGATGACGCGACAAATTGCTCCTTCTGCAGCAGTGATGGTTAATGGTGATAGTATATTTTTCTCCTGTTCGAGAAGCGGACAGAACGACCATAGAGAGGTTAATAAACGAAAGGGTGACACCCGATTGCATTGTGAGTCACATGCTGCAATCGATATTGGTGTGGGCTAAGATGAAGCAATGAAGCTCAGGTAGAAAGAGTGCCAGTGGAGAAGTAAAAATTATGTGCAAACGATAAATAACCCTGTAGGGGGTGTGTGAAGAGCCATTTTGGCCCAGCTTGTCCCTGCGAAGTAGTGCTTAACGTCGGTCCAGTAGGGCCAAATACAAATACAAACTACAGAAGACGGAGTACGTAGGCGTACTGTTTCGCAAGTCCAGCATAGTAAGTTAATACTGACTGGGCGTGGCCCCGGATGAGGTGTACCTTAGCGGGCAGTATGAATCGTGCATGCCGTCAGTGGATGTCGGTATCTATGAAAGGTTCCCCCTTCGAGAAAAAATAAAAAAAAAAATAGTTTTTACTATGAAACCTCACACGACACCGACCTGATTTTTGATTTTGATTTTGATTTCTACCAATTCACTCTACGTTAAATTTTCTTTCAGCCCCGTGTAATGTCTCATTATTTTTTTTTTTTTAATTATGAAGTTTAAAAATGAGGTTTATGCCACCGAATCGGGTTTTTGGACCATATTTCACTGATTCCAATCCTCAGATAAATTCTAGCAAATATCAGCAACAATTTGGGTACAAAAAATTAGTTGCAGCCACTTCTATTTTCTATCTGTGAACCATTTAAAAAACTTAATTTTCAAGCCATAATAAATTTACTCTAAAACATATTCTATTTATCTACATGCATATACTTAAATACATGCGCACAACTCTCAACTCAATAATGCAATTTGTTTTCATTTTGGCTGCTTCTAGTCTACAAAAATATTTGCAACAATATACAAAAAATGTTCAACACCCAACTAAAGTTCATACCAAAGAAAAAAATGTGGTAATTCACTTTTGCAGTGTCAACGTGTTATCGGATATTTCTTATTCATTGTCCATCTTTCATTATCATCAGCAAATTTCACTTTCTTACTATATCAACATATGAAACATTGTTGAAGCTAATATTTACGTATAGCATGCCCCTGCAACATCAACACCATTTCATATATCTTCTAGCAACAGTGCAAAAAAATGTCGTTAACATTCAATTTCACATCCTTTTTGTTTATTATTGCAGGTACTTGATATAAAGTTCTCCTTTTTCCAGATATTATTTTTCGGCTTGAGCATGCCAAATACCTATCTCTTTTTTTTTAAAGCCCCTTCGATTACACTGTGCAACGGGTCTAGCTTGACGCCTATCAAGTGGATTTTGGGCTATACCGAACGCCCAACCAAGACATTCGGCACAATCTTATTTATATATGAAATAAATGTTACTCATACGCTTAGTATAACAAAAACTATTTTTTTTTTTTTTAAATTTAATTTTTCATTATTTTCGCAACATATTGAGAATATTTTCACAAGCAATAAAAACAACAACAGCAACAACACTTCTCACCAACTATGTACTTTAAAATACATTTTTCTAAATGAAAACATTTCTACCCAGTTTCCCTTCAATGAGGATAATTTTTTATTTTTTTTTTTTTTTAAGTATAAAATCTTTGTCATCAAATTGACCAAAACATTGTCATTGTCATATCAATTTCTGTGCTTTTCCTTTTCTATTTACTTTTTATTGCTTTTACTTTTGTGTGTGAAGAAGCTGTGATGTTGTTGATGTTATTTTTTGCTGATGATGCGCTTTTATAGTTGTGACAACATTTGGAAGCAACAGCTATAACAACAACAACAACAACACAAACAACATCGTAACCACTATTGCAAAAATTGTATTGGATTTTGCTAACATGTTTACTTCCTTATTTTCTCTACAACAACAACCACTACACATTGGTGCTACTACTACTGCTGCTGCTGCTTCTTAAAATGCAATTTTCAAGTTCTTTTTCATCTTCTTCAACAACGTCTTTTCCTCTTTTGTGTTGGCACTGATCTGATTTTGAGTATAAGCGGACAAGGCACTCAGTCTGCTTGCCTGTCGGTTTCTCTACCGTCTGTCCATAAGTGTTTCTCTAAGTTTGGATGTATGTATGTGGATGTTCGTTTATCATTTGGCAAGCCAAGAAAAGGTGAGATACTTAGGTGATTTTTGTTTTTTTTTTTTTGCTTGCTTGCTTGCTTTTTATGCAGGTAATGCACCACTTGACGAAAATGGTGTGTGAAATTTTATGCGAAGTAGCTAAAGAAGTTATTTCAAAACACAATCACATTTTAGGTTGCTTGCTTCTTAGTTGCTTGTTGGCCCCTGTTTGCTGGATTGCTTGAATTTTTGCTTGCTTCATACAAGTGTAACGAAGTAGAAACAAATTTTTGCTGATATTGTTATTCCATTTTTTTTTCAAGGAAAATATAAGATGCTGATAGGGAAAAAATTTGAAAAGGATTAAGGATATTGTATGATGATTTTTATGAGGTCATTTTGTTTTTTTAAATAAATGCGAGAAGTAAGCAGAGGAACTGATTTTAGAGCTCAGCTTATAATCATAAACTATTTTCCAAGAGCTCCTAGAAATATGCTAGCGCATCCAGAGTGTGCGAGCTAGTGGTTCAATTTAATCATCTTTCCAATACATATGTAAGATAATTTAAGAAATTCATATATTTAAAATTAATGTTATTTAAAAGGAATCAATCTATAAATAGTTAATGGATTGAATTGAATAACTTTGATGTTGTGATAAGAATCCTGCATCCTCAACAAAAATCCCATAGTAAATAATAATCTTCTTAGTAATTACAATTTACCATCATTAGCATTCTTTCGCTGCAGGCCAATAATGAGACATACACACACACGCACACCTGTGAACACATGAATACACATACAAATTGTTGCAATTAGTTATGTTGGATTTAAATATTGAAGTACATTTTATTCATATGTAAATTGTAGCAGCAACGTGCTCGCTTGCGCCAATGTTCAATTAGCAGCAACACTTGCAGAACACAAAAAAAAAAAAAAAACAACAGCAACAACAAAATTTAAATTCCGCTTCTGGCGCAACAAAAATGGAACGAATGGAACCAGCATCAGTAATTTGCTTGGAACTGCATGAAATGATTTTCATTTAATTTTCTCACCTGTTGGCAAATAAGTTTTAAATATCACTAGTGTTTAATATTTGTGTGCGTGTGTGTGTGTGTGTATTTTTCTCTTTATACACATATAGTATATACGATAATATATTTTGTAGATGTAGTATTACATAGTGCCCATGGGCGTTAAGATCGTACACATTCATTCATACATACATACATACATACATACATACAGTGTAACTGTCAAACAGATAAACGCATCAGTCAGACATATTTACTTGCTATATGTATGTATGCACACAGCTATTGAAGTACAAATAAAGCGTCGGCACAGCATAAAAACAGATTTATTCCATTTGAATTTAAATGTTGAGTGGAAGTGTAGACGAGCAGGAGAAAATCTGGTGACAACAGTGAAATTAAGTGTACTAAAAAGCCAGGAGTGAGTGAGAGAAACACCTGTTCTTACTGCTGGTGTTGGGTGTTGATGTTGGTGTAACTGACGATGTTGCAGTTGCTGATGAAAATGATGTTGCCGCTCATATATGTATCCGTTAGTTAATGCTTTTCAAAATTGCTCGTTAAAAACTGTTTACTTTTAATTGAATGTGTTAAATTGTGGGTAACTATTTTTAATGCTAATTACTTTAAACCAAAAGGGTAAAATCCATTAATTTACTTAAAGGATACATCTAATTTAAAAACAAAAATGTGCACAAAACGATCTCAAAATAAAGTCTATTGTCAATGCTTCGTGGTATATCAGAAATTGTGATTTACACGGTGGCGAATGAATTCAATTTTCCGACAGAGTCTTCCATTCTATTTGAGACTTATGACTTTGAAAATGAAGTCACCAGTCTTCTTGACGTCAATGGCTGCTCCTTTCATTACGACCAGTCAATTGTGACTTCACAATAAATCAGTCACAATAATGCCATGACTTCACACTATAATTGAAGTCGCAAGTGATGACTTTAAATTTGGTTGAAGTCTTGAAGTCAATTGAGACTTCACTTTTACAGACTGCAGTCATTTATTTAATGATACTACAAAAAATATTAAATTTTTTTTAATTAATAATGTGCAAAAACCTCTAGGTATCAACCAAATAATATCCTTCTTAAAACACTCTAAAATCTACTATACTATCTAACTATATTACCTGGATAGCTGAAGGCTATTGCTGCCTTTCTCTGTTAGCTTCTAAATTAAATTATGAGTTAACATTTTGTAAAATAAAATAAATGACTTGAATTGACTTCAAAGACTTCAATTGATTTCAAATGACTTCAACTAAATGGCTTTAAGCCAACCAATGAGTTATTCAGGACAAGATTTCAATCAAGAAACTGATCATTCACGATTTCATATGAATTATTTTCCAATGAATGGTCAGTCATTGACTTCAAAATGACTTCTGAGTTCATGATTTTAATTCTTCACTCAAAAAAAAAAAACAAATGGAATAATTCAGACATTAAGTCAACAGACTTAAAGCTTGAAATGACTGCATTTTTTACAGCTCTTTAAATTTCATTTCATTTCAAAAAGTCCCTCTTGGAGTTAGGGGAATGCAATTTTTTTTTAAGTTATGGGAATGTAAATATTATGACTTCAAAATCATGACTGCACTTGAAGCCAATTGAAGTCAGTCATTTCAAGTAACTCCAAGTGACTTCAAAAGATTCTAATTGACTTCACGTGACTTCAATTGACTCCAAGTAACCTCAAGTGACTTCAATTGACTTCAAGTGACTTCAAAAGACTTCAAATGACGCCAATTGACTTCAAATCTCAATTGAATCCAAGTGACTCCATGAAACTTCAAGTGACTGCAAGTATATTCAAGTGACTTCAATGCAGTCATGATTTTCAATCATAAAATTTACATTCCCATTCAAAAAAAGACTGGATTTCCCTGACTCTGAAAGCGACTTTTCTAAATGAATAACCAATCGGTGACTTCAACAAAGACACCTTTAACTAAATTATTATTATTTTTTTGTGACATATATCTTCAGTTGATTGCATTCTTTTACAGCTTTGGGTATCGGACCTGTAAAAGAATGCAGCAATTTTGAGCTGCAATCATTTAAGTCATTGCGAATGAATTAAATTTTCTGACTGCAGTTCCATTCTATTTGAGACTTTTGTCTTCAATTTAATTAATTGACTTCAATTGATTTAAACTGTCTTTAATTAAATGACTTTAGAACGAGACTTCATTCAATAAACTGCAAATTCATGACTTCATAAGAATTATTTTTCAATGAATGGTCAGTCGTTGATTTCAAAAAGACTCATGACTTCATGATTTTAATTCTTCACTTCAAAAAAGAATGGAATAATTCAGTCATTTTTAAACGAAATCAAAAGACTTAAAACTTGAAATTATTGCATTTTTTTGCTGGATAAGTACAACGCAGGCGGAAGCGACTGAAGGTGATCTTTTAAAGCAAACTTTCACATTACATGGAGAAATTACTATTAAATATATTAGTAAATATTAATAAGAGGAAATGTTTAGATTATTGTTTTATAAGCTAAAAACTAGTTACATATTTTAATGATAGAATTTTTATCTAACTTATATATAAAATTCGTTACAAAATAATTAGGTATAAAAAATTCGATGAAACCACAAACTTTCGTTTTGAGACTTTGATAGAGGTTTTTTTGCTAATTGATTATTGACAATATTTGTCCCTCACTGTCATAAAAAACCCATAATAAAAATATTGTTTTTGTCCTTTCATTCTTTTACATAGCTTTCGAACAGCTTCCTCAATAGCTGAAGCTATTATTTGTCCTTGAAAAGAGGATTTAAATATATTTACATATTTTTTATCATTAATATTTCATATATTTTCAGCAATACAATAACGAAAAGAAAGATTAATTTAGTTTTACATATACGTAATTATGCTCATTTATTCGTCGTCTTCCTCAGCTTTTATCATGCAGCTTTCCATCTCGCACTTCATGCCACAGACACAACTACTGCATGAGTGTAGGCTTACACAGCATTTCATAAAGAGAGAGTGAAAAACAGAGAGAGAGAGAAAGAATAAGAGCCTTTTCATGTAGACATTTTCTTTTTTCCATATTCTGTGTACTACTTGCTGTAACTACAACTACTACTTTATACTTTCATCTTGTTTTCCTTTCCCGTGTGATTCACTTGAACAAATGCGAAAAATATTATCCTTTATCCTTTTAAAAGTCAATCTTTTTGTAATTTCAAACAAAAATAAAAATGAAAATAAAAAAAAAAAAATTACCGCTTTTGCATGAGGGAAAAAAAGTGACGTCGGTGATGTAGAAGTTGAAAAAGAAGAAGAAGAAAAAGGGAATTAATTTTATTTTAATGGTCGTTTGCTTGTCGAGGGGTTTTTTAGGGATTTCACATATATACACATATATGTATGTATATAAAAATATACTTTTTATCTTCTTGTAACTTTGGAATAAAATCAGATAAATGCACACACATACATACATACATACATACATCCATTCATCCTACATTTACCTTCATGTTGTCATTATGATGACAGAATATAAGTAAGGCGCTGGCTGTGTGTAGCTGATAGTTGTTGTGATTGGTTGTGTGTGTGTGTATATGTGTGCTTGTATCTGTATATGTGTGTAAGTTATTGTATTTTAAATGAGTTGTCATTGTAAGCTACTAACGAGGCCGCACACGTGCAGATTGTATACGATAAATTAAAAGTAAATTATGTGGATCACAGTGTAGGTGCTCAAGGTTGTGTATGTATGTATGTTACAACATCGACAACAACAGCGTCTACTGGAAAAAAGAAAAAAAAATTAATGTTGAGATAAATTGAAAATGTTCTTTGGCAACCGAAAGAAAAACTTGTAAGAATTCGCACAAAAGTTTTATTAATGCAGTAATTCAAGTAATAATTTAATAGTTTACATATATAAATGTAGCATGCTTTTAGGATTAAGAGCCTCTGTATGAATTTGTAGTTATTTAAGTTTTTTTCTTTCTTTTTTTATTCACTTCACATTACTTACGCGTTAATTAAAAGTTTCATTCATATTTCATTATTCAAGCATACTTTTAGGCAATTAAAAAAATACTTAATACTTCAACAAAATTATTTCACACTTCAATTCTATTTCCTCATTACGTAACAAACGCGACGAAACATAAATGTTGCTGTTGTTGTTGTTGTTGCTTACTGCTTTTTACTTTTAACTCATGATGACGCTGCTGAAACGAGCTAAAGAAAAAAAAAACAGAGAATTCTTCAAACTTTCTCATTACATACAGAAGACATTACGTAGTGCTATTAAGTCATATTTTTCACCAAGAAGTATGCTTCAAAAAAAAGTTTACTTCTTCTCCAGCATTCAGCGTCATATCAGTTGTTGTAGTTGTTGTTCTTGTTGTAGAGAGAACTTCTACTAGAGTTGATGTTTAAGTTTTGTAGCTGACACTGTTATCTTCTTCTTTCTCATCTGCCGTCTTCTTTTCATCTTTTTAATTTCAAGTATAAATGACACAGCAGTGCCACGCCCCGCGCCGAAACCAATACTCAGTAGCATCAAGCTTCAAGAACTTTCATTCGTTACGATGTAAGGGTGCGGGTATATTCGAATGTGTCTGTGTGTAAATATCAAGGCTGCTGCGTAAAGATACTCGAGCCTTTCTTTAAGATTTCACTTTATCTAGTCAGTCGGCGACTACGACAACAAGGAAATTTTAAACGCGTTACGATATTTATCATGATGCCATTACATAATTAAATCCATTTTAATAGAAAGTTACAAAAACTTTCTTCTTTTTTTTTGTACTGCATATATAAATGCGAAGAAAAAAAATTGAAATTAAAATAGAAAACAACAACAAAAATTGAAAAATAGAAAGAAAATAGTGAAAGGAAAAGGAAACCAAGTTAAACTTTTCGAAACAAAATTGTACTTAATTACGAACGTAACTAAAGATGTCGGCAATGGCGTCGAAGAAACGAAAAGAAAACTTGAGTGTTTCTCAAGTATAAATGAAGATATCCTTTTGAATTCACGAAGGACACACGACGGGAGACGTTTTCGTGATATGTGTGTGTGTGTGTGTGTATGAGAAAGACAGAGAGAGAGAGAGGGAGAGTGAAATGATACTCAAGTTCCTGCAAAAGAAAATTGTAAGCAAAATACAAATGTGTCCTCCATGAAGTAAACTTACTACACAGAAACATTATTGTGGGGTAAAATACAAAGTGATTCAAAAATTTTACACTCAACTAACTGCATTATATTGAAACACAAGGATTTTTTCTTTTAAACTTTCTAAGTAAAAATTCTGACCATTCTGTATTGAATTCAGCTGTGTTGCTTTACTTACCTTTGAATGCAATACTGAACTTTCAAGCAAACGAATCACTACTCAGACTCTTAAGGCAGAAGAAATCACTCCCGAAACCTTGCCCTTGAAATATTTCCAAAGCAATATTAAATAATCTAATCGCAAGATTTTTTAAATGAGCGATACCACTGTTGTCCACTGTTTCCTTTTAATTACACCTCTAACCTCGCCATAGCCCCACATACAATTCTACTATGGTAGACGGCAAATAAATTCTTCTCCTCTTTCTTTTGTTTTTCATTGCATTAAAATACGCAATAAAAATAAAATAAAATGTGAAACTGATTAAGACGATTTTTTAGTTAGCTTTAAAACTGATAAAGAAAACTGGGTTACCGATTAAGTACCGCAAGAAATAGAAAAACTCGAACCAAGGAGTTTTTCTATGCTGCTTTTCTGCAATCACTCTCTGCTGACTGTTACTGGTTTATTTACAAAAATTTCATAGCGCAAGAAAGTTTCTCCTTTTTTTCAATCAAAGTGTAGAAAAAAGAAAAAGTTTTCCTTACGCGCTTTTCAACTTCAAAAATGTTGAATTTATATTTATTGAAAAAAAAAAAATAAAATAAATAATCAATTATGCTCACTTTTCTCTCACTCTCATACACAAACCAATCCAAATTTAGCTCATAAAGCCTGAGGGAAGTTGAGGTGGGGAAGTACTAGAAAAAAGAAAAAAAAAATAGTAGATAAGCTAATAAATGTACTCCAAAGAAATAAAAAGGAGCACGATGTTGACAAACTCACATAAAAAAGTAGACAAAGTAGATATAAAGCTACTTTCTATAAACAAAAGCGAAGTGAAAAGTATATAAAGTGTAATCAAAGCAGAGGTTTAGGCGCTCTACACATTAATGCGTTTAAATTTGCCCGAAATATTTTAGTCACTGTAGTCGAATTTAAGCATAGACATGAACGTACATACATAGGGGAATGCCGTCTAGGTTGGAATATCTTTGGACTTCCATTGTTGGAATTTCTCGTAATGTCGCGCATATCGTTGGAAAGATTTCGGAAAATGTAATAATTTTTCTGAATATTGACAAAGTTTTGGAGTCAAGGTCGGAACATGCAGTCTAAGTTGGAACACGCACAGTTATTCGTCCCGTAAACAAAATTTCAAAAATTTTTAGTGTTAAAGGTAATATTTCAACTAAGAAAAACTGCAGAAAATCTTGGGGGAAAAAAATAAGTATGGATGCAAGAACTGCAATTTTTTACCAAAAATTGAATCATTCGTTTTTAGTTTTTTAATTCGTTGAGTAAAAACTATCTGAAAACTAAGTTTTTAATGATATCCTACTGAAGGTTCAAATTTTGTATTCACGAATTTCGGGAGAGAAAATCTAGAAAATATGTTAAAATATGTTCTCCGATTTTTTCTCAATTTTAGAAGACTCTTAGGAATTCAATTTGAAAATAGGTCAGAACTAAGGCTACCCCGAAATATTTAACTTAAGAGGACCTTTAATAAAGGACAAACAAATCAATGTAGAAGCAAGAAATTCGGTATCATAATTGTGGAAGACCTAACTAAAAATAATTTCGCAACAAAAGGTTTCTCTCAAGCCCCATTATAATTCGGGCGTCAAAGGGTTAAACAGCCATGGTTGTTGGATTATAATTATGAGAGGATTGTATGCAGTTTCGCATAGCTACTGCATAAGAGGGCAGTAGTCGAGGTAACTGTTATTATAATCGACAAAAACCAGAATTGAAATGAAATAAGTTTTATTTTTCCGGTTTTAAATGTACATATCTTTATTTTTTATTTAATACATTGAATAATTTTTTTAAATATTTTCTTTTGCATTTTATTTCGTTTTTATCTTTAATGAATTTTATTTTAATTTATTTTATAATAAAAATTGGTAAGAACAAAAATACTTAAATTTTTCAACTTTTGCTAGTAACATTAATAGAAAAAAAAAAAATGTGGAAATTATAGTAAAAAAGTAGTGGAAATAGTAGTAGAAAATAGTACTAGAAAATAGTAGTAGAAAATAGTAGTAGGGAATTAGTGAAAAAAGTAGTAAAAATTAGTAGAATATATTAGTAGAAAATAGTTGCAGAAAAAGTAGTAGAAAACTAGTTGAAAAAGGTAGTAGAAAATTAGTAGAAAATAAAAAAATAGTGGAAATTATAGTAAAGTAGTGGAAATAGTAGTAGCAAATAGTAGTAGAAAATAGTACTAGAAAATAGTTGTAGAAAATAGTAGTAGGAAATTAGCGAAAAAAGTAGTAAAAAATTAGTAGAATATATTAGCAGAAAATAGTTGCAGAAAAAGTAGTAAACAACTAGTTGAAAAAGGTAGTAAAAAATTAGTAGAAAATAACAATATTAAAAAAGTAGTTGAAACTATTAGAAGAATTTTGAGTGCAATTTTCTATTCCCTTTACATTTAATCGCGAATGAATCTTCAAATTTTCAATTCGGATCACGAACCAAAAAATTAAATACAGGAATCAAGAATCTTATGCGAATTAATCGCAAACGAAGAGTGAATCAAAATGAATGGTTCTCCATACCCGAAACAAACAATTTTGCATACACACTTAGATGGCGCTAAATGTTGTTCCGCGTTGTTCCGACCTAGACAATGTTCCAACCTAGACGACATTCCCCTACAAATTGAAATGCGCAGTGAAAATTTTATTTTAAAATTAAATGCGTAGGAAAATTGTGCCTCCCTCTGATTTGTGCCATTTTCGCGTTCCAACTTTGTTTTTTCTGTTTCCTTTTTTTTTTCTGTATTGCTTATCTTATCAATCGAAACTGAAGTTGATACACTCATGCCAGCTAAAAGCGTTTTGGTGTGGTTGTTGTTGGTTGTCTTGGAATTTATGTCAAGGAGATGTCAGCAGCAGCAACTGCGACAACGAGACTTCACTTGCAGCACAACAACACTGGTGCACAGTGTTATCTTTTTACTTTTAGTAAGTAAGAGTATATTTTATGCTTCATTATTATTTCGTTGCTGTATTTGTTGCTTTTGCTACTGCTGCTTCTTGTTGCTGGAAGTAGACATTAGCGCCAAGATAAAAATTTTCATTAAAGTCACGAACAGTTTTTCTCTTTTTCTAAAATACCATGAAAATTATATCAAGGTCGTTTCGGAATAAATTACTCGGTGTAAGTAAGACATACAGCAGGGAGGAGGCGGGTGGTCGCTGAATGCTTAAGTAGCCAATGAAAGAGACGATGAAACTGAATTATTTAGAAGAGTACTTTATTGGGAATTCCAGCTAAATACATGCTTGCAAACGTATATAACCAAGACATTTGGTGAATTTTAATTACAATTTACTGATGCCATTTAAATTATATTGAAAAAAAAGTGTGCAAATCATTATCGGAGTTTTTCTCTTCCCTCACTAAAAGTAAGGAAGCATTTTTATTCTATTATCTCGCCTAACGACGCTTCTAACCAATAAGCGTAGAAACAAGAAACGTAGACATCTGCAATATTAAACTACAATAAAATTCGCTCGCAGATCTTCAATAATCATACTGTCAGTACAATTTTCACGAACCCAAAAACTTAACGAGATCGTTTGTAATGGGAATGAGACCGAGGAATGTGATCTTGTGTATATAGCAGTGTTGCCAGCTCTTTTTTTGTGGAAGCAAAGAATCATTCTTTATATTCCGAATGCAAATTTTTGTCCACTATAAATCCACCAAAAATTTATCGACAATATTACAATTATTGCACATCTTTAATGAATAAAGAATGATTTATTTCACAATTTTTCTCAGAGAACAAAAATATGAACGAAAGGCTTCTTTATCTGTAGTTTGCTTTTCTCAACGAAAATGTGACAATGTTGTCGTACGTTGCCAAGGTAGACAAATATGTTCTTTTGTTGTAAAGTCAGCACTATATGCGAGCTACTGAAATCGCTGATAAATCTAAGTCGGATGCTATATTGGACTACAACGACAATAAAGCAGGAGTGGACACGATAGACTAAATGGTATCTGGGTACAGTTGCAAAAGATCAACGAACCGTTAGCCATTGTTCATGTCTCACAGCATGCTGGATATTAATCTGAGGATGCAATGGTGCAATGTGCTTGACACCCGGTATGGAAACTAAAACGTACACATGCAGAATCTGCAGATTAATATATATTTGTCTACTTTTCAATAATATTTATGTTTTTATTTTCGTTAATAAAAAAATTCTACCTGCATCATGTTTCCCCCTATTACATATTCTATTATATACACACATAAATAAGGAGTGAGATCGAAAAAATATTAACATTTTAAACGGGTGATCTTAGAGTTTTAATTTTTTTTTATTTAATTGATAATACTATATTTTACTAATTACAGAAAAATATAACTTTTATAGTTCTAAGTTGGTTTTTCTTCACAACTTTGATTCAAATAAATTACAAAATCAACAGGTGATACCGGTCGTTCACAAATTACACATTTTATAAGCCCCTTGAGTATATGCAACAGAATACGAAATATTAATTTGGTTTGTCAAAAAAATTATAATTTTTGTATAAACCAAAAAAGCTGTGAAAAAGGACTTTACTAGCAACTGCATAATTTAATTACTAATGAGTACTTGGTGCATGAATTTTTTATTATATATTATATATTTTTTTTTTTTTTTTTTACTATCAATTTCTACATTTGTCTTTGTATTTGTGTACTTGTTATACTTTTTGATGCGCACAATACTTTTTTATTATTATTTTAATGCATTATTTATAAACCACACCCCATTATGATAATTATGTCTCTGACCACATTAATTTTGCAGTTTCGTTGCGTTTTTTCTTGTATTTTGTATTTGTGTGTTTTTGTTAATGTTTTTTGGTTTGGCATTTCTATTTTCATTTACCACAAAAAACCAAACCCGCAGGCAACCAAATGCACACATATTCACATTTAATTCTCATGTATGCGTACGTGTGTGTGTGTGTGTGTGTGTGCGCGCAAGAATGTATGAATGCTCTTCCTTACTCTGAAGCTGAGAGAATCGCTGGCTGGTTGGCTGGCTAGCTACCGAGAAACAATTAAATTTTATTATGCAACATAAAAAGCGTAAAATTAACCACAAACAGCATACAAATACATTTACATACACATACGCACATACACATATACATTCGTGCATCCATAGATAAAGTATTTCAAAAATTTTATGGCAAATGTATTTGTGCAAAAAACTAAATTTAAAAAAAAAAAATATAAAAAAAAATTAAATTCGCAGACTTATCAGAGGAATGAGAGGGAAACGGGGGCAAGGGGATATTTGAGGTATTAATGCTACTGGTGCTGGTTTGCTGTTCATTTTTCTAGCATTTACATTTAACATAAGCGGCGAAAAATGTGAAAATTTCAATTGAAATCGTTGGTTGCTCTCGTAAAGTTGCACTGGCTCTGGTGTTATTTTTGTTGTTGTTGTGGTAATGTTCCATGCAATTCCATGGCAACTTTTGTGTGTGCAACTTTTTAGAAAGAGATTCAGAATTATTCTAGAATTTTCATTTTTGTTTTGTGTTTTATTCACATGAATTTTTTTTTTATTAAAAATCCAGCAGCGTTTTTCATGCCGGAATATTTTTGTACTTTCCCTAGTTAGTTGAAGTTTTCCAAACATTGAAATGATAATAAAATCATCGTTTTTGTTGTATCCTCGGTCAGCACAGCAGGAGCTCTCATTTATAGTTGGCTATTTCGATTGCTGCTTTTGTGATGGAATCTTTTTTGGACGTCCATGATTTCATCCATACATAGTATATATTTACATGAGTGTGTGTATGTGCAATGTGCTTATATCAACCATATATGTGGTAGTATGCGAAAACTGATGGAGAAGAGAAAGAGCAAGAGTTGCTTGCTTTCACTCACATGATCATTAAGTTGGTAAACCTTTAAGCTTTCGCGTTACGGCTTTGGTCTGGTTTATATTGCCAAATATACACATATAAAACCTTGTAGTTGTCTTTGCTATTATTTCTGTTTTAGTATCATAAAGTATTCCGCATGTCCCTCTTTTTTTTTTTTGGTTTGGTTTGGTTTGTGCATAGCATTTGACATTGATGGTCATCATCTAAACACTAAATGTTAATGTTTTTTTGGTACGAAATGTGTATGTGTATGAGTATGTGTGTGTGTGTGTGTGTGTGTGGCACTAAAAAAGGGCACTTGAATGGCCACGCTCATCCGCTTTGCTTGAGTGCACAGAAACCCGCAGTTAAGATATATTTCTATTGCATACACAGTTCTTCTTTTTATTATTATAATTCAAGAACATAATCGAGAAATAAGTACAACTCTATATTATATGACGGCACGTGTACGAAAAACATTTTCTATTTTGTCTTTTGCAGCAGTGGTGCAAAAACTCGGACGTGTTTTGAATACTCAATTGATTTTTGAACATAAGGGAATAAATAATGAAATTGGAATTGTTATGTTTTACCTTTATTATTTGGAAAAATTCAAAAATGTAAGGTTTTTCATATAGTTTTTATATTTTCCTTAGCTTTTATGCAATATTGTTATAATTCTTTATGAACAAACAAAAAACCAAATATATGATTGTTGTCTCATTTTATACTTAATCATTCCTAAAGGCTCAGAACATCCAACTTTTCTTCTTCAATTTTCTTGAGCTAGTTAAATTTTTTTCTCACTAATTAAATTAATTCCACTGTATTTATGTAGTATAAAACTTTAGTTATTATTTAAAATTATAATTCAACAAGCAAAAAAATAACCAATTGAGTGTTATGACTTTGCACAAATATATTAATTTTAACTTAATGCTTTCCCCCCCTCTCCCCCTTCATCATCTCAGTCAAGAACCACAGCATGAATTAAATCAATACAACAATTTAAAAGCAAATACCAACCAACTTCTCACACTCACACTCGGACACAGATTCACACATGCAGCGTTAAGGCAAAAAAAAACGATAAACCGGAAATGACTACATTCCGTGTTTGCTTAATGGTCAGGCTTGTTACTAGCTTAAACTCAATTGAATGCATGTATAAAAATAGCAACAAAATTAAGAAAAAGGAAAACCGCCCACTAAAAGCAAATTAAAAAAACAGAAACAAAACCATAATCGAATAAAGACAAAGCAAAAAGTAAAAAGCCAAAGCAAAAAAAAAAAAAAAATCAAGAGCCACAAGTAAACAAATTTATGAATTTTAAAATAGCCTAAAAATGCAACAGCAGCATGCCACCAACAATGTTTTTTCATTGCTCGTGCTGTTCGTTATTGAAAGCAATTTACTGTAAACAATGCAAAGCATTTGCATTGTTGCGGTTTCTACTTTACAAACATCAACCAATCTCACACACACAAACGAATCTACAGTGGGTAATAAAAGCAATGACGCGATTTATTGGTCAAACAATAAATGCGCTTTAATTGATTTAAAGTGGAATTTCGAAAAAGCATAGTTTTGTGTTTTGTTTTGTTTGGTTTTCGGGACTAACTTTGACTACAGCAAAGTAGAAAATGTAAATAATGCATTATAATGTGAAGAATATGTACTTAAAAAAAATACAATTTCATGAAGACAAAAAAGGAAAATCAATTCGAAGTACTCTTTGTTGTTTGAAAAATATTGGAGTGACTTTTATTGAAATAACTTTGAGACAGAGAATATTATAAATATTATTATTCGATCTAAAAAGAGTTGCATATACTAGGATGTAAATTAATGATTAAATAAGTAAAATAAATAATAATGGAATACATTTGAAAGTCAATCAAATGCGTTTACTGATGGCAAAGTGAGGAAATCCAAAGAATTCAGATTCTAGATATTGTTGTTGTTCATATGTTGACTGTTACCGAATTTTATTTGAAACTACCAAAGTACTTATAAAATGTAGATTAATCTATTCTCAACCGAATTTCACAACATCTTCTTCTTCTCTCTATCTATATAAAAGAGTAAGGGGTAATATGTTTGCACGCGTATAATTCGACTGAATATCATCCGATTTGTATATTGGATTCGTGTGAAATGCGATCAAAACACTACTGAGCCGAAAATTGAAAATTTCCTTCGGAAAAGCTTAAATGTCGTGAAATACCGGAATTGCATACTTTCAGGGGTTACGGAAATGTACATACTTTAATGTAATTTGTATTGTATACTTTCAGGGGTTTTGAATAAGCAAAACTTTATTGACGATTTCGATACGCTTCTTCTTTTGCAAAAACTTCTGTTTTGATGGAAAATTGTAACAAGAAATGCGGGTACAAGCCAGGGTTCGGTTTTCCGTTTTCTTCCAGTTAAGATCAGTACCACTAAAGAAGAAAAGGCTTTGGTTAAAAATGTTTATCTGGTAAAGACTCAAGTCTATGAAGAATCAAAACTACCTACTGAAGTTAGCATACGCCAATTTCAACCTACTTGTATGTGTGTGTGTGTGTGTGTGCTTGCAAAACTAAATTTACAAAATTATTTTACTTTCTTTTGCCTTCCTACGCCTCGTTGCCGACACAAAGTTTTATTTAGTTGTGTCTAAATTGTTGCAATATTTACAAAGTCAATGAACTTTTAAGTTTCTATTATTGTTGTTGTTGTGGTGGTAGTAATTCACATAGGTACACATTTCATTTAACAACAATTGCACAAATTTGTACACATTAAATTGTTATACTAAAATTCTATCTATTTACTTTGCTGTTACAACAATACTAACATTTCCTATTCACCTTCTTACATCCCATTTTCTCTTTCCCTTAGCATGCAGTTGAAATTTCATTGTGCCCCAAATAATTGCTACAATACGAAAAATAGTTAACAAATAAAGTGCAAAAACAAAACCAACTTCTTTTTTTTTGCAGCCAACAATTTCTTGCAATTTCTTCTTCTTCTTCTACTGCTACTTTGTCTTCTTTATCATCATTCTCAATGAGTTGCTGTTATTCTGTTGCAACAAATAATTTTTGCAACAACAAAATGCAAAATATTGTAGTACTTTTCCATTGAAATAGTTTTCTGTTCTGTTTTGTTGCTGTAGTTTTATTATAGCTATTGCTGTTGTTGTTCTTGTTGTTGCAGTGGCAGAGTGGCAGCTTTCGTCTGTTTTGTAATTTTGCTTTTGTCTAATCGGTAAGGAAATTAACACGTTTATCGCCATCGCCAACGTCGTTGTAGTCGTCGTCGTTTTCAACGTTGTTGCTGTTGTTGCTGCAATAATATATATTGTTGTTGTTGTTTCACAACTACTATGCTTTAGTCGGTTAGTAGCAACATTTATTTAGAATTTATTTATGTCCATTGCATGACGCTGCAATTAGATATTATTATTGTTGTAGTTGTAATTCCAATTGTTGTGGCAGCTGCTTGTTGTTGTTGCTACCGTTGTTGTTGCCATTGTTATTGTTGTGCGTGTATATTAAATTGAAGTTTCCATTTTGTCTATTTCTAATGTTAACTAAACACGCCAGCACATTTGCAAATGATAAAACTAAAGCATATTTTTAGGAGCTGTTAAATTTCAACTTGTGTTTTTTCATATAATTTACTGATAGTATTAAGATATAAATGTGCGAATACAAATGTAATTGAAAATTTGTAAAAAAAAAACTTGAAAGTAAATATTTAAAAATTTTGCAACTGAACGCAATGCATGTGTGGGAGAAGGAGGAGGAGAAGGAGTAGGAGAGAGAGCTGTAATTTCTACTCCGTCACAGTAAAAACAATACGAATAAAATAAAAATAATAACGTTTATATATACTCTTACTTAGTCAGCAAGTAAAACAGAAATAGCTGCAACAACAATAACAGCAACAACAATTTTAAATATATTCCATATCAGTGCAACAACTTCTAAGCGAATACATATGTGAATATAATCAGAAATGGAAAATCTTGTTACAAAAATAAATTGTGAAATTGCTTTTTTTCCAAATGATGATATTGTTGGCGATTGCATCTACTACTACAACTACGACCAATAGCAGCTAACACTTCTGCAATTGCTGTTGCTGCTGTTGCTGTCAATGCAATACATGCTTTAGTGTCATTAATACTGCGGTGTTGTTGGTATTGCTGAATGTGTGTGTGTGTATGTTTGAAGGTGCTTGCCAAATAATATTGTTCGTTATTTTTGTTGCTGCTGCAACTATTATTTTTATTGCTGCATGGATTTTATTATTATTATTGCTGCTGTTGCTGCTGCTGCTTTCGCTCTTGCCATTGTTGCTGTTGCTGGCTACATACATGTTTAAGCAGTTGGCAATTGCAATCACAAACAATCATATACACACAAACACACATGCTTATGCGTATACACACACATACAATCCCATATTTTTTCGTTTCTAATCGCCTCGCGTTGATCACATAAAATAATGCAATAACAATAGTGTTGCTGCTGCTGCTGCTGCTACTACTGCATTGGTAATGATGTTTGTGATTTCAGTGTATTGCTTGCTGCTGTTATTTAAATTGCAAAGCATATTGTTGTCGTTCTGTTCGAACATATTTGTGCTTCATGTTGTTGTTCGTTCATATGGTATACGAAAATGTTCGAAATTTTTAATTCAAAATTTGCTATTTCATTTTTGGGGAAATTGTGAAAACTTTTTTCTTTTGAAAAATATATAAAAAGAAAATTGCATCACATTCGATATGAAATTAAGTTGAAACAAAAATTGTGTTTAGAAAAAAAGAAAAATGTTTTAAATTGCATTAGAAATTGAAATGAAACATCATCGATTGGCAAAAAGTTTGTATTTTCGTTTGAGCCTGTGTATGTAAACTTATGAAGAAAACTGATTTCAAAAATACTTGCAGTCATGTTGTTGTTGTAGTAGCAACTATAAGTAGAGCTAAGAAAACTATGATCAATATATCCATAAAGTCAAAGCACAGGAAGTGGGCCACGTCTGTGGGTTACAGGGTTGTAAAAGAATGCAATCAATTGAGGGTATAAGTCACAAATGAATAATAATTCGTGATTGCAGTTATTGAATAACATATTGACTCTAGAAAGAAAAGTGCAGGTAGAAATCTTTTTTGGAGTTACTAATTGGTTCATTAAGAAAAGTCTTTTTTAAAGTTGTGGGAATGGAAATTTTTTGACTTCGAAATCATGACTTCTTCTTGCCGCATCTTCATTGCTTGCCGCTGGTGGCCAAGCGCGCACCGCTTGTATTTCGTCGACAGTGGAGCGCGCTTTTTTGAATCCAAACTGTCATGCAGATGGTCCTTCTGGCTTTGCAAGCCACTCCTGGAGCCTGTCCCCTATAATGCGTTCGAGAACTTAGCCTAGTGTATCCAACAGGCATAACGGGGGGTCTGGTGCCGGTTCATCCGGTGGCTTCTTTGGTTTTAGTACGGGAACTTAGACCTGTCTGACATTATTCATGATCAATATATTGTTTCTATAAAAAAAGAACGGAAAGCTACATGCATATTCATGTAAAAATATACATACATACGTGCAGCAGCGGATTCAAAGAGAGAGGATGAAATTTAACTAACTTCAACACGCACACATACATCAACTAATAAATTGCATGCGACGATGAAGTGGTCAATTTTTTGATGAATTTATGCATGAAAACGTTGCCAAAAAAGTCGAATTCGAGTTCGGTCAGCGGAAAAGTTAAAAACATTTGGCATGCATCATTTGAGCTGCAAGCAACTCACGCACACATTTACGAAAAATTTATTACTGCAGTTTAGCTTAGTAGACACCAAATTTACGAAATCTATTCAGAATCGATGGACGACTTGGTCAATGACATCAGTCATGAATTGGTTAGAATTTGGATTGGTAAACTCAAGCAATTAGAATATGAGAGTAGAGCGGCAAATACTTAAAAAAAATCGCAATTACATACATACATACATAAACAAGTATGACTATGTATAAGGTTCTTCAAAGCATGTTATCTGTTCATGTCAGTCTCACCATCACCGTCACCCATTCACCACCGTTAACATCGCCAAGTGAACCATTACCATCAATAATGTTCAATTGTAATCTGAAAGCATAAATTCCAATCATTTTGCAAATGGAATGTGCAAACGCAATCCAATAAAACCACAAAGCAATCGAACGACGACGACGACGACGCAGCAAAAGTAACAACAGCAACAACGACAACGCAACACAACAAGCACACCACGTCAAACGTGAACAAACGTGATGATGATGATGATGAGGTTTTTGCTGATATTGACGTCCACATTCATCGCGTTACTGGCACAAAACAGCACCATCTACTGATAGTAATACAACAACAACATACCATAATAACACAAGTCGAACACATTTTTTTTTCTTTTCCTATTTGTATTGTAACACACAACAATAACAATAATATAGTAGTTGCAATACAATAGAAAATGGCAACAACAACAACAACAACAACGTCAACAATTCAGCAGTAAGAATTCTTGAAAATAGTTTTAAAAACGAAATTAAAGTCAACAATGAAAACGTTTATTGCGCTGCATACACTCGTAAAAGAATAAAAGTATATGAGAAAAGGATAATAAGGACATTGTTTTGAAATGTTTTGTTTAGCGATAAGTCATGTTTGTGTTAAGTTTGTGTTTATGCTTACGATTGTGTTTGTGCTTGTAGAGGGAAAAGCGTTTGTGTAGAATTTTGCAAATATTGAAAGTGTTCAAAATGAACTGTAAAACTAAATATCAACGAGTATTTGAAACTGAATTTGCTATGGACATAATTTTAACAAATGATTTTCCGAATGAAAAATCTGCACATTTCCCTAAATATTGAAGTCGGGTTTAAAACATAAAATGGCATCCTTTTCTTTACATTCTTTTCATTAGTTAAATAAAAACTTAATTTGAGTTAAGCCCTGCGTAATAACACTGTGGTTTTTAAGACAAGTGCTTCAAAATTAAGCGCTTAAGCTAGTGCTAGAGCGTGTTAACCGAAAATGGCAACCATGCAAACGACAAATTAAGTTGTCAATCAAACAATAAAAACGAGTATCGTTCAACGAGGCGCTACGAACGATTGACAGATCAAGAAATGAAGCGAGTTATATCGCCATGGAAATACAGCTCAGGCTTATAGTAGAACATTATCAAATTTCGAATTGCCAAAACGCCTATCTCACATGAGGTTATTCTTCGCACGGTTAAAAAATCCATTCACCCCAAAACGAGGGTGAACACAAAACGGGGGTGAAGGTGGTAGCGTATGCGGACGACATGGTGTTTGTGATACCAGGGATGTTCCCAAGCATAGTAAGCGAAATTACCCAAAGGGTTTTGGATGAACTTTGCACATGGGCCACATGAAGTGGTCTCGGTGTAAAACTAGGTAAAACAAAACTTATGCTTTCTATTAACACAACCAAAATTCTAACCTTCAGCCTTCCTTTATTGAATGGACAACAACGGACACTATTAGTTCAGGCCAAATACTTGGAAGTTTTGCAGGATGTGAAACTAAATTGGAAATTCAATGCTGAATTATGGTATGGAATATTCTCTATGACCAGGCTTCAGAGAAGTGTGTGCCTAGGTATCACTGATGCAATGTGTACTACATCTGGTGATGCCTCAATATCTTACTTGACTTGCTTCCTCTGGATCTTCAAATCAGT
The DNA here is from genome assembly GCA_963691655.1 of Toxonevra muliebris. NCBI lineage: Eukaryota > Metazoa > Arthropoda > Insecta > Diptera > Pallopteridae > Toxonevra > Toxonevra muliebris. The sequence continues at coordinate 73,882,263 of OY829329.1, forward strand.
AAAGAAGCGATAAGAGCTAAAATGACTAAATGGAGTCTGGCATGTCGAGGCGGATATAGGGCACAGTCAGATATACTATCAGTTGTCAGTACAGTGTCCACTGTTTATGATGCCCGTGGATAATCATGTGCCTTGTATCCGCTTCGGAAGATGATATGATGTCAGGTTGCCGGAACGTGATCAATCGTTAAGTCTTACTCCGGGGTTTCCGTCATGTCTTCTATACCGACGGATCCGAAACCTCAAACGGTACTGGATCCGGTTGGTACTTAGCCGAAGAGACAAAGTACTCTTTTTTTACTGGAAAGATGGCGACAGTCTTCTTAAAAGTCTCTGAAAAGTTACACGAGAGGGCGCGCCGCGGCAACTTAGCCGCAAGGTGAATTTCATAGTATCGACTACAATTTATCTTATTTATAGCAAAAAAATCCTTAATATAAAACAACTGATTGCTTTTTAGTGATATTGAAATATATTTTAAGCATTTATTTTCAAATGCTTATTTGTCATAATTTTGACTTTGAAAAATTTTCACCAAGATACCCTTGAATTTTTTTGTTACACGAGAGGGAGCGCAGCGGCCAATTAGCCGCAAAAGCGAGATAACAATTTTCAAACACAAATAGCAGCTAAACGATGTAACGTAGAAACCAACGGTTAACGGTAAACCACTCTGCATCTCAAAACTAACAAAGTCACTTAAGTGGGAGCGGTCGTGTACTATGATTTGTATTTTAAAAACACAAAATAAACAATTTGCGGCGAATTTGACGCGGCGCGCTCTCTTGAAGGGTTAACGGAGGTTTTCGCTGTCGTGGCGGACTGAATATTTGAAAGGAGTGGTATTGCAGGGAATGAATTAGCTGATAAACTAGCTAATGAAGGTTGTGCAATTGCATCATGGGGTCCGGAACTTGGGGTAAGTTCTGGGGAGGTCATGCGTTGAATAAACGACTTCGTGGGTCCTATCCATAAAGAAAGATGGTCCGAGCTTGAATCTTGCAGATCCGCAAAATGCTTCGTGAGACTACCTAAAGGAAATCAACGGAATTTCTTCTGAAATTGAGAAGAAAGAGCCTCAAATTACTAGTGGATGTCATCACTGGGCATAATACATGCGGTCAGCACATGACCAACATGGGTGTCATCACCGATTCAATTTGCCAATTGTGCCTCTAGGATGACAATACTACAGAGCAGTCGATAGATCAAGGGAAAACTTGAAAAAAAAAATTGTTTTTGAACCTGACTCATATGTCACCGCTAGACATTACTGGGTTAATGTTCATATTCGAAGTTGAGAGACCTTAGACCTTTCTTCTTCCCATTTATTCCTTCACATGTCTTTCCTGTCTTTCTACTCTCTTCTACTGACTCTATCTTGGGTATAGTACAATGGTCTTTGTGACTGAGTGCTTTGGTTTAGTTCAGCCCACACTCAACTCTAAACTCTAAATGAGCAAGGAAAACCCGCGTTACTTACTATTCATAAAAATGGTGGGACTTGAGCCCTCATATTACGCATTGGTTGTGTATGGCAATAGTGCGTCCGATACTCACTTACATTGTTTGGAAGCTCAATAGAGTTCAGAGAACAGTGTGTGCGTGGGCATTACAGAACTATACGTACTTGCCTACTGGTGCTCTGAATGTAATACAACATCTCCTTCTTATTGATCTTCATATCAAAAATAAAGCTTTCAATAGCAGGGTAACCGGTTATTGGGCCAAAATTACTTAGGGGCAGTATTAGGTACTATCCCAAAGTTCGTGTTGAGAGCAACAGATTACACAATACCTCAGCTGTGTTTCAGAAACGATATTTTTAAGATTTCCTACAAGGGCGGAATGGAAAGAAAAGAGTAGTACATCCCCATTTTCACATATGGATCCAAAATTACCTGCGGGGTAGGTGCAGGTGTACACTCAGGTGCAGGTGCCTAATGATAACTCGAACTTTAAGGTATAAGTTTTGGCTATTAGAGAATCTTGTCGATTAATAGAATGTCAATAAAATCTCTTCAAACCACCATCGCAAAATCAAAGCTTGTTAGAAAGTTCGGGGAGGTACTAAGCAAGCTCTCATCTGTGTTCCCGGCCATAGGAACATTGAAGGGAATGAGGAAGCTGATGAATTAGTGCGCTCAAGGTCTTTCCTTGACGACTCTTTAAGGGTGCCCGTCCTAGTCTCCCTGGGGGTCATCAAAAGAAGCATGAACCTGCAGAATCTTCAAGTGGCTAATCGAAGATGGAAGTCACTAATATCTTGTATCACCTCCCGTGCGACATGGCCCTCATATAATAAGGGTAGGTCTCGTGAGTTTCGAAATAAGCATCGTACTGGCACTGCTGAGCTAACGGTAGGTAAGTACTTAATCTACATCGGCCTCTGATATATAGGTACCCACGCAGAAAAACTCCGTATTTCTTTCAACTTCACTCTAGAAGTTGTAGTAACTTAGGAGATAAAGAAGCAATCACCTATTTTCTCTGTTTGCCTTGGCAAAGAAAACGATATCAGGTCCTGGGAAGGTATTTCCTCAATAACTTGTCCGATTCCTCAGCAGTCAGTCCAAAGAATCTGCTAGAATACCTAAACTCTACAGAGTAGGTTTATCGTTAATTCCAGTTCGATGAAAAAGTGGTTTCAAAACGGCGCTACAGCGTTAATTGTGACTCACAGAAGGTTGCTGTGGGTCAGGCACATTAACCAACCAAGAAAGTCAATGTGTCGACATAGAATAAATTGCAGAATGCTCGTTGGCAATTGCCGACTGATAATTTTACTTTTGACGTCTTCATACTTTTACGGGTATTTTATTACTTGTCGACATCGATTGTTCACTCTGTTCTGGCTCTTTATCTTCATGGAGCAGCGAAGCAAAGCGTTTGCAGAATCTCATAAAATGTGTGTGCGTTTTATTTTACTTATTTGTCAGCTCTTCCACGGTGAAACTAGTTTTATGTAACCGTCAATAATGTAGGGAAGAGGAGAAAAACGAAAGGGGTATAGAAAATATCGCGGACATCATCTCTCATTAGGCTCTTTTGCTGTAAAACCCACCGTTTTATTTTTCATTGTTTTTAATATGTGGATGCACACCGTTGTTTTGCGTTTTTTGTTTTGCAAACAAACGGTAATGTCAAAATTAATATCCAAGATATGCGCTAATAGAGCGCTTAAGTGCTTGCAGTCAAGCACTTGTTTAGCGCTCTTGTAGTGCATCAATTTACCGCTGGGTACCAAGCAGCAGCAACTGCCACACACTCACGGTTGATTTGGAATTTGAAGAGTTTTTGATGTTTTCGCTCAAGCAAAATCATAATTGCTCAACATAATGTGCGCTATAATCGTTTATAACTATATATATGTAAAAAACTCAGAGTAAAATTAGAAAGAAAAAATTTACGTAAAAATACTTCAAAACTTTTAATGGCAGTGGCAGAGACAGCGACAAATGTAAACTGCTACTGCAACTTCTTTGACACGATAAAAATGAAAAATGTGCAAAAAAAAAAAAAACATTTTTGCTTTCTTTTTCTTCTTCTTCTTATGGCTTCAACTTTGCACATTTTGTGTTTCTTTCTTTGTTTCTTTTATTTCTCAAAATATCGTGCATTTCTGTTTTCGTTGTTGTTGCTGTTGTATTCTTTAGCTGCAGCAATTTTGTTTAATTGTGAGGTTTTTACAACTTTTTTAACTAACTTTAATTGCCACTGTCATTGCAGTAATGGCAGCAAATAGACAAAAACAACAACAAACAAAAAAAAAACAAAGTGTAGCATTCAAGTTAAGTACGGACGGAGTGTGTATGATGAAGCAAATTGGCTTTATCTATGCTATGAAAATGAACTTCGGTTTTACTTTTTCTTTTCACATATTTAAAATCAAGCATTTTTTTTAAACTGCTCCAAGAGATTGACATGGTACTGGGCAGCTTTTTAAGCTGCATGCCAATGCACTTAAAGTGATTAGTTTTGAAAGGGAAATTAAAGCAAATATATTTTTTGAATAGTGCTTTATATATACAGGGTGATCCGTCATCGATAACCAATCAGATTTTAAATTCTGATACAAAAGATTATAAAACTTTACAGCTGAGAGGCCACTGGGAACGCTTTTCTACCCTATTTATTTGATGACTTTGCCCATACGTGTTTATTTTCACACAATTTGAGCAATTACCAATATGTGTACAAATTTTAAGTCTTACACAACAATTTCATTTCATGGCGCATTAAACACATATCAAATCTCTCAGCTATACCAAAAACGAAAAAGAAATAAAACATATCCATTGCCTCCCTCCCTCGCCATAACACTTCAAACTTTTTTCGCAAGTAAGTCAAACTAACCCACCAAAGAATAAAATCAAAGAGACTTTGAAAAAATATATACCGAAACTTAAAAACACAAAAACAAAATAAAAGCCAACAAAAACTTATTTGATTATTCTCTTGGGTGCAATAAATTATACATGAATCCTTAATAAAATAAAATAAAACTGATGCTGTAAAACAGCAGCAATTCAGAATTCAGCAGCTTGAAAAAAGTAAAACACTGAGAGCGTGTTAAAAACAAGAAGCAAAGAAAAAACGAAACGACGTCCAACCAAACAATGAATTTAAAACATCAAGTCTTAAGTGCAACACTGTCATACAACTTCCTCTACGCTTCCTTTACGCAGCGTCACTTCTTTCAGCGAACAATTACATAACATTGTGTGACAGACAGACAGCAACAACCTCAAAATTGGTAGCTGTAGCAGCAGCAGCAGTGGAAAAAATGCGCCAAGGAAAAACAAATTTTTAAAGTTAAAACTTGTCTCTCTCTTCTTCTTCTTCTCTCTCTCTCTCTCTCTGTTACACATACTTTTCGAGTAAGTGTATTTCCACTACTACACTTAAGCATGTCACAATGATGAGAATTGCGTATTTGATGGTATAAGTTTAGGACAAAAATTATAGCATACCCTTAGGAGCAAATGTGTAAAAGTTTCTCTCTAGTACATAAGAAGAAAAAGTTAGTTTTAAGCTTAACTGCCGCACGCAAAAAAAAAAAAAGCCAAGATGTGTATGTACAAATGTACAAGATCATGATACTTGTTTTTGTTGTTGGTATAAAGCGGTTAAAGGTTAGGATATTTTGCTGCTTTCTAACTTTTGCTCTCTGTATATTTTTGCCGTTGTTTTTGTTGTTAATATTAACACTTTGTCGCATTATTTTTATGATTAGCATGTTTTTGGGAGCACTCAATAATAAAACTACAAGAGTTTAAAAGTTACTAAAAAAAAAGGTGCAAGTGTTAAGGAGAAGAAGCTTTTGCGTATAGTATATAAGTTTTAAGAGCGAGCTGAAATTTTATGTTGAAAAAGGATTTTGACAATTGATAAATGAAAAACAAATCAAAATATTTGTAAACGCTTTTGTAAAGGAGGCAAGCATTACAATATTAAAAATACAACTACATATGCAGTACTATAAATAACTGCACAACTTAACGATTAAAAACAGCAATGAAAAAACAAAAATAAATGACATTCAGGCGACATTGTTTTAAGTAAAGCAACAAAAACTTTTTACACTTACGCACACACATACTTTTAGGCACATACACATACATATGTACATACTAAAATCTCAAATGTACATACATATATGTATTTATGTATGTACGCTTTTTTGTTTTAATGTGAAAAGTTTTCCTCTTTCTCATGCTTTTTTCTCTACACACTTACTCGTAAAGAAATTGTATATATGTGTGTTTGGTTGTGAAAGAGATAGTGGGAGGCTTAAAATGTATGCAGCTAAACAGGATATGCCAGCAGCTTGCTTAGTTAGCGGTTTCTTGCTTATGATTTCCATGCTAGTTTATTAAGTAGAAGAAACTGTTGATGGTGATGATGATGACGACTATGACGAAGCATTTCTAAGTTCTGAAATACTTTCTTTTTTTACGTAAAAAGAAAGGAAATTAAAATGATGTGACTTTGTGTTTTTTTGAAACAGGAAGTTATCTTCATGCGTGAAAAGTTTTTGCGATAAAGATATAACTTTATTGAAGTATTGATATATTTAAAGCTGCACCGAAATTCCTATTTAATTTCACAAATCAAATTACTCATCAATATTGTTAGATAATTAAATGTTGAAATAAATATAATAGTTAATAAATTTTAAGCCAATTACTACGATAAGCTGGGAACATCAACCGATTTATTTATTTATTTCTTTGAGTCAATAGAAATTATAATAATTCCTAACAGACTGAAACAATTGTAACTTAGAATTAATTAAAAATAAAAATAGATTTAAAACAAACTTAAGGATAGAATTCAAGTCAATTAGGTTTTTAAATGAAACTTTAGTAACTGAGAAATCTAAAAACAAGGAGTTCGAAATAAAGTTAAACACAGTTAAGGCTCTAGAGATAGGAGCAAATAAGGCATTACTTGATCCTCATAACCCAACATAAAATAAAGCAGAATGACGCAAATCTCTAGGTGGAATATTAAAATTGATCGGTTCTAAAAGAGCAGAACAATCAACAAAACCAACAAAGGATAATGAGGCCTCCACATAAATGCTGCATATTTAACTGAGATCTCACTAAGGAAGTACGCAGGATCAGAAAACTCTGAACTTTTGCACCTGATAAAAGCTAACATGGAATACGCTTTAGGAATGGTATGGGTAAATCCAGCAAGTTTCGACTAAACAACAAGAAAACGTTTCGGACACTCCTTTAAACTTGATGGTTTTTTGTAAGCTGACAGAGAAAATCTTAGGATTTAAGAATATGAACTTCTTTTTTATCTCTTATGGTTTACGTGCAGTGGTCACTCAAAGTTTTCGAACATGAGCCAAAGAGCCATTTTCAAGGACAATATGTAGCTCGTTAAAATTGTAATACGGAGGACTTTAAGAAAACAATATAAAATTAGCTTCAGGAACAAAATTTTTCAAGGACATAAAATCTTTCAAAGATATGTGAATATCTCTGGAAGTACCTTTTTTTCTTTTTAAATTTCATTATTTTGTAAGCTTAAGAATGTAGGTTAAGCACTAAAAATGCCCGACTGGGTCCGCGATGGGTTGATATTTTATTTTGACTTTTTCTCCTTAAACCTCAATAAAAACGTATGAAAAATTCAAAAACGTTACAACTTTTTAATGACTTCCCATTTTTCTTATGGCAAAACCATTATAAATATATCATGTCTATATAACTCGTGGACGCTGAAGCTGAAGTCAATGGTGATGACAGTTTTTCATTTTATGGTGCATGAGATATGTGCAATTAAATTAAAAACACATTCCAACAAATTAAGACAGAATAGCCACCCTATAATCCTGAAGCGACATGATGTATAGACCATTTTTGTAAAATAAACTTATCGTCCAGCACGTCTCAGTTTTGACCTTTTTACACTTTTAGTCATTTTTCTGCATGATTGCATACTTTTAGGGTTAACAAACAAAGTTTAATTCCAATTTTAGTCGAAAAAATCATGTTCAGACCTATTTTACTCAACGGACTAAAAAACTAAAATAGAACGATCCCGCATTTTAGTGAAAAATTTGTCGAATTTGAGCTGCACCAAATTCGTTCGGTTCTGACATTATGAATTTTTTGAATTTTGTCTATGGACGAATCATTATTGGCAGCCTTCATTGCTTCTCTTTGAGTATATAAGTCAAGAGGAAGCAAATCAAGCAAAATATTTAGAGGATTACCAAGAGTGAATAGCGCCAGACGCACACCCCTTTGCAGTTTGTTTTGCGTAAAGACTATGGACTTAATCAGGACTTTACGCCACCATACCCCCCACCAAAGCATATGTGACAAAAGCCCTAATTAAGACTGTGTACAACCGTCGGTTTTAGACCCCAAATCTTACCAGAGGTTCTGCGGTACTGCCAGGAAATCTTTAGTGCACGCGATATCTTCAGCTAGAACTGAGTTTTCCACGAAAGTTTGAAATCTAGATTTACCCCTAGGTACTTCACTTCCAAGGACAAAGACAGTATCGGGAGTTGAAGCTTTTCCCGATTGCTTTTCCGATTATGTAATTACAATCGTGAAGAGAGATGATTTACATGACCGTCGACTCTGGTATGCAAGTTGTTGACGATTTAGAGGGTTTCGAATCAGAGCCCCCGATCTAATGTACTTTTCGACCATGTGGTGTAGACTTTTATGTTAAAACGTTTTTAAACTTATAGTTCTAAAGTTTCCCTCCTCGGTTTAGGAATGATCCTCGCCAAAGATTTCGAATAAAGTTTTATGAGAATGTCTCCACCATTGGATACATACCATCGGGTTCTGGGGACTTAAGGTTTTCAAAGAAAAATATAAAGAATCTAATTTGTTGGAGCTGTACTTTTCTGTACTTATTGTACCAATTATAGGCTGTGCCTATTTTCTAAGTAAAAAGTTCACTTCAGCTTTGTCAACTTGTATTTTCTAGTACTTAAATGAGTTTGTAGACTTTTTGGCATATGTATGTGATCTAATTTATTTCCCCATGCGGTTACAAAACTTTTGCAACAAATTACATTCACTTTAGAAAGCCCAAACAAAAAAAAAAAATCAAATGAGAAATGAACAATTCCAGATGATGAGGGGAAGGCGAAATTAATAAATTCTAAAAAATAACACTTAAATTGTTAAGCTTTATAGGTACTTAAAAAGAAGATGATGATGATGAAAATTGCTCTACTCTGAGTGATAATGACAAGCAAGGCTGTTGACAACAACAATAATTTATCTTCAAAAGCAACTTCGACTATTGTGGCTGCAGCATAATTCGACACACATATACACACATACATAAACCTAAATATACTCGTATTTGTCTATGCAGCATACTGTTGTTAGCTGAACTTAATTTCAAGTGGTGCAGAAAGCAGAAGAAGTGGTCAGTATAAAGCTTCCTTCCTTGCTATGGTCCCGCAGATATGTAATAATATATAAACTTTTTAGTCCAAGTCAAATTTTATGAGGTTTAGCTGCAATATACACTTCGCTCCATCTTCTTCATTTGCTTTCCCAAAAAAAAAAAAAAAAATGGCACTTAAAGTTTCTCAAGATTAATTTAATTGTAATTATAGACGCACCAAAAAAGAACACAATCAACGACAATTCTCTCTATCTCTCTCTTTTGTGCTTTTGCGAAAATGATAAATTGTTGTGCTTGATGAAAATTGCACTTAATTTTTGCGAAACTAAAATCCAAAATGAAGTGTAAAGAAATTGTGTTTTAATTACTTTGTAGTAAAATAAATTTGAATTTTTGTCAACTAGAAGCAAGAAAAAAAAAATAATAATAATAATGTAATAAATAATTAAAATAAGCACTCACCAAAATGAATAACACTCATACGCCATGTGGGGTGCGAATTCGCACCATTCCAATTTGATGCATTAGACCTGGAAAAAAAAAGTTTAAACTTTCATTTATAAACTTTGTTTAATTTCACTTGTTTAATTTAACTAAACACAAAAAGCAACTCGAAATTTTTATTTACAACACGAAAAGCAACGCACTCTTTTCTATGTTTCTGTGCAAAACTTTTCGATAAATAAAATTAAAAACTTTTGCTACTTCAGCAAAACCTAAACTAAAAATCGTCTTCTGATACTTTAGCTTCTTCTTTTTATTCGTCGTCCATCGTGTTCAATTTGGAATTGTCGAATCAAGTTCGATTTGGCTGCAAATCTACACCCACACACACACACATCAATTGACCGTAAAATCTATACGCTGGTTAAGTTTTCTTTACTACTGGCAGTGGAGGTACTTGATTCTCAAATAAAAATTCCCTCAAGTAAACCATTGAGCATTCGAGGCTTGAGACTTGTAAACAATCACTTTTGGAGTCGGCGGCCAGTGACTTGGATTGGTCAGGCAGCAGGTCAGGCTGTAGCTACATATTTCGGGCACATAAAGCACGAAAAAATATGGAATGGGCAAACAACAACGAACAAAGTTTTTTTTCTGTTTCTTTCTTTTTGAAATCATTGCAATCAGCGTGGTCAACAAAAAAGTTCGTGTGAACAAAACCAAAAAAAAAAAAAATTAGTTTACAAAGAAAACCATGCAAACAAACCCGAAGTAGCATCGAAAAATGGGAAAGCATTGCAAATAAAATTAAAAAGAAAAGTTTTCTAAAAGTAAAGGAAAAGAAAAAAAAACATATTCGATTTGCTGTGAGTTTTAAAAAAATATGGTAATTTTTTATATGGAGTATGATGGAAAAGAAAGATTTCTTTTAAGTCATTTAAATGAAATCAATTGAAAAATCAGACAAGTAACGCTTAAATATATTGAAAACTGCGCATACTTCAAAACTGTTGAAAGGTTTTTGAACTTTGCTAATGCGTGGTTTGCTATGCATCTCTTCATTCGCTCATTGATTTATTTATTCATGCAAAAACATTCAATCAGAACCGATGAACATAAAAAACATGAATTTTTTTTTTGCTTGCTCGTTAGATAATGAACTTTGGGTGATAAGTTAGCTGCCCCCATTAAACATATTGTTTAGTCTGATGCAGGCCAGATAGACGTAGATAGTCCTCCGTCTTTTAATAGCGATGGACAATCAACATTAGAGATGCATGGGGATCTATTTCGCCTAAAAGGCTTTGCGGATGAGTGCGACATCCTTGACTTAGACGTATGTAGACCCGACTGATATAGAAGGTAAAAAATACATTCATTGGCTTGGAAGTAACTGATATCGCAGTTGTTGAAGCGTCCTCTTGCGCCACCCAACGGGGTACAGATTAATCTGCACCAATTCAAGGCCGCTAAGGCTGAGCTACTCTTTGGCCTGACATTGATCTAATCCAAGAACCCTGGACTGTTGCGGACAGGGCTTATGAACTAGAATTACTACTACTTCTAACTAACTCAGCATACATTATTAAAATCTGGAGGGTTGACACGGAGCATTCCTTTTCCGATCACCAGCGCATTGAATTCTATCTGGATATAGGAAAGCCAGATATATCCCCTTTTATCAATAGAAACAGGACCAAGTGGTAAGGTTTTTCAATAGGGAATACCATTTGCGATATCGCCTAGTCTTTTATTGCAAAGGAAAGCTCACATCATACCATTTACGAACTACAGTACACAAACGAACGTTTACCAATAATTGAAATTTGCTATCAAAATTCGGAGTCGGTGGCCGAAACTTTAAGAATGTAAACGCCAATTTTAGGTCGTTCTAACCGCCCCACCTAGTTCGTAAATTGGTGCCCGTGAGATGAAGAAACGCAAGGAGGCTTGAGAATATTGCGGCCATAATTGCGTCTGTTGCCAACGACTCAAATGAAATGCACAAGAATTGGGACTCTCTCATATAACATTGTGGCGAATTTTACGAAAGGATCTCGGCCTATACGAGTACAAAATCAAATTGACTCAAGAGCTGAGGCCGCATGACCATTCTCAGCGCCGAAATTTTTCAGATTGGTGCCTTTAAAATTTTTACGCCGATCCGGATTTTCATCGTATTTTGGTCCCCGAATTTGTGTTCCATTAATGTGAGAACAATGTGGTTTCAACCGGACGGTGCTACTAGCCATACATCGAGATCTTGCAATCTAACACCACTGTACTTTTTACTCTAGAGCCATATGAAGTCGTTGATCTATGCCAGCTAATGTGAAATGTGTGGTACAGTGGTCGAGAATTGAGTCCAATGAATCGATGGTCATAAACCTGATAGTGAATTTCATTCTTAAATGATATGATGAGAGCTTTCATTTGCAATAAAGAACTTGACGATATCGCAAATACTTTCCGTTTTATTTTGAAATAAAAATGGGCGTTAGAAATCGCGGCCCTAATGATTGGTTGATTCATAAGACAAATGTCAAATCTTTTAGTTAGGAAAACGCAAACAACGTCTCGGGGGACCTTATCTAGCAATATTGAGGGAGCCTCCGGCACAAGTCGTTGCGTAAATTGCCATAATGTGCCACGGCAACATTTAGCTACATGACCCAGGCATTCCTTTGACAACTTGCAATAGCCAAATTTTAAACATGTTGACCATCCTACAACCCTAGGAGGTCGGAAACTCTTGCTTCATTACATAGATCATCTATTAGCAACATAGTGGCAATTGTCTTATTGATAGACTAGATATGCCCACAAACGACTTCTAAAGGAGCAAGATGAAACGAGTTTCCACCTCCAATGCAATTGACCAGCTCTTGCCAAACGTAGATTTGGATCTTTAAATCATGTCATCTTCAGCAACTTTGCTGATCTCGAATCTATTGACATCCGCGATTTAGAGAAGATTGTTAAACCACATGGGGTTTAATAAAGATTAGGATAACAGCGAGAATAGCGCATATTGGCGTAAGTATGCCTCAATGCAAACATAGTAACTAATGCAATGAATATGTCTTGAGAAATTGAGAAAATTTGAAATTGTGTTAGTGAAAGCTAAAATGGTTGTTACTATATTGGAGCTTCCATCAGTCCTGTCTTGCAAGGAAAGTACTCATTTTAGTTTTTTTTATCATTCCGTTAATGTGACGTGCTCCATGAGTAGTTCGTGGGATTTTCTTTATTTCAAACTAAAAGCTTAAACTGTTCTATTAGTTCGGCAGTTGACACACATAGGCGTTGAATTCTGTTGGCTGTAGTGAGACATCTTGAATGAGATATCGCTTCGAGACTTCTGTTAGCTAAATTTGGATGGGACTCCCCCGGGGACACTGCCCTAAAAATATCGAAGAAGTAGTTTTGTCTGTACTTAGGTTTTTTTTCACAAATTTCAGGCAATGCAACTGGAATAGAATTAAAACTTGTCTCAGCAAGGGTTTCGCACGTTTTCAGAGATTTCCCTATTGTGCCGGAAAACTTTTCCATCTGTGCCCTAAATGTCTTTTCATCAATCTTCTTGGAAAGGTGGCGAAAAGGTAGTTCGTTCGTATGCAATAAGTACACATACCTGTGCAATTTATAGCCAACAACAATTTCAAGCCGTCTAACTGCGCCATTTTTCTTTCCAACGTTGACCTTAGTTTCATCATACTCAATGGCAACCAGTTCCGAAAGAGTTACAACGCAAGTTGAAAACAGCCAAAGAACGATTCACTTGGGTCAAAGTAGGCGGAATCTACCTTTTTCAAATAATCATTATTTTCAGTCCCACTTCAAATAAATTAGTAAATTACTCAAACCACTATATAAGTTATCATACCATAAGCATAAATCATTTTTGAGAAATGTAATTAAATTTATTTCCTCGAACAAAAATTTATCCAATCTATATCAAAATTCAATTGAAGTGAAGTTTTGACCAAAAACCCAACATAAAAAAAAATCAACATTTTTAGTTTCACATTTACAGCATAACCAACCGAAAAAAAAAAACAAATAAGTGAGAAAACCTTATTTTATTTTACTCGTTTTAGTAATAGAAGAAGAACCAAAGAACCAGCAGCAGTTTCAGTAGTTTGATTTTTCATACTTCGACAACGTTTGCGGCGTCTGCATTGCCGTCGTCAGCTTTAACTTCTTTTGAGACTCAAAAGTAAAACGAGCTGAAAATATGAAAAGTTTTCTTCTCACAACATTCGCGCCAAGTATCCCTAAAGTACACTTTGATAATTTTGTATTGAAACTTGAAAACGATTTCTGCTCCGCTCTGCTCTGCTCTACTCTACTCTGCTTCGAGTGAAATTCTTTACCTCCCATTTTTTTTCTTGTTAAATAAATGGAAATATTTTGCGCAAAGAAGCAAACCGAAGACACTTACGCTGCCTGCTCCATGCAGCTTGCAGAAGCTTAGACATCACCAGTGTTGCCAACCATTTTGCAACTGTACTTTTTGATAACGTATGAGTTGCAGGAATTCAAACTGCAACGTCATTTAAACTTTTCCCATTTAGCTTAAGAAAAACTAAAGTACAAAAAAAAAAAAACAACAAACAAAGTTTTCTTTTTCTCTCTCGCACATTCTTTTATTTTTTTTTTTTTGTTTTCTTGCTTAAATTTTGGCCACAACTGGCAGCTGCAAGCAATATGTAGAGGTTGTAGTTGTTGTTATTGTAGTTGTACTAGTGTCAGTTAGACAAACATTCAGCACTAGCACTGGAACTGGCAGTGGCTGTCAACTACTGCTGCTGCTGCTCCTGCTGACGGCGATAAATGAAAGGCAGGTAAAGTAAAACAAAGAGACGACAAATGCGAGTAAGAGTATGCAAGAAATTTTTATATGAAAAAAAAAAACATTTTTGACTATTCTCAAGAATTCTTATTTCTGTCCAAGTTTTAAAATTCCCATTTGAAATTGGAAAAACTAAAAGAACCAGAAAACGAGTCAGTAGGCAGGAGCGGAGGAATAAGAATTTATGCTCTTTCTCATTTATTCAAAAACAAAATTTGTTTGAAATCAAACCGTAATCCTCAGTGATGCATATGTTTCGATGGTTATAGTCGACACACATGAGTCTGGCCGGACCCATATACATTTCGGTGCATTTGTATGGAAATATTACGATTTTGGCAGGCATTTAAACACATTTTTATGCCTTGTTGGTGCAAGTTTGGACTAAACCAAAGTACTATAACCATACGTAAGCACTGAAATTTAAATGGGTCTGGCCAGACTCAAATGTAACGAATGTGATATATTTATCTAAACTTCCTTATAATTGTATTTGAATTGGGTTCTTTGCGTGGATCGATAGCCAATAGAAAGCTAACTGGAATTTCAATATGTTTAAATTGCAACTAAAATCGAAAAGGTCTAGCCTGACTCATGTGTATCACCGATGGTTAAGAGTGTTCACTATTTTCTCTCTTGTACTTACCCACCAATTTAATTTTGCACACTTCCTTTGCAGCACCAAATCTTTGCTGCTTTTCAAAACGCTTTTCATTGAACTACTTTTTCGAAATATTTTCACCGCATTGCAGGGTAATTCATTCACTTCCTTCAACGTTATTGTTTAAAATCAATTCTCTTTTGAGACAAATATACGCAATTCAAATACATACACACACACACATATATATATACATACATACAATATCTACATATTTCGATGTGTATCGCACCGAAAGTTTACTAGAATTTTCTTTAGAATTCGAATTTCTCCCTTTTTCCTCTTCCTCGTTACCAACGTCTCTTTCTAGAGCATTTGTTTGACTTCAGTCTCAAATGATTTACTTCTTAAGATAAACAACAAGAAGCCAGAAGCTTTTGGCGCAAAAATGTGTGATATATAAAAAAAAAAAATGTTAATAGAGGAGAACAAAAGAATGAGGAGGAAGCGGAGCGAAATCTCGATATTTGTGGAAAGTGCTCATGCTAGTGTATTTCGTTATCGGAATCAAAAAAGTTTTGAGCTTTTGTAGTTTTGCTCACCTCTAGAGTACTGAAGTAAGAAATTTCCTAGTAATTAAGTTCAATGATTGTCTTTCTATCTCATTTTAAATAATTTAAACTGCAGAATCATGAGCGACAATTGGAGTCCTTCAATTCGTGACATGTGAGCCAAATGCTATCAGTTGAGTCTCAGCCAACCCACTCCCAGTTTTTCTGACAAGCATAATGTAATTGAATAAAAGCTTAAAAATTTGAATAAAAGCGCAAAACAAAATCTTTTTTAATTCTTTTTCGCAAACTCATTTTCGAAGCCAGATATACATGGTATATATAAGTATACATATCATTTCGTGAAACACTAACATCGACATGATAAATTACTTTTGTTGCATTTGCATTTTAATTTCGCTGCATGTTGCATTTGCTGTATACAGAAGAAGAACTCCTTCTTCTATCACACACCACATCATCACAGCAAATCCCTCAGGTACTTTTGCAATTTTAAGTGTTTTCGTGTATATGCGAGCGTGTACACACACTAATACGCTCGCACAACAGCTGCACTTATACACACACACACACACACACATGCAATAAACTCGCAGACACAGACGCACAAACATAAATACATAACTACACAAACGCTTGTACAATTTAGAGTTTGTTGCGTTCGTTTCGTTTCACTTCAATTCAGTTTTTGTTTTGCTGGTGCACGTAATTCACTTTCATATGCCAAAAATATATAAGTAAGTATGTATGTGTGCAATATATGCAACAATAACAACAGAGCAACAAACCCAGAGAGATACAACAACGAAAATGAAATAGCAACAATACTTTGCGCATCTCTGACATAACGTCATCGTCATCGTTCTTGTCAGCGTCGCGGCATCGTCATGCTCATGTGGATCTCATTTTGCTCAGTTGGTTGTTGCTGTAGAGTTGCTTTGGTGCACGTTTTGCATGATGGTGATGGTGTGTTATTCCCTTATCGCATTAGCTTGTTACTCATTCCACGCTTTTAAGTTTTTACGTGCTATAGCTGCAGTTGCAGCTGCATCGCTCATACAAGCGCATAACAAACTACATATACATAAATATGCAAAATAATGTTGCTTTTTGTGATAAATTGCAAAATTCTCTCCAACTTTAAAACAGCACTTCAACTCTTCAAACCATCAACCTACTTATTTTCCTTTTTTACCTTTCTATTACACACACACACACTCACACACACACACACATATACACTTAAAATGCTTGCACGCATCTCTGAAATAATTTCTATTTCCTTTGTCTTTTGGCATTTACCTACTTATTTTGTTGTTGTTGTTGGTTTTTTTGCATTACATTTTGTTGCCTATTTTTATGTGCTTCGCGCAACAGCAACGCTCACTTTCGCTCCCTTTTTTCTTTATTCCTCAATACTCCTACTTTCCTATATCACAACAAACCAAAAAAATAGATGGTATCGGCAAAACGTACATAAAAACCGACGTATCTCCATTGCTAGTGAAGCCAAGAAAGTTAAAGGGAAAGAGGACGTCTCTACTTTAATGGTACAGAAAACGACATGTTTCTCTGCCTTCAGAACGTCAATTCACAATCAATGTAAATAGGTTAGGTTAGGTTTAGTGTCACTTAGGCCAAATACGGCCCGTTATGTTACCACGTGGGTGCTAATATCCATCCACCCTCTTTAACATTGAAAAACCAAAATTAATCGAACCACTTGGGCCTTGTTACATAATTAAGTAGGTTTCCTAGGTCAGTTGACCCCAAGTCGGACAGTTTGTCTACGAAATATTGACCCAGGGCATTTTTCCTACAGATAGCCAAGGCTGGGCAAAAGCATAAGAAATATGAAAGGGATTCCTCCTCCTCTTCATCCCGGCAACTTCTGCAAAAGTCTTTTGAGGGCACATAAGGCAATGGCCAGTTATTACTGCACAGCTTTGTAAATTTGTCTTCTACTGCTTCTTCGTTTGGGGTTGTACTCTGGCCATACCTGCTTGGTGATTTTGCATGTGTGTCCTGTTTGCCATCTTACCTTCGACTGGTTCAAGAACTCCGCATTAAGCTTGCTGGTTGCCAGCGGGATACTCTAGTAGTTTTTAAATTGTAGTAGCGGCATTTTCGTGCCTAATCTAGCTAATTCATCAGCTTTATTATTTTCAAGTATGTCACTGTGACCTCGAACCCATACGTGGAGTTCATCGGCTACTTCATTGAGTAATCGCCGACTATCAACAGCCACTTTGTAGGTCAGTGATATACTGGCTAAGGATTTGATAGCAGGTTGGCTGTCGCTGAGAATGAAAATATCATGGGCTGATTCTTTATTGTATTTCAGCCAATTCGCTACTAAATACCTATATAGCCATGACCTCAGCTTGGAAGATGCTGCAGTGGTCAGGCAGACGAAAGGATAAGCTTAACCCTAACAGCTCAGAGAAAACCCCTCCCCCTACCCTTCCATCCAGTTTGGATCCAACGGTGTAAGAGCACACCGCATCTTCTGCTGGCAACAACTCTCGATCATATCCTCTCTCGAAGGAATGGAAGTGATGAAGTGATTGTCGAAGAAGGGTGTGGAGAGGGTGTAGTCATTGTTCTTAGATAAAGTGGTGAATTCTGAAAGAATTTTGGGAT
Organism: Toxonevra muliebris; assembly: GCA_963691655.1. Classification (NCBI taxonomy): domain Eukaryota; kingdom Metazoa; phylum Arthropoda; class Insecta; order Diptera; family Pallopteridae; genus Toxonevra; species Toxonevra muliebris. The sequence continues at coordinate 73,900,282 of OY829329.1, forward strand.
GTCCATTAATGGTTCAGAGTGAATTTAACTGAATAGCCGACTTGGCCGCGACCTGTTTTCCTAAAAGGTCAATAGGGATTAAGTAAAGAATGGTTTTCATGGCTAAGGATGGGGTTGTCCTTAACCCAGTAGTGCTAACGGCGCCATATAGCACCTTGTCTCTAAGCCGCTCCTGAGCCAGGTTCAAAAAAAAATTTTTTCTGAAATTACTTTCTTGATCTATCTACTTTGGTTCCCGCTCGTCCTGAATGGATTAAGGCACCTGTGATTAACAATGATGCAGTTCTTTTAACCTTGCCAAAAGCCTTAAGGTGGACTTTTTTGAAGAGCTGTGCACCACACCATAGCAACATAAAATAAAATTGGTCTAATAACTGAACAATCCGAGGTTCCACACCCCAACTTCTCCTACTGCTTTTTTACATGTGAAATGGGCAACATTGGTCTTTTTGACCCAGCTTAGTTTTCTATCTAGGATGAATCCCAGATATTTCGCCTGTTGCTCTAACCTTAGAGAGACACCGTTAAGAGTCGGAGTACTAAAGGTGGGGAATTTAAAGAATTTATTACAAAAATTCTGTGTACGGATTTTCTTTGCTTATGTTAAACGTACCATTTCCAGCCCGCCAGCAAACGAGAACGTTTATACAGCACTAAGGCATTTCGTTTTCAAACAGAATGGTTTGTTGGGATATATCAATGTCATGTGTTGTTTTTTTTCGCTATAGTCTTTTATTCCAACTGTTGCGATGACGTATTTATTTCTACTTGTATACATTGCACAAAAGTGTGCAAATTTGTGAATAAGTTCGTTTAATTATATATATATATATATATTACGTTATCTTGAAGCTTTTGTTAAATTTATCATGCCAGTAAAAAAGAAACATTAAATGAAAATTACTTGTTTTTCTTTATGCAATAAAATCCATTGCATACTTTGAGGTGTTTATCTTATTTTGCAAACTTTTTGTTTTAGTGTTTTAGTCACGTTTTCTAAATAAATACTCAATCTTTGTCATAAACATTTCATATTTAAATTTATTATTTATTAGAAAGAAAAAAAAGTTAACTCAAAAACTTTTTTCTTTACATAAAGACTACAACAACAACAAAAACAAAAATAAGAAAATTTGCTGGAAAAATATTTCTCTACCACAATATATTTTCAATAAGAAAAACTTTCAATTGAAAATTAAATGAAAAGCCAAGCTTTTTCTTCTCTGCCTCTATCATTACTCCTTGTATGTGTGTATGTATGTACTTTGCACATATGCACTCCGTCCTGGCTTCCATCTTGATATACTCTTGCATATTTTGCACCATCCATTTTCCAACACTTTTCAACTAAAATCAATTCAAGCTCCTGCGTGGTTTTCTTTGTTTTATTCGCATTAACATATGAACATTTTGAGGATTACATACATACATACATACATACCTGCAACACAAAAAAGGTTATGTGCGAACGTGCAAAATTACCACAAAATTCTACAGAGATCTATAAAAAAGATTGAAGGAGCAAATCAAGAGAAGATGAGAAAGCAAACAGTATCGACGAAGATGCTACGGTGAAGGCGAAGATAAGGTGCACGTAGATGGAAACTTTAACAAGAAGAAAAATGAAACAAAAGATTTTATTTGATTTTGGGTTTGTTGCGGTTCTAACTGCATTCACACTCACAAACACACACAAATATACATATACATTAACATGCACCCAAAGATTCACACATATGCATTTACACATCCAACTACGAAATTGTTAACAAATATCAGAAATACTTTGCAATGCAAGTCAAAAGTTGTTTTAACTTCAATTTCAACTTCTACTCTTGTTGTTTTGCTTATTTGCATGTGTACTTGTGAATTGCAATTGAATAGGATTAGCAGCCGCACCTGTCATATTGAATATGTCACACATACATACATAAATATACTTGTCGCATACGCGATTTTCGATTTTCCACAAAATTTACATGCTTTCAATTTTCCATAACCAAATCCCAATACGATTTCAATCCTTTACCATAGCAGAATTGCAGTAGTATAACCATCAATAGCATCAGCATCAGCAACAGCTGCAGCTACAGCAATAGTAACAGCAACATCTTCATATACTCGTATCGTATTCCTGTCATTGTATTGTTAATTTTGTGTTGAGAATCGCTCAATATCTTCATCGTCAGCGTCATCTCCTTGTTTCTGTTGTTGTCATTATTGCTGCTGTTGCTGCTACTGCTGCTGCCTGCAACATATTTGATAACTATTCAGTTTCTTCACAAAACTACAACGAAATGTAATACTATGTTCCTACTTAAACGAAATTGCGCAGTTTCGATCATTTTCATGGTTTCAGCTGAAACTGCGTTGAAATGCTAAATTTCGACATATAAAAATAAGTCAAACGAAACTACGGAAATTAAGTGGTTTCAATGAAACTGCGTTGAGACCAGACAAAAAATCGAATGCAACCCTGAATGCGTTCTTTGCTTACAACTTCATTAATATGAAGAAACGAAAATATAAAAAAAAAAAACAAATTTGTGAAGTGAGTGGGAAGAGGAGCTCATAGCCGAAGTATTAGCAATAATAATATTAGCCGCCTGCATTTTACAACAAGAAATAAACAATGAACTGTCAGACGAAACCATAGTCGAAAACAGCTTCACAATGTGAACGTTTGCAGTTTCGTTCGATACCGTATGCCTCAGTGTGGACATAGTATTATATCAAAATTAATGTGCGATGGTTTTGCGTTTTGGCGCACGTTTTTGGTAAATTTTGTAAAGCTTTTTGTCTCTCGTATTGATTGCGTGATTACTGTGAATTTTTTTAGCGGAGTTGCTGGTAAAGTTTTCAAGGAATAACGTTTCTTAGCAACAGTTTGAAGTAAAATAATTTAAAAATATTCTGAATTATCGAACTTTGAAAAATGTTTAAAATACCCAAATAAAAACTAGAAAGATATGGGCTTTCTAAGACCTGAATTCTTTCCATTTCATATAAAGAGCATAGCCAGAAAATTCAAAAATTTGCTTTTACCTTTAGTTCCTAAACCCGCCTTTAGACGACCGACGGTCTTCATTGAGAGTGGTGGAATTGCTTCCATAGCAGTTTTCTGTTGAATCATATCGTTTAGGGAATTTCTCAAGCTATCTCTACATCGGTTATGAGTTGTGATGCATATCACAGACGTTAGCGGCAGTCAAAGACCAAACTTTGTGAAAAACAGGAAAAATAATTATTTTTATTGAATTTGAGAATTTTTGTTAAGAGTAAAAATGATATATATAATGCTTCCCGTTATACTAGCTAGATAAAAAAAATAGGAGTGAGTAGATGGGAATTTGAATATTTAAAAATATTTCATTACTTAAAACAAATCGATAAAAAACTCATACAACAACAAATAATTTTAGGTATGCAACCTTTTCCGCTTAATTGACAACTTGTTCCCATCTTAATTTTAAATTTTCAATTCCATCGCGATAGAATTTTCTTTGTTTCTAACTGAAAAACCAATCAAGCTCTATACGGACACCATCCTGAGAATTAAATGATTTTCCATTTAGATGAAGCTTCAGAAAATTAAATGGGACCAAGTTAGGAGAGTATGGCGGATGAGACATAATTTCCCATTCAAACTGTCGCAGTTTTTTGAGTGTCTCACGCGTTGTGTGAGCGAGCATTGTCATGATAGAAGAATACACCTCTTCTATTGGTTAATGCGGATCTTTTTTCCTCAATAGCTGGATTTAGTCACGTCAGTTGTTCACGATATGCTTCCTTGTTAGTTGTTTGATGTTCATGAAGGAGCTCATAGTAAATAATTCCTTCCATATCACACCATACACAAAACATAACTTTTTTGGAATGAAGACCGCCTCTGAGAGCTGCAAATGGAGTCTTATCTATAACAGACCTCTGTCTTTTTTGCTGAACATTTTTATATAGGATACACTTTTTAACGCCAGTAACAACCCGATTTAAAAATGGTTCTTTTTGTAGCCTACACAGGGTCTAAGTGAGTTGGTTTTACAGTCCTACTGCCAAAATAACCTAACCTAACCTACAGAAATGAGAAGAGCAAATTTCCATCTTCATGCGGAAACCACTGGCTCAGTAATGACATTTCCCCACTAGCTCTTAAGTGACGGTGAACAGTGAAATGACCGGAGTTGAATTACTCACTTAACTCCTTAGTCGTTAAACTTCGGTTTTGCTCCACTAGCACACGCAGCTCGTCTTTATAGAACTCTTGAGGGCGTCCAGACCTTGGTATGCGATTTCCGTTAAAAAATTATCGATTTATCCTCGCTAAAGAAGTTTCACTTCAAAAAGAAAAAACTATTTTGGAACTTGTTTTTATATATTATTTATAGAAATCTATTGCGTTTTGGTCTTCTCTTTCAAAAGTGGTGAAAAGTGTTCAGTCCCATTTTTCACACGGCAACTTTTCTTTTCGGCAAGCAGAGTTTGTAGGTAAGGAGGAAAGAAGAGAGGGGCGGGTACAAACTAGCTCGTACTGGCAATATTTCTTTGCTTTTGTTTCTGTTTGGCTAGCTCAAAAGAGAATTGGAAACTTGCCGTGTGAAAAAAGGACTTACGAAGGGTCCAAGTACGTCAACCGACCATCGATATGCAGTCGTTTCACTCCCCCCCACTCTATGCTTTACCTCAATTCCAACGCCTATAAAAGTTTCACTTTAAAAATTAGCTTCAACACTAAAAAAAATTAATTTTATAACTTTTAATATTTTACATAGGCATACATGAGTCTGTACAATGAGAAAAAAAAAACGCTTCATTTATCTTTAACACGAAGCTTAACAAAAGTCAACATTGAAAACTTTTTAAATGCGTTTGTTTGACTTCATTTTATTTTAAGAATTTATGCGTAAATACTAAAAGAGTTTAAATAAAATGTCAAACACGAAAATTAAAAGCAAAAACAAATAAACTCACACAAAAAGCAAAAGAAAAGAATGACTTCATAAAAAGGCAAATAAAGAAGAGAAAGCATTTAATTGCATTTTTAAGACAATAAATCGTTTCTTTTTTCAACGCTACACAGCCTCAACTAAATGAAGAGCAAGCGAAAGTATTTTACTGAAACAAAAAAAAAATGCGCCCAAAAATAGCAACACCAACAAAACACAAAGAAAACCAAGCGACAAGTTAAAATGAGGAAAACTCAATTCGAGCTAAGGGCAACGTGAACAAGGAGAATTTATAGCTACGGCGGGAGTATATAAAGATAAAATTGCATGCAGATCAAACCCAAAAGGGAAGAGTAACTCAAATCTGTGTACGTAACGCAACGTATTAGGCTTTTAGGAGTTGAGTTTAGGGCATAAGGAGCAGCAACACTCACAACAATAATAATAACAACAATAGCAACACAGTACAATAATAAAAACAATTGCAAACAAAAAACAATTAAAAATTCAAAATTTTGTAAACAAACAACAACAAAAAACTCAAAGCAAATTACGAGAACACACAATAATGTTATGAGAAATAAATTAAGCATAACAAGCTTACATACATACGTTAATGCATAAGCGTTTTGATGAATAAAGGATTGCGTTTGTGTGTGTTTCATTCCGACTTGTTTGATTTATTCAAGCGCACGCATTTGAAATAAGTAAAAAAGTAATAAAGAGCGACGAAATTGTAAAAAAAATTATTTTTTTATGTGAACTGAAAGGAGTATGCAGAGATGGAGGGGGCAAGCCTAATTTCGTCTAAAACTCAAATATGCTAAAATTTCATAAATTTTTTAAATCTTGATCTGGGACAACCACAAAAATAAGAAACAACAGAGCTGGCATGGCAACAGCAGAACATCATAACATCAGCCATGCAAAACAGCAACAACACTACTAATCATGCTATCGCCAGTGCATACACACATAACGGCAACAGTAAAGAAGAGAAAACAAGGCAGCCTGCTGCGATCGGAAATTTGAAATTTCGTTTCTAAAAACATTAAAAAGAGGCATGCTACTCTGCCACGTCAACAGTAAAGAAGAGAAAACAAGGCAGCCTGCTGCGATCGGAAATTTGAAATTTCGTTTCTAAAAACATTAAAAAGAGGCATGCTACTCTGCGTAAACCCGAAGCTCAAGCTTCTTGGCCTGACTAAGACCTGAATAAAGATGCCAATAAGATAGCCATCCACCCTAGCCCATCCCTCTATTATTTATTTGGAACTAGTCCAGCTGATTCCACAAAATCCCTGTCTAGCAAGTTCGTCAGCAGCTACATTACTTTGACTTTATCATGGGTAGACAACTGCTGCAAATGCAGAAAGCTCTAGTGGCTTTGTGAGGACATTTATTAGGTGAGTACTTCATCTAAGTCTTCTATTGAGTGTGATACCCATTTGACTTCTTGGGAGTATTCAGCGACCGCGTTGTGAATGGATATGCAACTAAGGTCCAGTTTATACCTTCTAAAGAAGGGAACAATAACAACTTTATTAGGGTTTATTGGTAAGCTCTTATCAGCAATTTAATCTCAAAAAGACTTTCTGAGAACAATTTTCTTTCAGATGTAAGCTTTTTCTTAAATTATGACTGATTTAATTTTTTTCGTAATCCGTGATCAACATTTGCTTACTTTAGCGGGCATCTTTATAAACTTCTTCGTATTGACTAAGAGTATTTTTAGCTTTTCATTGAAATTTAGTGGTTAGTGTGTTCGACTACTACGCAGAGGTGTCCGGCACGCTCAAAAATCAGCAATAGAAAATAAAAATTTGTCTACACGGCACCACCTCTTGGCTAGCAATGGCAAATCCAAAAGTAAAAAAATGCCTATGAAAAGCTTTTCACTTCGCCATTCGGATTCGGCATAAAACTGTAGGCCCTTTCCATTCGTGTATAAGTATAACTCACATAACAAGAATGGATGCGAAAAGCTCGGCCTTGGCCCTTCAGGGGCTGTTGTGCCATAATAGTAGTAGTAGAACGGAATCAGAATCTTTGTTTAAAAAATATGATGTCCAGTCGAAGTCCTTCAGCAATTATAATTGTGGAACGAATGACAGGCACACACATAAATACTAAAATATTTTTATTTAAAAAAACGGGTTCGACCGAAACCATGTAATTCGGGTACCGTGTAAATCAAGGAACATGTGCATATATATGGTATATATAAACGGTTGCATTGCCGGTTAGAGTGAATCAAGTGTTCATCATCGTGCTGGAATATTCTTATGGCTTTGGTCATATCACATCGATTAAGTATGAATCAACCTTTATTTGTCTGTTCTACTTTCTTCAAATGAATTCCAAAAATATCACATTAATTAACTATAATAACCAAAGCCAATAGAAAATCTTCTATACTAAGTACTTCGTCATCAAATGAAGTACAGAATCTGTCATTAATTCAAAGTTAAAAATAAATAAAATCTTCACTCATCGATCGAAATTTATAAATATAAACAAGTATTGCCTAATGAATATTCTAATCTCGGAGATACTTAATAGAAACATGATTTAAAATCAAATTAAATATTTACATATACACAAACAAAAACACATACAAATACATACATAATTATACGGCAATGTATATCATCATTAGTAGCTATCAATTTTCAACAAAAGGGAGGCTAAATAAGAAGAAGAATAACAACACAAATAACAACAACAACAACATCAACAACAAGAGTAACATTAATAAAATCAGCAATGAATTTTTAATTGAAATTTAATTACCGAACATGACTACACATTAATTTATGTAGTAATACTTCACTCAAACTACCCACAAACACAAGCACAAGTACAGAGAAAAAGGGAGAGAGAGAGATAGAGGTATAGAAAGAGGAAAGCGGAAATGAAAAAAAACTCCAACATTAATTTTAACATTGACATCTTACTATATTCTTAGAATTGAAAAATTATTTGTATAAAATAAGGAGAAACAAATTTTGAGGAATAACCACGCCCAGTTCTCAATTACTCATATGAGAATTTTCAAAACATAATTACCATATGTCTTCAATAAGAAATTGTAGTACTTTAAAAAATGAAAGAATTTTGTTTTTCTGAATTTTAGAAGTTGTAGCAGTTTTTGGCTTATTTCGAGAAAATAAGGTGACCAGGTGCAAAAAAAAATTAAAATACTTCTACGCCACATTATGCATAATAAGTTTTCCTTCGCATCAAATATATTTAACACAATATTTTAAAATTTAGTATAAGTTAAAGATAGCGAAATGTTGAGTTTTCCATATTTCTCCATATGTTTTTTTTTAAAGTCTGGGCAGCTGTTGTCTCTTAAAAATGTATAAGGACCTGTGAAGTTATAATTTCTACATCAAGTTTGTTAACTTATCAAAGTGAATTTCTCATTTCTAGTGCGTAATAATTAATTTTACTATTTTTTTTTGTTAATTTTTAAAATCAAATACTAAAAAAAAGTATGTCCGTTTACCTGATCTTTAAGTCAGGTGAAATCTAATATTTTTAAATTATCTAAATGCAATAACAAAGTCAGTATATATATAGAAATGTTAAGCAGTGATTACTTTTAAAAAATATTTATGAATGTATTTTCAAAGAATTTTCAAAGTTGCTGTACTCAAGCGAGTGCAATAATAGTAAATGAGTTAATAAAGAGAGTGCATGAAAAAATTGTAAGATCAAAAAATCAAGTAAGCCGTCAAACCAAATTATGCGAATGTTTTTTTTTCATTATATTTCACTTTAAGTTAATTCTTTAAAAAAAAAAAAAAAAAAATTATATTTTTTTGTTTTTAGGAAGTTCAGAACTTTTTCAGAAAGGCCATTATGGTGCGTTCACCAATGTTTTTGGAAGCTGCAGTCCACTTAATCTTAAATTTCCTTATGTCCTTCGATAAACCTTTCGTCTCCTTCAGTTTCCGCTTGATTAGAGCCCAATAACGTTCTACTGCCCTCTGAGCAGTTTCGGAGATTAGCCTCTCCAGGTACAATATTGATCGCTTTTTTCCATAGTGGCATGTTATGAGATCAGGCCAAAAGAAGTTGGGTACTTCATGCAGTATTACAAATAGTTTTAACCTCTTTTGCAAGCATTCAGTAATATAAATATCCGTTATGATTGATCTAGAAATTTCATACGACTGTCTTCTTTTACCGCAGCTGCATTTAGCCATGAGTAATTTTTTAGAGAGCTTGGATTTTTTGAGTTCTGTATCTTTCTGATGTGCCTGGAAAGTGCAAAAAGTCCGCCAATACGCAATATGTTCCATCATGCATGATGCAATACTGAAATTTTGTTACAAAATTTGCCAGCAAGTTTTTTGTTCTATTTTTTGCGTCAATGTTTTTCGTAGCACTCCGATCTGGGACTTTATGAACTTAGCATGATTTAAGACCAACTTCCCTTTTTTACTTTGTGGACAAATGATTCAGAGTAACTGTCAACTCCATTTTTTGTTTTTTTTTTGAGCTACTTTTCCGTCTGAAGCATTTGGATTTTTAAGAAAAATGTTGTTGATGCTTTTAGCTCTGTATAGGTCTCCCGATTTGTGTTTAGATTGTCATTAAAGTTTCACGGCTAACAGTTTGTCGTGATAAGTTAATAGTTTCAGGCAATTTTTAAGTGACTCTATTTCGGATTGGATTTTGTTGAAAAACTTTCATTATAATTTTTCAAATTTCAGCTTGAGTATCCATTTTTAGCAAACACTTTTGTGGGAATGAAAATAATTTATCTTGGCTTCACCTGTCATTAAAACCAAAGACGATGATATGCTAAGTTTTTTTGATTTAACCGGCACTTCTAACAAAAGTAGGAAGTAAAAAATTATATTACAATTTTTTCGTGCACACTCCTTAAGTGACACAAAATGTAAGTCATCATTCATTAAAAATATGATACATTGAGCTATAAAAGAATGCATTCAATTTAATTTCATTCTATGAAGTCATTGTTAATGACTACAGAATGCAGTTAGAACTCTTTTCTGGAGCTACCGATTGGTTATTTATTTAGAAAAGTCTCTTTTGGAGTTAAAGAATGCAATATTTTTTTGAAATCATGGGAATGCAAACTTTTTGAGTTATAAATCACGTCTGCTTTTTTTTAAAAATCTATCTATTATTTATTATCTTCTCTATTTGTTTTTTCATAAATTCAATTTCAATAACAACAATCGTGTTTTTTTTCCTTCCTTCCTCCTTTTCAATTTGTTTGCTACGATTTTAATTGCTAGGGCAACTTTTATTGCAGTTATTTCTCAATCTTGACAATTGTTGGGCTGTAAATGTAGAGGGGCAAGAAATACAAATTTTTGTAGAAATTCTTTTTAATCACACACCCACACACACGTACACATACAAAGAAATATCAACACAATGAAATACAAATTAAATGCGATACACTTGTGAGAAACATTTGAGCGTTTAAGGAGAAAGGCCACTGCGACGGATAAAATAAAAAATTGTATCTTAAATGCTCTCAGGAAGTATTCAGAGACGAGCAAATCAGACGGCCGTTTCGGAATCCGCCACGATTCCTCATCAGTGATTTTAGTGATATTTCTTAATCTTCCATTGTCATATCGTCGCTTGAGAATTGATTTGGCGTATAAGTATACAAATACGCACACACATACGCCAAATCAATTCTCAAAAGACGATATATAAGCTACTAATATTTGAAATCGTAACGCAGAATTGCAGATTTGATTCCAAATATCTTTACTGAATAGAGATATTGAAAGAGAACTACCACTACCGTTCTGTATACTTATTTGTTGTTGTGTTTTCTCATTGTAACTAGTCAGCATAATGTACTCAAAAATATATATATACAACTTTTCAAGTAAAAATTTCAAAAATTGCCTGAGTTACAGCCATTTTAGTAAGAGTAAGTAGACTCAAAACTTAATGGACTGAAAACTTTAAGCGCGTTTTTCTCGAAAGGACTTTTTTCGAACTAGTCGCGTCGATAACTCGACCAAATATTAACCGATTTTCATTATTTTTAGTCGTTTTGTTCGTCTTTGCAGTGGCTATCGTTGAGCGTAGCCGATTTTCATTCCTGATTTTTATTATTTTTTAAGCTCTTTTGAAACCAAAAAAGGGTTGAAAACATGAAAACATTTTCAATCAGTCGCCATTTTGTGGAAAAAAAAAGCTTCGTGCGACGAGAATTATACTTTTATAGATTATTAAAAACTAAACATTTTTTTTTCCAGAAAATCCGTTCTTGAAAAATCGACGCGACCATGGAGGGAGAAATTTTGTTCGGGCTCCACGGCCATATCTTCAAAACTATTAAATATTTTTTAATAACAATTTATGGAAATATTGTTGGAAGTGCACTTAATAAAATTAATAAAAAAAGATCCCCAAATTCCTTTATTTGACAGATGAAAAAAATTCTCGAAAATCACTCATTTTTCCAGCCGCCACAATGGCCTTCCCCCTTAAGAGAAGGAAAACGGAGCGGAAACACTGAAGAAAAAGGCACAGAAAACAAAGTTGTCAAACGAAAAAGAAAAGAAAAACTGCAGGAAGCACAATTGAATATGATGAGCTGCGACGATGGTCGATGCCCACGCGTTACTGAGCGCGCTAAATGTGTATAATTGACGAAATTTCATTGTGGTAAGGAATTCATGTAAAAGAAAATACGCTAAGTTTAAAAATTTTCCAATTGTGTGTGTGTGTGCAAAGTAAGGAGGAGGTATATATGTAGGTACCTAATTCACGTAACTTAAATGAGGAAAAGCGAAAAATATTCCAAAATTTTTTAGCTATTGTTACTTCCACCGCCACTGCCTCCTCTACTGTTATCGCCGTCGCTATATCGCCACCATCACTGCTCTTGTTTAAGCCAACCGACATCATCGTCATCATCTACTTATGGCATAAATATATTTTTTTTCTTTTTCCAATATTTTGATTTTATGTTATTAAATAAATACATACTCGCACATGTATATGCCCACATACATGTTTATTTATACATACATATGCACATGTACATACAGTGAGAAAAGCGTGTTGAAGATATTATAATTTGTGTATATATATTTTCAACAAAGTTGGAAGCCATAAGCAGCTTAAGTAGCAAATTTATGCATTTGTTGTTAATATTTGGTAGCAATGCGAAGTATTAGTAAGAGAAGTCGCATTTACAATTGCAACAAGAAACGTGAGAGGAAGGAGACGGCAGCAGGGCAATCAATTTTTGGAAACTCAAATCATATTGATTTTTAATTCAATGGATATTTTTTTTTTTTTTTTTTTTTTTGGGAGACGACAAAGTTTTCATATTTTTCACAGATAATAAAAGCAGCAAATACATATAAATACGTATTTACAGTGCCGGTCATATCATTTGCAACCAAAATCACTTGTACTTTAAATGGCATTTAAAGTAATTTTTATCAAAAATCTTTTTTATTCAAAATAAAGTGTATTTTTTGCCATTTATTATAAAAAATTAAAAGTACAAAATTATGGTGCAAATAAAAAAAAAAAGAAGAAGTTATATTAAATTAAAGTCTGAATTGAAGAGATCCAAACATTTGCAACTAGAATAAGTTAATGTGAAAATTGAAGAAAAATCGAAAAAGTTTTCAAAGCTTTGTCGCATATCCATTGTTAGCGATCACTGTTGCATGTCTACGTGGCATTGGTTGCGTTCAGAAGACACACAAAATTTTAAACTGTTTTTTGTAAATTACCAACTGTTGTGTCTTCTGAACGGCATGATGCATCGTCTGTCCAATTTTTGGGAAACAACATGTTGGCATGAAAGAGCGGAAAAATAAAATTATGGAAAAAATAGCGTCCAAATGCCGTGCTAATCAAAAACACACAACTACGCGTTCAGAAGATACGCTCTTCTCTGTTGATCTGATCGATTCGAACTCGCTTCCTTTGCTTTTGAACATCCTCATACAGATCCTTCAGTTTCTTAAATGTTTTCGTGCCAAATTTTCTCTTCACGAGCATCTAATGGCTCTCAATTGGATTTAGATCGAGGGACTGTACTGGTCAAACGAGAAGTTGTAAATTTGTTTGCGACAAGGCAATTTAGACGTGCGCTTTGGGTAATGATCTAGTGGGAACGTTTAATCAGGCGGCAATTCCAAGCTAGCGTAGGGAAGTATAATGTCTCTTAAAATGTATTTATTTCATAATTATCCGAATGTGATGCGTTGGACCCATACTACGAGGGTTGCTACTTAAGTTTTGAGATATGGCAACATCAGTGTAGATATATCAAATGTGACAGAAGCGTCGTAAATTTTGATGTTTTTAATGGTAAACGTACAGGACGAATTTCGTGAAGGTCGACCAAAATCGGTTGTTGTGCATCGATGCTGTGCGTGAACTGATATTGCAAGATCGGGCATTAGTTCGACTCGCACGCATTTAATACTGCATGAACATTTGGCCGCCAAAAAGATTTGTTCGCATTGGATACCGCATAATTTGACAATCGCCCAAAAAAAGGCTCGTGTCGATTGGTGCTTCGAAAGGCGTCTATAAGATCATAACAGGAAACGAATCATGGATATATGCATATGAGCCCGAAACCAAACAGCAATCGACTGTATGGGTCTTCCAAAGTGTGCCAAATCCAACAAAAGTTGTTCGCGCACGAAGCACTTCGCAGCAAATGGTAGCCTGTTTTTTCGGAAAAACTGGTCATGTGGCCGCCGTGCCATCAGAGCAACGTAAAACAGTCAATTCTGAATGGTACACCACCATTTGTTTGCCAGAAGTGTTCGGAGAAATAAGGAAAACCAGCCGCCAAAGACGAATCATTTTCCAACACGACAATAAGAGCTCTCACACATCGGCTCAAACAAGAGCCTTTTCGAGCATTCAAAACATCGAATTGATGGGTCAGACGCCGTACAATCCTGATTTGGCACCCAATGATTTCCTTTTATTCAAAACCTTCCTCCTAAATACGGCCTTGACCACGAATAAGTTTAAGGAACTAGAGGATCTGTATGAGGATGATTAAAAGGAATGGAAGCGAGTTCGAATCGAACAGACGAAACATTTAATAGAGTACAAAGGATTTTGATTGCAAATGATATGACCCGCACTGTGTGTATATTCATGTGTGTATGTACGTGGGAGTGCAAAGGTTCTTGTTGTATGAGTGGGTGATGTATATATACACAGGTACATACCTAAGTATGCGTAATTATTATTTAAGCGTTTCTTTAAAGCATATTTTATGCAAAACTTTGGGAAAGCAGAAGGGAAATGTACATTATATAAGAAAATTGAAGAAAGAATTTTTCAATAATATTGTGTTACAGTGAAAATTTACTTTGAATGAGACCTAGTACAGATTCTAAGCTTGGTTGAACAAAAAAAACTGAAATTAGAAATTTCGATTACACCTAGTAATAATTTGATACTAGTAAATACTCAATACTTTTCATTCGATTCAAGTACTTTTTTTACTCGTTACTTGGTATTGGAAAAAATAAGTAATTTGATGTTTTTCTTTTTTATCACATAGTGTCATCTAAGCATAAGGAAAGAAGATCACAAATATTTGTAATGTAAGCTGAAGCTCTGGTAACTCTGTAAAGTGTGACTCTGTAGTGTCATTGGGGTGGATGAAGTTGGCCATGACAGCACTTGGGTGGCCATGACTGCATTTTGATCCGCTATGACAGCATTTTCGTCGGCCATGACAGCATTTTAGTCCATCATGACAGCATTTGGGTTAAGGCATTCGATCGTTCGCTATCCATCGACACACATCGTCATTCAGCCGTCAAAATAAATAACTCACTAAAAACATAAAATTAATTGTTTTATTTACGTGAGACTACAATAAATTTTTTGAAACCAACCTTCTATGTAGATATTATTGTGTGAACATCCATAATGAATTACGCTCACAAAAAATTAGTTTGAGTATGTAATTTGCTCTAAAAAAAGCTTCTCCAGAAATATTCTTTTAAGTATTTTAAACCAACAAGTTTTACTAATATCTACTTCATACCTACGTAATATGTATATTAAATATAGTATGTAATGTTCCCCTTCTCTTCTTTCCTCTTCTTAACACTATTTTATCATATTTATTATGCTTGAACTTTCTTGAAACGTTTTTTTTTTTATATATACATCAACACTCACACACACTCTGTCGCCTTTTGTTATTCGATTATCATATGAATGCAGCAACAATTGCTGCTGCTTCTGCTGCTGTTGTAACTTCTTACTTTTGACTTTTACAAACTCGTATAAATTCAAATCCCAAATTATCTTTTCATTCCGCGCTTTGCGCTTTGGCAACAAACAAATTGCAAAGATACTTTTATGTTATGTTGCGCCAAGGAGAAATATGGTAGAAGCAACATATACACACACACATGCATATAAATGCACCTTAAAGCTACCGCCATTCTGCTATATATTTACAACTTGTAGAGGATGCTGCATTTGTTGTATACACTTTTTTACTTTTTACATATTTTTTTTTTTTTTTGCATTTAGAAAAAGATAATTTTTTGATATTTTATTGTGGTATAGCTACAGCAGCTTTCATTTCGGGTTGAATTTTGCTTAGTTTTCAAATAAAATATGCAAAAATATGCGGCATTTTATTGTAAATCCATTTTGCAGATACTTCTCTATGTGAAGTGAACTGAACTGCACATATTCCGTAAATAATACTTTTTTTGTTGTTGTTTTTTTTTTTAGATTTTTAGTCACAGTCACATGCACTGTGTGGCAGTAAATAAAAGTAAGATTACTATTTTACATTTTTTATAGCATAACGAATATCATCAACAACAATAATATCATATTCGCGTCATCTGCAACGAATTTTCACATCATTTTGGTCATTTTTATATTTACACACACACACTCACACATATATGTATATAGTTTCGCATGCAACATCGTCATCGTAGCCATCGTTGTCGTCATCATCAATGCCAACAACGACAATGCCAGCGGCAACTTGTTAACGATGCGGTCGAGCAATTTACACCAGTTGTGCTCCATACACACACTCACACACTCTCTACGGCACTCCACACATTGCGCTATTGTGTTGTATTGTTCACTACTATGCTACAGGGAAAGCAACATTCATTGGGCACGGATTACAGAGATACACACACACATGCACATGAATGCCAAAAAGAAGCAGGGCGCTGGAAGAACGCAATAACTGTCACCGCATCATCGCCAACATAACCAACGGGTACTGCGATACTAGAGACGGAAGTGAGACCGAAAGCAGTACTTTAAGCAAGTGATAACTACGCTGATGTTGATGATGACGCTTACGTTGACGATGATGCCCGATGATGATGTGAGGCCAGTCACCATTTTCCATACCGCGTACACATCAAAAGTACAGAAGTGCTCAAGCCATATGCATGTACTCGCATTCGTTTGCAGTGCATTTGAACAAAATTTTTTTAGGCCAATTTTGTGTCTGTTAGGCGTATTTGATCACTGCGAATGTGTGTGTGTGTGTGTGTACGAGTATATGTGGAAACAAATATAAATTACGAAATTTCAAAATGTGATATTCAAAGAAATGTATATGAAAATAAGCACGAAAAAGACTCCAACATATTAAAGCCAAAAATTGTGATATTGAATTTGTGTTGGCTGCACTTCTGTGCATTGAGGAGCCGTCTTGGAAATAAGTAAAAATAAAAGGCCTCCTTCGCCCATATTTTATTAAGTTATCTCAAAATCTTTTGCTTACTTTCCTTTGCTCTTTTGCATTCTCATATATATTGACTTTATATTTATTTATGCATTTGCCATACATTTTTCTTGCAATACACACACACACACACATGTGTCTATAAAATAATATCAAATATAAAAAGTTATTATCATTTTTCCATTATTCGTTTCGTTTGACAGTTTTATTGCAAAATATTTTGCAATGCATCCAACTAAAAATACCAAATAAAATAAAATGAAATAAAGAAAATATGTTGCAAAAAAAAAAAACAAAAAAAATTTGCTGCATACTTTATGGTTTCGTTGACTGAATTTGGCGCAAATTCTTGTGCTGCCTTCTGCAATATCCGAATACTCGTATATACGCAAACACACATACACGCACACATGTACATATATTTTCACATATCTTGTGGTTGTGATATTGTTTTGTTGTACAAGCACACACACAAACACACAAATAAATATGCCTGTGTATGTGTATTCAAATGAACCGCAAATATGTTGCTTACCATATTTTCCAAAAAAAAGTGTTGCATACATTTTAGCGCAGTGCATATTCTACGTTCGGCAGAGAGGGAGTGGAATTTATGTAATGCAATGAGTTGTAAACAAATTTTTTGTGTACAGTAATCCCCGCTTAATTCCGTTGATGAAAGTGTATAAAGCTGGGAATGAAATTAAAATTAGAACTGCAGTTAATCTAAACTAAAGAAACATAATTAGACGAATCACACAACTAAGCAAGATCAATTAATTAGGTATTACTGTATATGCACTTATACATACTAGCAGATCCAAGAGGTGTGTATGATGAAAATCTCATACATTTTTATCATTGATATTTATATTCAATTTGCACGGCTAAACATTTGGTTCCGATCCTCCTTTTATATATGAAAACTCTGTCTCCTTTACACGGTTTCGTTTTGTACAATTTTTGTGGGCCATGTCTACCGTCTAAATAGAGAGGCAGGTTTACTAACTTGACTCCTTAAACCAATTTTCGTTATATTAGTTTCAATATTTTCTTTGAAGATTTCTCTTGCATGGGACGAAGGAAATTTCAACCGCGCGTTTCAAAATTTGATTAATCTTATTTACTATTTCTTTTGACATATGTTTTTGAAAATTCATTTGTATGGGAGGTACCACACCGACTTGACAGATTTGCCCCATTGGACAACTTAACCTCTTTCTGATCATAAGACGTTTAGTTAATATACAGGGTGACAATTGTAAAATGACGCAAGTTTAATACTCTGCAGCAAGCTTTGCCATTTATCGTTACTTTAATTTAAAAAGCAAATTCATTCATCATTGGCTTTGCTTTTAATTTCATTTGAATTTTTGTTATTACATTTTGAAATTTCCATAAAAATGGACAAGGAAAATATTCGTCGTGAAATTATGAAACTTCATTTGGCAAATTATAGTGGCCGTCAAATTGCAAAGGCTTTAAATTTGTCAAGTCGTACGGTAGACCGAGCTATTATTCGATATAATGAAACTGGGGGTTTTGGAGATAGAGACCGGGGAAAATTTTCAACAGTTGCCACTACTGGTTTAACAGAAAAAATTCGTAAACGAATCAAGCGAAATCCAAGGCGCTCAATGAGAAAAATCGCTAAGGAAGTGGGAGTAAACCGTGAAACAGTGCGAATCATTGCAAAATCAAAGCTTAATCTTAAGCCGTACAAGCTCCGAAAAGCTCTAGATCTGACACAAAAAAAGAAAGATTTGCGACTGCAAAGATGCAAGGTGTTGCTACGCTCCTCCGTGTTAAAAAATGTTGAAAATATCTTGTTTACAGATGAAAAAATTTTCACGGTTGAACAACATTTTAATGCGCAAAATGACCGAATGTGGCTAACATCATCATCGCAAGAAAATAGGACTGTTGGCCGAGTTCAAAAGCCAGCTTCCGTTATGGTATGGGCTGGAGTTTCCGCTAATGCCAGAACCCCTCTAATATTCGTTGAAGAGGGTGTTAAAATTGACCAGGTTGTTTATCGGAGCATTTAAAATGAACATGTTCTTCCCTGGGCCCAAGATACATTTGGAAATGAAAACTGGACTTTCCAGCAAGATTCTGCACCTTCCCACATGGCAAAATTAACGCAAACATGGATAAAAGACAATTTTTCTGGATTCATAACATCTCAAGAATGACCACCATACTCCCCAGACTTGAATCCAATGGACTACTCTATTTGAAGTATTTTAGAGAGTAAGGCTTCTCATCTCAACACCACAGTCTGGAGTCGCTGACAAATTCATTAGAACAAGCCTGGACTGAAATTGATTAGGAAGTCCTGCGGCGAACAGTCCTACGATTTCCGGATCGATTGAAGGCATGTGTGCAGGCTAAAGGAGGTTATATTGAATGAGGTGGGGTTCAAATGAATGCTTATATATTCAGCAATGTTAACACTTAATTGTACTTAATGGAAGTACGTCCTTTTGAAAATAACTGCTGAAATGTGTGCGTCACTTTACGATTGTCACCCTGTAAATCTAAATTTTTATACTATATGTGACTATTAGAGATAAGCGCGTGAGTACTTTTTGACTCACGCTCGCGCATGTTCACGGCTTTGAAAATACTACTCACGCATATTCACGCACGCAGGTATTTCTAAAAAACAAAAATGTCCCACATGTTCACGCAAGAAATTGTAAATTAAAACAACGTCAAAGTCAAAAGTAACTTATACTCACGCACTTTCACGTCGAATTTATGTCACGCTTACGCATGTTCAAATACGAATTATGAAAATCAAATCCCGCGAAAATTATATGACGTGAGTGAGTGTTCACACGTGTCACGTAAAACTCATGTCACGCACCTATATACTAACTAAATGCCTATGTAAAAATAAATTTACCTGGAGCGACTTTCAAACATGATTTTTTTTTTTTTTTTTTTTTAAATTGATAAATTTTTTCAAATACAATGGCATAAAAATAAACTTGTGGAGAAAAGATTTTTTTGAACCATTCTAATGTAGCCTAATGCGCAACATCCAACGGGAGTCCTACAATTATTTTGAATTAATACTAAGTTAAAAACAAATTGGATATATTCTTTATTCTGAAATTAAATATTTCCATTCTACGTGATCTAAGAGTCCAATTTAAGAATCGAAACTTCTACAATTCTGTGGTAAAAAGGAAAAACAGCTTAAGTTTATTTTCTTGTCAGCCGAGTTTCATAGCTTTCAATAAAAATATTAAAGCAACTATAGCACTGTTTCAAAAGACTCTATGCTCAATTAATAAATTATTATAACATTAAAACATTTTAACCAATTTAACCTTTCTGTGGTCACAAGCCATATCAACACAACTCGAGTTTTGTCGAATTCGAGTTATTATCATAATTGAAATCTTCATATCCGATTTCATATTGCGTCAAAATTTTAAAAATATCGCTTTAGTGGTTTACGAGATATTAACGGAAAAATAGAAAAATTAACTTGACCACAGATATATAATTAAAAATATTTGATAAAATATTTTCGATCTTAAGTCGTGTTAAGCTGTTTTTCATTTTCACCACAGAATTCTTCCTGATGTTATTAATTTCAAGTTTTTCTTTCTATCTCTCGTCTATTGTTCCAATTTAATAGCCACAATCATCAAATTATTGGGACTTTACAAAAACAAAACAAACCAAAAAGAAAAAAATTATCTCGTGTAGTTAATATTTCAGTGGATTGTATAGTGATAAGTTTTTAGTGAGGAGCAGCAGCCATAATAGATGCAGACATAAGAAGCTGAAGTTAAAGTTAAGTAGAACCAGCATTGAGTTCTCATCAAAAAAATAACCAGCTTTCTTGTATGTTTATTTGTACTATAGTAGAGTAAAGCAACTTGAACAGCATAATCTACAGTAATAAATGCTGCTGGCAATAGAATCAGAGGCAGTAAAAAATAACTTCAAAAGCCAAACCCAAAGTTAGCATCCTCGTCTGAGGAACTTCACTTCACATTCGCATTAGTTGAACAAGGCGAATGTGTATTTCAAATGTCTGAAATAATTTCTTATTTTCCTTTTCACAACGAATTCAAAAAAACAAGATACAGTAACAAAACTTACAGAAAACTGAAGATAAAAAGAACGCGATTTGCAAAGGATATATATTTGAGAAAAAAAGAAGAAATCTGAATCACAATTTGCTCACAACAATTGGCAGTAAAATCAAGTTATTTTTTACTACTTATTATGAAATGCTTTACTAAGATAATGCGATATCAAAAGAAATGACTTCCTTTTACGTACAGAAAAATATGTATAAATGTATAAGGATGTATGTTCAATACAGAAATGGCAACGCTTCAGTTATTCGTTTGTAAGGAAAGGATCTATAAAATTTTGGAAATTTTTTTTCTAATTCCAAAGAGATATTTTTTTTTCATCAGATCCTTTTCATTATTAGTTTTGTTACTATTTGCTACAATTGAAGTTTTCTGAACCAAGCAATAAAATAGAATTGAATTATTAGATTAACAACTAATTTTATAAATATACAATTAAAAAAAATATTTCATTGTTCACCTAAAATATCCTTTCAACACCAAATTGAAATTTGTACTCATTCACAACACAAGCTAATGCATATTTTACATATGCCAAGGCATACTTTTAGGTGCAACAGCACATCATGGTTACATATTTTTCGAAGATTACACCTAACAGCTGAATTTATTGCAAATACTTCAATAAATCTCTTACATTGAAAACAAACTGAAAAAGAAGGAAAAAAAAACATTATCGCATTGAAATTAATTTCAAAGCACGAAAATCCAAAAGAAAAACTTTTTACATAAAAAAAAAAAGAAAAGGAAAGCCACTTAACGCCATAGATGTCAGTGCACACACACACACACATACACTCGTGCACGTTTTCACATAAACATACATATATATATATATATATATATATAAAAACAGGAAATGCAATGCACACCTTAATGGATGCCAATTTCTCTTGCGTTTTCGCGTTTTTAACTTTCAAACTAAAAGTGTTTAAAAATTTCTTCAGCTTCTCTTCAACTTAGACGCTCGAGGAGAAAGAAATTGAAGGTGCAAAAGTTTTTCGTATGCAATATTTTTTAACGGTACTGTGCCACGCCTTCAACGGGTTTTCATTGTTTTTATTGTTGACTACTGCTGTAGCTATTACTATTATTTGCACACAGACTCACACACAAACACATTCAACATACATACACACCGACTTTGCTCTGCAGCAAAAAACCTTTCGCGATCTCTGCAATCGAATTGAAAAGGTTCTTGCAAATCGTAGAAATGTGTGTGTAAGAAAACATTTTTGTAAAATCAGAAGAACAGTCATAAATTATCACATTGAGGCATTGAGGTTAAGTATGAAGCGTGCAGCATGCAGCACATTGAATTTGGTTGTTGACACTTTCCATTTATTTTTCTTCGTTTCTTTATTTTTTAGGGATTTGGATTTGAACCAAACTCAATGGAATTGACTTTTAATATACCAAATTGAATATTTCTCGTTTCTAAGCGTAATTCCATGAGTGCTTAAGTGAACTTATTTATATGAATGTGTGTGTGAATTTAAAAAGTTTTTGTATGAATTTTATAGCATTTTGGACAATAAATTTTTGCTGGTGTTTTGAGAAGAGAGTAATACAAAAAATTATAAACCCTGCCGAGTTCTATTTTGTGGCATTATCATCTGAATGTCTATATGATTTTTTTCTCACTACCGCCCAGTAACAACAACAGCAATATTATCATCGCCGCTTAGCTGTTGTTGATTGGACTCATCATTGACTGCTGTTTTTTCTGTTTCTTCTTTTACTTTGCATATTGCAAAGTGAAAAGATTTTTTTCTTCGATTTAAAACCGCAATAGAAATCATGCTCGATGGCGCGAAAATTTGTTCATTGAACTGCAAAATACGAAAACGACGAAAAAAAAATATTTTCTATACTAGCGACTATAATGCTATTGCAGTTGGCGATGTTGCATGCAACATGTTTTTTCCCCCTTTCTTTTTTATCATATTATGGCAATTTTAATGAAATTAAAGAAAATGTGATGAGAACATAAAATATTTGCGAAACGCATTAAATAAGTTTTCTCAATGAAAATTTACAACAAAAATGAACATGAAGTTTATTTAAAATTTAAGTGAAGCATTTGTTAAATATTTGCAAAGTAAACTAAAATAAATTTAAATGAATTTTGTGTGTGTGTGTGTTTAAGTAGAGAGAGATATCAAATGTAGGTATAGTGGCATAGAGAAATTTGCATTAATTGAAATTTTAGACCAACAAATTTACTCTATCAGTTTAATGGCACAGCACGCAGATGTATCTAATTGCAATAAGTTGTGGATGCACACATACATATTTGTATGTGTGTATTGGTAAGCGTTTATCCGCAATATAATTTAAATTTGTGTATTTCACATGTCTGACATTATATATGAACCAGTGTTGATATTTTAGGTACAATTGTACTTCATTTCCTTTTTCATATTTGAGGGAATTGAATTTGAAAGATCTGAGCCAAATGAAAAACACGCTCAGTGACAAGATTTCCCCATAGATTTGTATTGAATAAAAAATATTTAAAAAACATATAAATTCGTTGGCGTATTCAAAAAGGGAGGTTAAAAACTTCAAATTGGCGAACGGATAATTTTTAACGGTAATTTGGGGTCGCTGATTTCGGCTCTGTACTCAGATTTTTTCTATCACTTTTGCGATTTTGATATACGCCCCCTTGAAAAATTGGTTATACCTCTGACAGGTACAATCAGACCCAAAAAAAGTACAATTTTCACATAATTTAGGTACATCCAAAAAAATTTAAATACCAGCACTGATATGAATATTATTTTATTAATATTATACCACAAAATAGTACAAAATACAATTGTTTTATAGATGCAATTTGAATAATTTAGAGCCACAAATTGAAAATTTATCATTCCTCATGATTCCATAATATTCACTATATCTTCCCTGAAAAATATTTGTGGTTATTCCCAAATTACGGGTATCGTTAATGTCAGTGAGTGGTTCTGCGGCACTTTTTAAGAGCAGAGAAAAAGTTTCAATTTACCAATAACGAGAAGTGCAAAACGATGTTAACTCAAAATCTTAATTATTGACTTTTTTCCTTTCTAACTCTTCTACCCCCATCTCTTTTGCCCAATGCAACAGTGCACACTTGAGCAATTAGAACCAGGCTACATTATCTTTAATATTTAGCTCTCATTACTAGCCGAACTTCCTGCCATTATCTGCACACCAACCATAGATTCCGCGCCCCTTTACCAAGTGTTTTTCGAGCAGCGTGCCCGCTTTTGAAATGCGAAAAGCGGGCTCAATCAAATATTCTTAATTTATTCATATTCATGTGGAGAGCAATGGAAAGCTTCCGTCGGAATGTCGAACATTCAACGACAGAACAATAGTCTTGCGTATGGCAATAATTTACATTTTATACAAACGCAATATTATGTACATTAAAGTGGGCGGAAAAACACAAGTTCATATTTTTGTCTCCGCAATTGATACACTGAGTCATTGTGAGTCTAGCGTCACAAATCGTTTTTCGATTGCAAACACTCTTCGTGAACTGTAGTATGTTCTGACAAATTTTTAAGTTTTTCGGCATAAACCAGTTATTATAGGGAATCTTTTTGTTGGTTTTACACCAATCGATAGATCTCTTTGACACCTTTCCATTCCACCTGTCGAAATTAGAAGGAGAAAGACTGATTTACGAGCCAGTAAATTTCACCCCAACAATCAAATCTTTAAATTTCTGGTACTCTCTGGACTCGTTATTGTTGAATTTCTAGCACACAAAGAGTGTGCGGAATTGAAAAATGGTTTATGGGACTGGACTCACATCGACCCAGTGTATCTCCGCGCACCTTAATATACATACCGAGTACACAGATACACACGCACACATACACTCACGCACAAAACAGCACCAGTATCTGACAATAATAGCCTTTGAGATGCATGCATACATAAGTAGAAAGCGTAGTGGACCGGGGAGCAACTGCTGAAATTCTAAAATTGCAATGACAACAATAATTGTTGTAGCAAAATAACAGTAGTAGTAGCAGCAGCAACAACAGCAGACTGCTGCTTCAATGATCAAAATTGTTGCAATTAATTAGCGAAATGGTAACCACAATGAGGCAATCATAGGCAGCTCTATGGCCGACTGCATGGCCAACTGTTTAGCTGGCTGGTTATTGCCATTTTAAGCTGCAGTGAGAACGAGAGATTCGTCTACTTAAATATCACTCTCTCTCTCTCTCACTTGCACTTTATCTATGTGTGTGTGTTTATGCTGGTATAAAAGCATGTGGCTTTAATCTTTGCATCAACATTCCCAAATTTCCAAAATGTACGTATTTGTAATTTGATAATTTGATACAGAGTTGCATTGTAATTGCACATGCACACATACACATTTGCGTGCATACATACATACATACATACATATAAATCTGTGGTAAAAATTAAAAACGACTTAAATCGACTTAAGAAGGTAAATATTTTATCATATATTTTTGATTATAAATATTAAATTGGTGTAAAATTGTTAAATAGAATTATTTATTATTTAGTGGGTAGTGGGTAGTGCACTAGACTTCCATCCAGAAGGTTCGGAATCGATTCCCGTCTTCGTCTGGTGATTAATTTTCATAACTTTCTTATATTTACTATCAATATGAAGTGAAAGAGAATTATAAGAAAGTGTACAAATACACACCTTGGTTGGTAATGGCAAAATCACCAAAACGATAAAAAATTGCCACACCGCCGTTCGGAATCGGCGTTAAACTGTTCAGGCCTGTTCAGGCCACTCCAAGCTAATCCTGATTTGAACAGAAAGTCTTTTGAAGCAATATTATAGTTTCTTCAATATTTCTGTTCAAAGCTATTAAACTTGCCTGACAAGAAAATAAACTTAAGCTGTTATTCCTTTGTACCACAAAAATATGCAGTAATGAATTTGTATGCTTGTGTGTGTATGTGTTTGTGTGAGTAATTGAGGGAATTGCTGTCATTGTATGCGTGGCATGGCAGTGAATGTGCAGCGCCCTTTGCCGCCTGCGTTATTTGGCTAATATGTGATAAAATATGAGTACGACATTTGAAACGGAAGTTATTTTGTAATGGAAAATTTATTGACAGACTGATTAGGATAAATAAAAAACAACAACGATAACAACAACAGCCAGTGATTTACGATGTCAAACGATTAAACGAAATAAATATGTAAAGTACAATTTTAATTGATGGCATCACTTGCTGTTGTTGATATATAAAACAGTTTGAAAAATATTAAATAAATTAAAATTTTCAATTATTAATTCGCCTGAGTGGATATTTCAAAATTATTCCAACTGGAACGAAAAACTGGAACTTTGTGCTCTGATTTGGTGGATATACAATATAAATAAAATTTCTCTCGGAACTTAAATTTATATTTATAAATAATGTTCCAAAAATATTATTATAAAATAACGATACGATTTTTTACATCTATCCAGAACGAAGTTTTTCTTAGCTTACGACGGAGCGGTAGGTTTTGTTCGGAATTGTAGTCGATAGTTAAAAATTTAAGGCATGACTTTAGTATAGGGGCAGCTAATTCCGAAAACAATTGTAGGTATGTCAATAGTCACATAAACTAATTTAATGTATTAAATCGAAAGAAAGATATTACCAATTTCTAGCAGAACTATCATAGTAAAATATTTAATTGTGAAAATGATTTTTCTAGATTTTATTATTTTTATCACAATTTATTAATCTTACAATAAATTCAAAGACTAATATAAATATATATGAGCGCTAGCTGTCAGGACTATCAACTTTTCTAGATTCTAAACATTATGGAAAATGCACATTTTCTTTGTGTACCTGTGTTACTAAGCTATAGCTCAGGTAGGTAGGGGATTATCTTAATTAGTTGGCCACCTAATGGGATTGCAATTGCAGTAAAAGTGACAAAATTTCTAGATGAATACTTGCATCAAAATTAACAAAAAGACTCGGACCAAAATTCATACCATAAAAAAATCTACCACAAATTGGACCAAATTCAGACCAAAATTCAGTCTAAAACAGAAATCATAATTTGGACTAAATTCAGAACAAAACTTTAAACAGTAGTCTGACCAAAAATTCTGATAAAATCTCGAATCAAATTCAGATCAACATTCAGACTCAAATTCAAAACCAAACTCAGACCGAATTTCAGATCGAAACTCAAGCAAAATTCAGGCCAACAATTGGATCAAAACTCAGACCAAAAGCCGGAACAAAATCAGACAAAAACTCAAACTAAATTTAGACAAAATTCAGAACTGAACTCAGACCAAAAATCAGATTAAAACTCAGGATATTACTCAGACTAGCATTCAAATCGAAACTAAAACAAAAAATCCTTCCGAACTCAGACTTAAATTTAGACTAAAAGTCATTCCAAATTCATATCAAAACTAAAACTAATAAAACATTAGGGAAAAATTCAAATTAAATTCAAACCAAACTTAGACCAAATTCTGACCAAAACATAGACAAAAATTCAGACCAAAACTCAGACTAAATTTCTAATCAAACCGAAAGCACAAATTCACACCAAAACAACGATTAAAATGCAGACCGGAACGCAGACAAAACTTAAACCCAAATTCAGCCCCAAAACTAGACTAAAATTCAGCCTAAACTTAGACCTAAATTCGGACCAATCTGCTAACCAAAATTCTGAGCGAAAGTGGGGCCAAATGTTAACGAAAAATAACTCCTAAATAGGAACAAAATCTGACCGGATCCAAATTTAAACCAAAATTCAGACCAAGAATAGGGCGAAATTCAGGCTAAAAAATAGACCGAAACTGAGACTAAAACTCAACCCGAATTCGAAAAATTCAGACCAAATTCAGACAAAATTTAGAACTAAACTCAGACCAAAAATCAGATCAAAACTCAGGCTATAACTCAGACTAACATTCAGACCGAAACTCATATTAAATCGCAGACCAAAAATCGTTCTGGATTCAGACTCAAACTCAGACTAAAAATCAGTCCACATTCCAATCAAAACTCAGGAAAAAATTCTAAGCAAATTTCAAAAAACACTTTTTTATTTTTTGATTACATGTACCAGTTAGCTAAGAACTCTAGCTAACCAACGATATGTAGAAGTCTTCATAACGCCTCTCTTAAAAGATTTTATAATCGTCCATCAAAATATAACCAACTTTCCCATTCTTCCCCTAAAAATAGTTATAGTTTATTAAGATTGCTGCTGCATTATCGTAATACTAATTTAGTAGATTCATCACCCTGTATTTCATATTCTATTTGCAAAATATGGAAAGTAAACTTTTATCAAAAATTACAAAATTATGAATAAATTCTCGAAAATAACTTCACATAATTCATTTTAAATTTATTATACAACAATTCACACATTCACATATACATACATACATTTCCTACATACTACTACTACTAGCACTACTAAATACTATGCATGTATGTGTGCACATATTCAACTGCATTCGAAGTAAAGTGCATTGTAGAGTTGCAGCAGCAGCAGCAGCATCAACAAATACACTTGAAAATATGACAACACAATAACTTCTAATACACAAAGGATTAAAGTAATTTGCAAGAACATTGAAAATCCTTTAAACAACAAACTGAAGCCACACATATGTGTTTGTAAACACATGCATATGTATATGTGCACTGCACTGCACTGCACACACACACTACTACAACAATAGATTACAATGCAAGAGTAACTAAATTATTACTCGAGGTAATAGCAAAAGTGACCAAAATGCATATGACCAATGTCCATGAGTCCATACGAGAAGGAGAAATGGAAGGAGTAGTAGGAGGAGATAGTTCAAGTTGAGATGAGTTAAAAGTAGCTATAAGTAGCTTTGCTCTCTAGCTAAAACAATAACATAAGCCAAAATTCTCTAAATGGCTGCAATCAGAGTAAGTAACACAGAAGCAGAAGCAATTTCCTCCCTTGATAGTTGGAATATGTATTACTAACTGAACAACTAACTGGATGGCATGGCATGGCATGGTATGGTATGGTATGGCTACTTGGCTACTAAGTTTTTGGCTAAAGCATTTTTGGCATTAGTAACAACAACAACATACCATGTAAATACAATAACAAACATAAGCCTTGCATTTCCTGCTGAATGAACAATGGACTTGAAAATTTTTGAGGGGGCTTTCGACCAGAAAAGCAACAGTAATAGAAACAGCAACAACAACAACAACAACAACAACAACAACAAATAATAATAAAACAATATAAAAACAAGTGAAACATTGTGAAATATGAAGCCACAAATCCCGACACTCTAAGGTTTATTCAATATTAAAGAAGAACAACAACAAAATAAGTAGCTTCCATATACTGTCCCCAGTGTATTAGAATGATAGTGAAATGTAAATAAAATTTGTAGCGCTCTTGGATTTAAAACTTCAATTTTACGTGGGGAATGATAATAAGTTAATACATGCGAATTAAGTCACCGAATGAAAAAGAAGCACACAGCAGTGGTGAATTCAAGAAGCAGTTTTGGAGGAGGGGAGGAGAGGGTTGGAGGCACTGGAACGTTAAATTCGTGGAATTTTTTTTTTGGCATATTTTCCCTCATATCTCTCTTATAATTCAAAGGTTAGGTTAGGTTTAGAAGGCGTGTAGCAGTGAAATATGCTACTTCCACTCGGAGGCCTAGTAGGCCCATTGCGATTGCGTTCAGCAGTTGGACTGGAGTCGACCGGTTGTGGGAATCTGTATATCTCCTATTAGCTCAAGTATTATGCCATCAAAAGGCTGGACAGATCGATTCTACTAAGCTCTGCTATGTCTGCAAAGAACATTGATCCTAAAGTACGGAATCGTCGCTCTTGCAGAGCGGGGCATTCGCACCGTAGGTGGTGTATTGTCTCAGCCTCCTTAATATCTTTACACAGCCTGCAGTGATCGGTGGACTCGATGCGCTCGAAAATGTGTAGCCGTTTGAAAAGGATCAGGATCGTTACGCATTTTACCTTTTGGTTTGGGGATTGTCGTACATTATGGGAAAAATCTGTTCTTCTAGCAAATCATTTCAAATGCCTATGATCTACGACCTGATACATACCAACAGGCACTTCATCAGTACTATAACTTGGGTGGTTACTGGGCATTGCCCCATTGGAAAAAAATGCAGAAAGACTAGGTCTTTTATATATAAACATTGTAACTCATCTTCCATGCGAATGCTCAGCTCTTATTCACGTACGAAAGAAACATCTGGACAGCTTTGTCTTCAATGCTCTTAAAGACTTGACTTGATGTTCAGATCAGACATTTACTTAGCCTGACCACTGAATTAAAGGGATAGGGGCTTAGTTCCTTTTATATGGTATCACAATGGGTCTTTTTGGCCTAAGTGTGCTGGCGCCCGCAGGTTGCTATTTTAACCTAACCTAACTTAATAGGTTTCAAACGAATAAGATACATTTTTTTTAAATTTGTCCGCCATATTGAATCCACCATACAGAGTTTTGAAATTCTGTTTGCCGATTCGGATTCAGCGTCCGCCACTATAATGGCCACCCCGGTACTCTAAAGGTTAAATGATTGGAAATCTTTTGGGAAGGAAATTCTCCCATTTGTCCCCCCTCTCCCCCCCCCTAACGTCCGCCACTGCGTGCAGCAATAAATTTCGCCTATGCTTCTTTGTGTGTGTGCATATGTAAAGAAAATTGAATAATAACAAATCATTTCGTAATTTAAGCCTACACACAAATAAGGTCCTAGGTGCCTACTTGCCTACGCTTTAAACAAATCAACCAAACTGCTGCAGCTGTAATTGACCTTTTGCTGGAACTCGATCTGTTTAGGTTACACACCAACACACAATTACAAGGAGTTACACTCTTTTCGAAATTTATGAACTTTGTAAATCAGTAAGTATACACACACTCACATACGCATACATCCTCATTGGACGCACACATACGCATGCAACATTTGTAGCATTCATGCATTAGGCTCTCGCCAAAATGCCAATTCTGTTGCTCTCAATGCGTGTATTTGTAATTTGTGCTTTAGCAATTAGTCATGCTTTGCATGTGTGTGTGTGTGTGTGTGCATCCATATCCGGATGCATGTTTGACCACTAATGGAGTTTCGTAATTACTTTTATGCAACGTATTTTCATTTTTGCGATTGTTTTCTTTGTGTATATGTGTATTTCCATTTTTCTACCTGTTTTACAACGGAAATTGGTACCAAGTTGAATTTATAACTTTGACATTTTTGCACGGATTTGAAATCCGAATCGTGAAGGTCATTTGAAAAAAAAAATACCAATTGTTGAAATTTATCAAATTCAAATTGCGAAGATTCAAAAGTTTAACACATAAAATTTTATTTAAAAAAAATCTTAAAACTATTACAAGCACCATTAGTAGCTGCTGTTTTCTCTCTCTCTCTCTCTTTTTCTCTTTTGTCAGCCAAAGCCCACACACATTTTAACAACACCCATTAACACTTTTACCAATCATGCCCGTGCCCATGGCCGCCGCCACTTTGCTTCTTCTGTGACTTATGCCATTTCTTTTTGTGCTCGTCACCCTTCTTCTTGCCACCTTCGTGTTCTTGTCCCCATTTCTTTTTCTCTTCGTGCTCTTTTTTGTGTCCTTTATGCCCCTTCTTCTTGTGTCCCTTCTTGCTGTGCCCCTTCTTCCCATATTCATTATCATGTTCGGACTTCTTGTGGCCTCCCTTCTTATGATGACCGCCTTTCTTGTGTTTTTTACCATCTTCGAAGGCGCCATGCTTCTCCTCGCCCCCCTCAACATGGTCTTCGTCATAGTGTTTTTTCTCTTTTTTGTCCTCTTCCAACTTGTGTACATGATGTTTGCCTTTGATGGAGTGTCCTTTCTTGTATGAGCCATGGTCTTCGAATTCATGTCCCTTCTCGCCTTTTCCGCCTTTTTTATGTTTCTTATGGTGGCCGTCTTCGTGCTTGTGTTTCTTTTCGTGTTTGTGTTTCTCTTCCTCTTCACCCTTTTTGCCTTCTTTGTCATGATGTCCTTTTTCGCCTTTTTCATGATGCTCTTCCGATTTGTGTCCTTTTTTGCCCTTTTCTCCCTTCTTCTTGTGATGTTCACTGTGCTCTTCTTCTTCGGAAGATTCTTCATGAGATTCCTCTTTTTCATCGTCGTGTTCATCTTCGTGTTTATGTGAGGCTGCAACTATTAAGTCGTCGTCAGTAGCAGCACTAACGTTACTAACACCATCATCACCATATGTTAAGCTGGCCATGATAACTTCAGCATCTGGGCGTGTTGCCAACCATGATTGCTCAGCTGCTGTTGACGCATGTGCTCCGTTTACAGTCGTTGACGGTACACATAACAGCAACAATGTTGTCGTTATTGTGCACGCAATGAAAATCCATAGATTTCCGCCTCCGCCACCTGACGCCATTGCCTGCGTCATTATGAGATTTTGTGAGTGCGTCCGCCTTGCAAGTGAGACTTTCACGTGATTCGCTTGCTGTGCTTTTGAGCTGAATGCCAACGCTCATGGCGTTTTTATCTAGTCGGTCAGCTAGCTGTTGTTGACATGCTTCAATGCACCACGCCTTATATGTAGTAGTTGTGTATGTGTGTGTGTGTTTGTGAAATGTCACTTTTGCTTTCATCTAAATTGAAATAACAATCTTAGCATGAAGTAAATGTGTTTTTGTTTTTGTTTTTATTTCGTTGTCTTGTGGTAACAAGAATTGCATGCGGAAGTGATTGCGTCACACAAGAAACCTCTAACTGCTTGACTTAAGGCTCAATTATGCATAAGTAACGCAAAGTAGCGTAACGGAACGTAAAAATATATCGAAGATAGAACTCTACGTTGCGTTACGATTTCGGTAATCACTTGCACTCACTGCCCATATCACAGATATTTATGTGGCAGTTGGCAACATTACGTTACGTTCCGTTACTTATGCATAATTGAGCCTTTAATGTACTCACTATGCAGCGTTGTATTTTCCAACACTTAAAATGATAGTCTGTGACACTTGAGGACCCTCATTTCCAAGGCATTATGAATTTCTTCTACATCTTCTCCCAATAATTTGTTGGCATACTATTTTCGCTTACAAAGAATGACAAAATCTTTAAATCAGCAAAAAAAAAAAATCACTTCGCTTTCACAAAAATTCGCTTTTCAACTTAAATGCAATGTCATCATCTTAAAAGTCATCGCTTGGCAACGGCATCATCAAATTCGTTCAAATTTGCATGTCAACAACATCAAATTTAATGCAAATCAAACATACACACATGCATACACCCATACACGACTGGATATGAGCACCCTCACCAAACATACATATATGCATGCACTACATATGTATGCAGCTGCTACTGCTGCACTTAACTTAGTTGCAAAGTGGCAAGCAAACAGTCAAGGAAGCAGTCTGCCAGTCTAGTACAAATGCGCCTGCCAAAGTCGTAGAGCAATGAAACACAATGGGCCTCAGCGCAAAATATTTTTTTTTTTTTTGTTCTACGAATCCCAACAGAGCCAGCCGCACGAGCCAGCGCAACTTCATAACAAGCTGATCGGTGCCCGAAACAGACACAGTTCGGACTGCTCTGTTTGACGCGACACGTGGAAGGCTGAAGTAAGCTATACAATACAAATTCCAGAAGTCAGGTTCTAGACCTGGGAGTTGAATGGAAGCGAATTTTCTTTGACGGCTTCCAAAGCAGACAGACGAAGATCATGTTACCTGTCATCACGAAATGTCTAACAGAATTTTTGTTATCAATTAATTCATTAATGCTCAGAGCACGCCGATTCGAAATATATCTTTCAATCTTGTGTCTGCACGAATTTAGGGAATACTTGTGACGACATAAAATTATCAGCAATTTTAATCGCATAACTCTAAACCCACTAGCACCTATATACACATACATGCCGTTAAAAATATATAGAAGAAATTTATATAAAAAGACATGCGTCGCACGGAAGAAATCACTCAGACTTAGACTGTTAGATTATATGAAATACTCCTTACGGTTGCGTCAGCACGGAAGGATAAGGCTTTGACATTGGTAGCTAATATCAAACGAAGCGACAGCACGTTTAGTAATAGTAGTAGTAGTACTGGTGTAGTACAAACAAAGTAGCCACCATATAGCAAACGACAAAGACTTAGCCATCGTGTCACGAAGACACGAATCGTAAATACAGGAACAGGAACTAGCGGCAACGAAGCCACAGTAAGAAATCCGAGCGCCAAAAAAGGCAAACAAAGTGAAACGAGCACCAACGAAGGCGAACGAACAAACAATATACGAGATACAAAGGATAAAAATACTAACGAATCAAGTGTAATTAAAACAACAGTGAAGAATATGAATAAACAAGTGAACATAGAAAATCGAAAAAAATTATCATGAGTTATTATTTACGCATCCTGGTTACTCGCTGAGTATACCCGGACTACAAGAAAAGGAACCAGGAAGGTTCGTTACATACTTATATGCCAATCTCACTCGGATTACTCAAAATTTTTGGGTATGCTCTATTGATTACTGGGGCCACATTTTATTTTGGACAGGGAAGAAAAAATATTGTGGTTTTAAATTAAAATATGAGAGAAAAGAGACTAATGGATAAATATCTTAAAGTTTTAAGAAAAATTTTCATTTCCGGGTTTCTCTGATCTTAACCTCAAAAAAATGGCCTAACAGATTCATGTACCGGAACTGATATTTTTTATTGGAGCGTTCAAATCATGGGTTGTCAGATTCTTTTATTTTTTTGTAGTTTTTGTAAAATCATTGAGGTTACAAATATCAAATACTTCAAGCTCTTATTGATATCTAAATTTATTTAAATATAATATACCACTAAGAAATATTGTTTGCGTGATATGAGACATTTTTCATTCTTTACTGCTATTTCATTGACCGGCACTGTATGTGAAAACAACTGATTAAAAAAAATTAAGCAATTTGCATCTGCAAGGCATAAAAATGTGTCCGAATACATAACCCAATTCGCAATATTTCCATACAAAAGCACTGAAATGTATATGGGTCTGGCGAGATTCATGTGTCGCGAATGTGATGTATAGACTAAAACATCCTTATAAATTGAATTTGGATATGAAAATTCTATTCTACGTACAAATGTAGTTTAGACAGAGACCTTTCACGATACTAAGAATTTCTCTTTTTCACATTTTTCCACTTTTTTTTGCATTGTATTTCTAATATGCCCCACAGTGCATAAGTAAAGCACTACTTGAAACGTAATTTACGTTGTAAAAAAACCGCAAACATACGAAAAATCAAATATGGCAACGCATTAACAAATGCCTTTAATGGTGACTCACGGTTGGAAGAAGGAAGGAAGGTAGACATTAGCAGCAAGTGGTACTTATATTTTACACCATCTTTTTGGTTAATGGTATTTACAATAGTTGAGATTAAGTTGAATAACTTTCATAGAAAAGTTAAGAGAAAAAAAACGGAATTTTTTCTTGTTGATTTTAATTTTCTTTTTCACCCACATAAAGTTTTTTTTTTTTTTTTTGTTTATTCCCTGAAGAATAAAAATCAAAAATTTTGAGGATAACTTGAGGAAATGCTGAAATTGCATATGAAATTTCTATCAAGATCGTGTGTATAACTTTTGTACACACATGCACACACACACATTCAAAATGTTTCAATTTCAACTTCAACTTTGACTCATGTTGAAAACGTTCCCCTAAGAATTAATACAAATACCCCAGCCCCCTTCACTTCCCAGCACGGCGAGTCAGTTGCATTGCATTGATATAAACATGCATTCATATACACACATACACACACACATACACATATATACAACCAAACATATATACACGTGTCGAGTGTTTGGTAAATAAATTTGTGTTTTCCCAAGTGATAGAAAAGTTTTAACTTTACTTTAAATATATATGAGTAAGTGAGTGAGTGTCTGTGTGTATGTGTGTGTGTTCCTGTGGAGAGGTTGAAGAAAAATGGGAAGAAATCAACAAGGAACCGGAAATTGAAATGAGTTATGATAGAGATACAAACACATGCACACATCTATCTATCAATGCCGTAAGTACGAGTGAACTTGAGATTTTTATGAGTGTGTGTGCATTCATTGCAAAGTATAATGATTCCGGCCACATAAGCTTGAATTTTGAATTGCATTTCTAAAAGTAACTAAAATATTACTTTGCTTTAGCGGAAATCACAAATGAATAATGTTAGTTACGAACAGTCAGCAACACTTAAAAATATTTAAGCATATTTCCCTCAGAATTCAACAGCACAGTTTCTATGATTGAAATATATATCTCTGATACTTACCCAGCTCTAAGGGGCTTAAAAAAGTATGTGAATAACTCAATAAAAATGCATCTTAACTAATTTGAATTCCTGTTTTTTTACTATCCTTCCACTGGCAAAATAAAAATGTAATATTTTTTCAGCCCCACCTAAGCCCGCGCCTCTCTCTTCCTACCCTATCAAGCATATGCCTTTACATATATATGTACATCCAAGCTTGATTAAACAAAAAACCTAAACAAAATCTACTTTACTATTTTTTTTATTTTTCCATTTTTTTTTTTTTCGCTCTTTATTCCGTTTCTGCTTCCATTGTAATTGGATATTTTGAGCAACTCGAACTATTTTTTCCTCATTTTTTCTTTTGTTTTGTATTTGAGCTTCACTGGTAACGAATTAATTAAGAACATTCTAAAACTAAACGAGAGAGCGCGAGCCCATGTGGATTTGAATTGGCATTCACATTCACACACACACACACAGTGGCAAAAATTCAACATTTCGGAAGCGAGAATATCAAGTGTGTGGCATCCAGGGGGCAGAAGTATTCGGGGCGTGTAAAAAGTAGTAAATAGAATATGCCAAAAGTTATCAGAGCCGAAAAACTTTAACTTCCCTTGTAGTATCAATTGTTATGGTAACTCATGTGCATGTGAATGTGTGGCAAAACCAAAAAAAAAAAAATTAGCACTCACACATGTATACAATTTAAACCAATATTTTACTTTTCAAATGAACTGCAGGATGCGCCATGTATATGTATGTAAATGTACGTTTATTGGCAATCAGAATTACATGTCCAACTTCAATAAATGTATGAATGGTGTAAAAAATATTGAAACTACGCTCCCGAATTAAATATAAAACGACGCGCACGGATGCAGTCGTTAAAATACTAAAAATGGTGAAATTCTAGGCAAAAATTCAAAAGAATTAGGTGGCAACATGAAAAGTTTTAAAAATACTGCAAATATCAACAGAGATATATCTGAAAAGCATTGAAACTAGATGGAAGGTGCCGCGCCCACTTTTATATACCTTTTTCTGTATAGCTTACTTTATTACATGTGCACAAGAAATTTGAGTGAGATCGAATTTAGATCCTGGAAGGCTATCGAATACTTTCAATTTTATATATAAGAACAAAATTTATAATTGACAGGCAGAAAGCGAGTTAAAATTTTAATAAGAGCAAAAATTAAATAAATTTATTCCTCATCGCAAGAACTGTACAAATAATACGAATTGAAGTGAAAATGAAACAACTTAAAGTAAGAGCAAACATGATATATCAATTCTTTTTAGAGCCAAAGCGCCACAGCGACTTAACCCGTTTTTGCTCGGAAAGAATTATAATTAGGCATGTTTCAGAATTCACTTTCGAGTGAAAGTAAATTGAAATCACATCAATATAACTATTTCTAGAATTCACTTTTTGAAATGAAATCACTAGCATTTCACTCGTTGATGTTCTACGATTCACGTACACTTTTCTTTTCTTACTCCTTGTTAAAAGTGAATTTCGAACGAATTCGCATGTTCTAGAAACCGAATGCACAAAAAAAAAATGATTTGAATTCACTTTAGCAGCAACAAGTGAAATAGAGCAGTCGACTCAAAAATGTAAGTAAATTTAATAAAAAATTAATCAAGTATAAAAATATGAATGAAAATAAAAATTTCAAGGCGAAAGCAAGTTTATGAAAAAGCATCAAGACATCCTTTTGAGAAAGTATTTCCTCGACAACCTGCTAGATTACCTAAACGCCACGGGGTGGGTAAAAGCCCAGCTGGAGTAGTAAGAGTCCAGCATTAATTCTAGTTCGGTCAGAAAATGGGTTCAAAACGGCGCTATAGCGCTAATTCTGACTCACAGTGGGTCTGCTGTGGATCAGCCTCCTTAACCAACCAACTAAAAGTAGAAACACTGTAGCGACTATTGAAAAGGGATCTATATCTGATTGGAAAAAGATTATTTTATACATATATTTGTATATGCATTTTTCTAATTAAACACATCAATAGGTTTGGATGGAATGGAAGACAAATATTAAGAAGGAAATTGCGCACAATAACTCCAAGGCTAGAGCGACCGGCGACGGCCTCTTCAATAAGCTCGTTTTATCTTCCTCAGAAGAGCACACGGTAATTGAAGATGTAACAGGCACTGCCCAGATTGTTCCCCTCCCACTTTTGAAAATGTAGACAGCACAAGCTCCAATGAGGAAATGACGTCCACCTCGATAGCTGCTGTGGTCGCCGCTGCTTCTTTTGCTGTGCCTAATACTACGCCTCTTCCACCGCCGGCATTTCCACGGTCGCCAGCGTTGCCACTGTTAAGTTTCACCTCTTAATTTTTACGCTAGCATATTTGTTTTCTGCTTCAATATTTAGCGCATATACAATTAAAGTATTAAAATTTTTAAATTTCCACAACTTGTTTTGTTTTTTTCCAATCGTTGAAAAATCACTTGAAGGGCCTGCGGTCAAAACTTTTTTTTGTTTTTGGTTCTCTAAAATCACACCGACATTTTGCTGCTTTCAGATTTTAAAAATGTTGATGACTTTTTTTTAAATAATTATTTGAATATCGCATTTCGGTAAATGCGGACCTAACCTGCGGTCAAAACATGATAAATGTTTAATAACCAAATACTAAAATAGCGGTAAACAAGCTGTAAATGAGGTCAGCACTTTGTCGAGGCTGCTGGAAATTGTAAATTGTACTATTATGTTGTTGTTTTCACTCCAATTCGTTGAATTATCAAGAAAAAAAATTAGTAGAAAACTTATTCAGTGCATAAAATTCTAACCGCCGGCAATCCGGCTCATTACTTTTATCGTATAAAAGTATCGAGTATGTACTTGTACTTGTTTAAGAGACAAATTACACTACTCAACACGATATTGGCATCAGGCACCACATAAATCATTTCTCTAATCACGATGGCGTACTCAGTTTTTTGGCTTTTCATCATGTTTTTCAGATATTTCGACATGAAACATGCGAAACATAGAGAAATGAGTTGCCTGACATAAAAGAAAAGTTGCAATTTATTAAATAGTGTTAACTTGTATAATATTTATAATCGCTAGAAAATTTTGAATAGCAGGAAAACTAATCAACAGATTATAGCTAGTTAAAAATTCTACTTACATGGGGGGTCATATTTTCTGAAACTTCATTACTGTACTGCATTATTTTTATACATTGGAATTACTGAAATATTTTGAATATTCATATTGAATAATTTTACAGTAGAAATATATTATTAATTGCTGTAAAATATTGCAACACGACTCACAATCTTAAATATTGTATAGCAATATTTCAGTTTTATAAATCATTGCTTTCCAAAAGTATCGAGTACCCGATACTGACCCTTTTTTTCGATACCAAGTAAAATACTTATGGTATGCCATCAAGTAAAAAAAGTACTTGAATCGAATGAAAAGTATCAAACATTTACTTGTATCGAATCATCACTAGCTGTGACTGGCGCAATATTTCGAAAATTTATGGCTATTGATTGTTTGTTATTTTATTAGAAGCAAGATCAATGTTTGTTTCTCTGCTGCTTATCTATAGTACTCGTCTTGTGTTTATTATCATTTGGCAAATATTCATGTAGCTCTTTGGACTACGTAAACTCGGTTATTTTGATACCGTTTGGTGCAAGCTCTAAATAATGAATTATGCAAATGCAACATAGTTGCAAAAAAAAAAAAAAATGGGTCAAAACAAGTTTTTCCCCCAATAGTCAAAATTCGTCTAACTTGTCAAAATGCATAATCCATCTTAATTCTTCTACCTTGGTATAAAGTACATTTTTTACAAATTTTTAAAATTAACTGATCAATAACTTTTTTCTTTTTGTTTATTAAATTTACAACATTAAACGCCGTAAAGCGGCACAAATGCTTAAAACATTGCCAGTCAAATAAATCAAAGTAATATACGCAATTGAGTCAGTTATCAGCAAATACTCTTAAGAAGTAATGTGTTAAAAACTGATAACATTTACTTAATTTACTTATAACTTCATTTTAAAATTAATTCCGGATTCATAGCTTTACTTTTTATTCAAAACATATTTGATGAAAAAGTGAATAGAGTCAGTCAAATTATTATTATAAAAATCTACCAAATAATAATCTATGCAAAAAAGATACAAATCCTGTAAAAAAAAACCGTGGCAACACTGCTGAACACATTTAACTTCGAATACTTTCGAAACGTCAAAAACAATCATTCGCGAAAGAGAAAAATCGATGTGCACAAAAAAAAAAATTCTCCGGCTCTTTATTTGCTTCTAATTTCGAAAGCTCTTCTTCATTCTTTCTCACTCTCTCTCATTCTAACTCACACACACACACACACTTGATTTCCAGTGATCGTGCGTTGAAAGCAAAAATCGAAATCAATTTGCTAGCGACGTCGCACTCAGTCGGTATTTGTTCTGTTGGAGAAACGCAACGTTCGTAATATAACTCGAAGTAGAAAAATAGGAGTATTTAAAAAAACTAAAAAAAATTCCAGAGTAATATTCTTACCATCGATTTAATTAGAATTTAAATTGTACAAATATTTGTGAATTTCACATTACGAGAACGGTAATTATTGCTTGAGATTTATTTATTATTGATATAACCAAAACACAAACTGTGATTAGGTAATTAACTAGTGAACGAAAGAAAAAAACACGATATTGATTGTAGATGACACGATCAATTAGAAAGTGAACTATCGAGCTGATTTAATATATTCAAAAGTCTAGTGTTAATGGTAAAAGATAGTTTAATTTTAAGGAATATCCTTTTTGCATAAAGTTTTATAGCTTGCTTTAGAAGAAGTGGTAAAAAACATGAAAACATTAGGGGATTTAAAAAAATGTCAGCTGACCTCGCGCAGAAGGTCTTGTGATTTGTCAAACGAAGTGGAAATTTTTCCAATACATAAATATTAATTCATTATAAATACGTGCCCTATGTACTTGGAGTAGTAACTAGTTGTGATTTGAGTATCAATTTACTAATGAAAAACCCAATAATTAATTTCAAAATGGTTGCCTCCATATTTTTCACTAATTAATCTACTGTCAGCTGACATGACAGTAGTCTTGTGATCAACGTCAAATGGATTGTCAAATTTTCGAAATCGAAATTCACACAATCATCAATGAGCAATCTCTGGTTACATATATTGATTAATAAATAATTAAGTAATTGCTAAAATTTCTAAATTGTAACTACATTTTAAGATGAATTGAGTGTATTTTAAAATATTTTAACTACGATGTTAAAGCTTTGAGTGTTTAAAGCTTTTTTTTCTGGTGTGCGAGTGAAAAAGCTTTTCGAATTTCCAGTTACTGGAACTGTTTCAAATGGAGTCACGTGAAAATTAAGCTCTTTTTTTTTTACTGAACTAACCAAGTTTTTTATTATTTTATGAATTTAAGATTTTAATTTGTTTGTAGCAGAAGATAATAATAAAAATATGTTTTCAATCCAATTTCATAACTTTTTCATCGAAAATTAGTTTAAAACGAAATACCTCTTTCACTTCGAAATATCCAATTGGATTTCATTGATAAGAGAAGTGTCAACTAGCAAAAACAACAATTTAAAATGATGATCTGTCAGCTGACTTCTTTTATTTGTTTGATAAGAAAATTTGGAGTAATATGTAGTTAAGCATTAGACCACCACTGGTAAAAAATGTCATGAGACAATGATCGCGAAATGATAAATTTCAATTTAGTATTTTTAAAACTAATATCTGTACCAGAACCTTTGAAACCTATGTAATTGTATTTGATATCTACTTTTTAGTTGATCATCCAATAAATCAAAATGTCCAACCTCAAGTGTTTCGATGATGAAGAGAGTGAGTCCAAATACGGGCGTGTGTTCGCTGTATCTGGTCCTGGTAAGTTTTCATCACAA
Source organism: Toxonevra muliebris (assembly GCA_963691655.1). Taxonomy (NCBI): domain Eukaryota; kingdom Metazoa; phylum Arthropoda; class Insecta; order Diptera; family Pallopteridae; genus Toxonevra; species Toxonevra muliebris. The sequence goes on from OY829329.1 coordinate 73,942,392, forward strand.
CTTCAGAGTTGTTAAGTGACCCATATTTTAACATGTTTTCTTTCTCATCTCTTTCCGCTCTCCAGTCGTAACAGCCGAACGCATGGCTGGATCGGCTATGTACGAGTTGGTTCGTGTCGGTTACTTTGAACTGGTCGGTGAAATTATTCGTCTTGAAGGTGACATGGCTACCATTCAGGTATACGAGGAGACCTCCGGTGTCACCGTTGGCGATCCCGTGTTGCGTACCGGCAAACCACTGTCCGTTGAATTGGGTCCGGGTATTATGGGTAGCATTTTTGATGGTATCCAACGTCCTTTGAGGGACATCAATGAGCTGACCAATTCTATTTACATTCCAAAGGGTGTGAATGTAACTGCTTTATCACGCACCACAGCGTGGGAATTTAACCCACTCAATGTTAAGGTTGGCTCACATCTTACCGGAGGTGATTTGTATGGTTTGGTACATGAGAACACTCTGGTGAAGCATAAGATGATCATGAATCCACGCAGCAAGGGTACTATTCGTTATATTGCACCAACCGGAAACTATAAATGTGATGAGGTCGTTTTGGAAACGGAATTCGATGGTGAGATCACCAAGCACACTATGTTACAAATTTGGCCTGTGCGTCAACCACGCCCGTGTACTGAAAAGCTGCCCGCTAATCATCCTTTGTTGACTGGTCAGCGTGTATTAGATTCATTGTTCCCTTGTGTGCAGGGCGGTACCACCGCCATTCCCGGTGCTTTCGGTTGTGGCAAAACTGTCATCTCGCAGGTGAGCGAATCAATTCAACCAATTCTTTACGTAATCACATTAATAATGTCTTCTGTGTAGGCTCTCTCCAAATACTCCAACTCTGATGTCATCGTTTATGTCGGTTGTGGTGAACGTGGTAATGAAATGTCTGAAGTACTGCGTGATTTCCCCGAATTATCAGTTGAAATTGACGGCGTTACCGAATCTATCATGAAGCGTACTGCGCTCGTCGCCAACACCTCCAACATGCCTGTCGCTGCTCGTGAAGCTTCTATCTACACTGGTATTACACTCTCCGAATATTTCCGCGACATGGGTTACAACGTCTCCATGATGGCTGATTCGACCTCACGTTGGGCTGAAGCTCTTCGTGAAATTTCTGGTCGTCTCGCTGAAATGCCCGCCGATTCCGGTTACCCTGCCTATTTGGGTGCACGTTTGGCCTCTTTCTACGAGCGTGCTGGTCGTGTCAAGTGTTTGGGTAATCCTGAACGTGAAGGTTCCGTTTCCATTGTCGGTGCTGTATCACCACCTGGTGGTGATTTCTCCGATCCTGTCACCTCTGCTACTCTAGGTATTGTGCAAGTGTTCTGGGGTTTGGATAAGAAACTCGCCCAGCGCAAACATTTCCCCTCGATCAATTGGTTGATTTCATATTCAAAGTATATGCGTGCTCTGGATGATTTCTACGATAAGAATTTCCAAGAATTCGTGCCACTACGTACCAAAGTTAAGGAAATCTTGCAAGAAGAAGAAGATTTATCTGAAATTGTGCAGCTGGTCGGTAAGGCTTCACTCGCTGAAACCGACAAGATCACGCTTGAGGTTGCGAAAATTTTGAAAGATGATTTCTTGCAACAGAACTCTTACTCTTCGTACGATCGTTTCTGTCCCTTCTACAAAACCGTCGGCATGTTAAAGAACATCATTTCCTTCTACGATATGGCACGTCATTCGGTGGAATCAACAGCACAATCGGAGAACAAGATCACATGGAATGTCATCCGTGAAGCAATGGGCAGCATTATGTATCAATTGTCGTCGATGAAATTCAAGGTGAGCTTGAAGAAATTTGCATACATTCTTAAAACATAAAATTAACATGAACATTTGTGCTTTCTAGGACCCCGTTAAAGATGGTGAAGGTAAGATTAAAGCAGATTTCGAACAATTGCACGAAGATCTCCAACAGGCTTTCAGAAACTTGGAAGATTAAGCAGCAGATATTCTTAGCTTTCGCCATTTTCTTCATTATTAATTTGCTTAATTTTAAATTGTACTAAATCCCACGTAAAAAGCGTATCTTATTGTTATGTAGTTTATTTAAAAAGCAAAAAGAAAAGACATAGAAAAGTTCAAATTCCCGCGAACAGTAAATCACAAACTCATAAAGAGAATTCCTTTGTAAAAGTAAAATTAATGTTCAAATGCCAACCAACATTCCATTTTTACGTTAAAAATGTGTTAACAATTAAATTTAAATTTATTTTTTTCTTGTGTAACCAAAATTTGTTTGAGAAACGAAAACGAAAAAATACAAACTTAGAAACATTCCGGCCTCTTTTTTTTTTATAAACGTACTCTTCTTTGGAAAGCAAAAGCGATAACAACAACAACAATAACGTCCTTAATTATTGTACTTCCATTTTGTTGTTAATATGTAATTGTACTTTTTTTTTGGAATATACGTGTAGTAGTGCGCATTTATTGTATAAACATTTACACACATATCTATACTATATATATAAATATAAACACACACTTAAAAAGACATGCAAGCGCATTCATAGTATTATTGTTAAAAATTAAATTTAAATTTTTGTTTCTTGTTTTGTCAAAAATAAAAAAAAAATGTGTCCTTTACTTTTCCCCCCTTGTTTGTTTGTTAAAACATATGTAAATATTTCTAAAAACTAAATGAAAAATGCAATCTAAATAAAAAGTGTATGAAAATGAATGAAAAATATCTATCAACCTTTTAGCGCAATTGAAGAAATCCCAATTTTGAAATTATGTATTTGAGAATTTTATCCTTGCAAAAGCGAATGCAGCTTCATCATATAGTCAAATAAATAAAGGAAATAATAAAAATAAATTTACATAAAATGTATTCATTCTGCAGAATTGTGAAGGCAATGTAAATTTCTCACGGAGGTGACCATATTTTTGTTAGCAAAATACAGAACAGAAAAAATCAAAACCAATTGCATCCACTCAATTTTTACTTATTGTATTTATTAATAATATCACTGTGCAACCAATTGCAGTAGGGTAACTGTGGTATAATACAGAAACAAGATATTGTGCCGAAAATTTTTGCTGAAGAATCCATGTCACCTTAACCAATGAGTAGTAAGTTATATATATTTCAAGACCTATAGGTTATATGGCTACCAAATTTTTGCGTCTTAGAATCAGCAACATGTTGAGCTGAAGTATCGGTCAATATGCTCAATATAATTTTTGTTTATCATAAAGTGATCAATTTGCGCTCATGCGCTCATAAGACACACAGGTAGCAGTGACAGAGCAGAGGCATCTTCTGAACGTAACCAATATAAAGGGTTTTTCAATAGGAAAAAACAATGTTGTATCAAAATACATACATTTGATCTGGCAAACTCAAAACATCATTCAATCTTTACACTTTTATCATAGTGAATTTCACGAACGAGCAACGGTTGGAAATTATTGAAATTACTGCCGAGTCTGTGGTCGTAACATTAAAAGCGCTTTCTCCAATTTTCGGTTGTAATAATCGTTCCACTAGACAAACTGTGGGTGCTATAGTAGATAAATTTGAGTCAACATATTCACTATTGAATGTTCCTTTGCCAGTGAAATAACGCACCAGTCGAAGTACCGAAAAAATCGCTGCCCTAAGTGCTTCAGTTCAAAATGAGCCAAACCAGACCATGGATTATATCCAGTACACAGGAATTGGGAATCTCTCAGTACACATTGTGTTAAATTTTGCGTAAAGATATTTGCTCACACTCTTACACGATCAAAATAACTCAAGAAATGAAGCTTCGTGTTCACTTGAAGCGCTTTGGTTCTCCGATTTGGCTCTGAAAAAGTTTGAAGGAAATCCTAAAATTTATCAAAAAATAATTTTCAGCGATGAAGCATTGCATTCACAAAAAGTGATCGTGTGGTGTGATTGGACCATATTTTTTCGTCGATTAAAATGATCGTCATGTTACGGTCTATAGAGTTCGCTATCTTGCCATGTTGGCAGATTATTTTCGTCCAGAGTTGGATAGATTTGACATCAGTTATATGTGGTTTCAATAAGATAGGGCCACATGCCACACTGCGAGTCAAACAATTGATCTGTTAAAGGTGAAGTTCGGTAATTGTGTAATCTTTAGAAACGGTCTGGTCGTATGGCCACCTCGCTATCCGATTTAAAGGCGTTGGATTTCTTTTTATAGTTAACGTTACGATAAGTCGTTGGTTTATGCCAACAAGCGAACAACGTTAGAGGAGCTCATTAGCAATATCGATCGCGAAATTGCCAACGTTCCGGCCAATGTTTGTTGAAGAGTGGTGGAAAATTGGCTCCAAAGAGCCGATCGCTGCAAACTTGCTCCAGGTGGTTATATCAGCGATATCGAATTCCATACTTAAATGTAGCATGTGCATTACACCTGAAATAAATTTTTATTTTTTTTTATTTTGGGTGCTCATTTTCATTTGCTCAATGTACACTTCTGAAAATAACAATGAAATACATTTGATTGGTACTAAAATTTGAGGGTGTGATATGAGTCTATTTTATTGATTTTCAGTTCAGTTTTTAAGAAACTGATCTGGCAATATGACGAAATGTATTTTCCGAGCCGATACTACCGACTGTGGTGTAATGTAGGTAGGCAAATGGCAAAATAGATTTTAAAAAACATCGTTAAATTCCATACAATTCATTTTCCTACTACTACTACTATGGCGCAACAGCCCCTGGAGGAAGTTGTATTTATACACGAATGAAATGGAAGGGACCTACAGCTTTATGCCGAATCCGAACGGCGAAGTGAAAAGCTTTTCATAGGTATTTTTTTTTACTCTTGAAGGCTTGCCATTGCCAGCCGAGTGGTAGTGCCGTGTAGAAAAATTTTAAGTTTTCTATTTTTGATTTTTGAACGTGCCGAGATATGAACCTGGACACCTCTGCATAGCAGCCCAACACATTAACCACTAGGCTACGGCGACCACAGCAATACAGTACAGGCGAGTTAAATTTAAGTAGGTACTTATTACAAAATATTTATTTTTTTGTAATTAAATGTTAAATTTATTTTGGACAATGACAAATTGTACCTAAAATGTGCCAATTGTACCTAATGTACATTGTAGTTCAAAAAAGTCGGAAAAAGGTACAATTGTACCTACTTTTTCATCACTGCTGTGAATATCTGCAGACTGAAAAACTGAATGATGCACTCAGAACAAAAAACTAAAATCTTTTATTATATAAATCATTGTTCTTTTATGCACATATTTATAGTATATAGATAAATACATAGATACGTATATAAGTATATATACTAAATGTGCACTTAATATATATACATATATGATATTTTTATAAATAAACCACACTAACACATCAAGCCACTCAAATGGAAAATTATTAAAAGACGCTTCTGCTGCTCCTGCTGCTATTTCTGTTGCTATTATTTGAATTTGCAATAAAGCCCTGTGTGTTGTTAATTACCTACCACAAACTTGCAATTTTTTTTCAGACGCCTTTAATTATTCAGCAACAAAAATGTTGGTTAAAGAAGAAAAAAAAAACTTTTGAAATAATCCACAATTTTAATTAGCGCGCTTATAAGCGCATCAGCAGGCAACAAGCTTGTAAAAAAGTAACAGAAAATGAAAATGAATGAGAATAAATCAAATTGCATGCAGGTGCTTGTGTTGATGTGAAATGAAAAAGTATGTGTGTGTATGTGTACAAGTGTAGGTGAGGTGCTAATTTCAAAAACAAAAAAGCCAACACGCGTCATAATTGCTAAAAGAGAGAAGAGAAGAAGAATAAACAGCTAAAATGCAAAATTCAAAAAAAAAAAATAGAAAAGGAAAATAGAAAATGTTTATAAACTCACTGCGAGTTTGTGTGTATGTATGTGTGTGCATGTGTATGTGTACAATTATAGCTGGGTGCTTATGTTTATGAAAGACTCAGCCTCATTAGTCAAAGTATGCGCGTTTTTTTCGCTACTCTTTTTTAGTTTTTCTCATCATTGCTAATATGGCGCGGGCTAATGCATATTTCGCGGCGTAAAGGATTATTACGATTTTTTTGTCTACTTTTTTTTGTAGTTATAGCAGCGTATAAAGGTGTTTTGGTCTGCCGTGTTTGATGTGGTTAACAATTAATATCCTTGGCAATGGCTGCGCGCAAAATAAAAAACACTTGAAAGATTTTGCCTCTTTGAATTGGTTTTTTTTTTAACAAACCTTCCATATTGAGGATTACACATAATTAGAAGCTGTTGACGCAAGAGATATTAATGCAGCAAAGTTATTGAAATAGAGGAAGTTCCAGGGTCCATTCCAGGCACATCTTTACGTTAAGGAGTTTCAACACTCAGGTGTGCTAGAAAATAAGGTTTTTTTTAAAGGATTTTTAAAGAAATTTCTTCACTGTTACTCACTTTAAACTATTGAACATGTATTTAAGAAATATTTTATGCTTATATTCTTATGCTCCTGCAGCCTCTTTTTTCTACCTGAAATGCTTAAAAAACACACAACCATCAACTTCTAAAAAGACTGCAAAAATTTGTACAAAACCAACTTACATAATTAAAGAGCAAAACTGACAAGGGCTGATCTCATGACCACACATGATGACGCACATGCCACATGCCACAATAAACTTCTTTAATTGTTTAATATTGTTTTCTTTTTATTATTGCTATAATTCGATTGTTGAAAATAACAAAAACCAATAATAGTAATACAGAGCTACAAGTATCGCTAAGAAATTACTCAAGTGTGTTCTAATACAATTACAACAAAACAACAACAAAAAACATAAAATAAAGAAACAATGATATTACGAGAACTTCTAAGTGAATTACAGCAACTAAAGAACAAACACGAAAACAAAAGGCTAAGTAAAAAAAAGAAGAAAAAAAATGAAACACACTAAAATCTTATGAGAGATGAGTTGAGAAACGTTTATTGTTAAAGTTTGATAGCGTCGTCATATAATCCCCCAAAAAAAAACACACACACAACAGCAATAACGAACGATTCTTCTCCGCACACTGGCAACAAGTCAAAATGTGGTCAAATGAAGATTCTGTACATACTCATACACAAGTGTCTGCACCTAAAAGTATGCCATACATAAATGTTTTGTACTTTCTTCTGCTTTGCTATCAAATTAAAAAAGAAACAGAAACGAACAAGCGCACATATTCGTTGAATGTTTGATCCTTTAATGCCGCAACTAATTGCCAATCGCATTCGACACTTGACATGACTTTTCACCCCTCCCCCCTCCCCCCCCCTACGCTCTTCCACGCCATTCAGTGTGGACTACTACTTCTTTCTGTTTTTCTGCTTTTAAACAATTTTATGTTATGTATGTGTCTGTTTATGTGCTGCAATGTATCTAGTAAGATTATTTTTGTATTGTATGTGTAGTTGAAATCTTAAACTTGAGCTCAAATTAGTTAATAATTTGCTAAAATGAAAGGAGCAGGTCAAGCACTGTGTAGCCATAGTGAATGAGTAAGAACGAATGGAAAACAAAAAGTTTGAACACCCACAAGCTACTATTTTTATTGCTTCTCGAATAGTTAAAATGCGTTTTTCATACTTCTCTTCTTCTTTTTCTTGTTCGTTTTATTGGATTCTTCTTGTTTTTATTTTCTATTTACTATTTTTTCTTCTTCTTCTCCTTTTTTTTTTTTTTTTTTTTTTTGTTGCCATAGTAGAATTCAATTAAAAAAGCAACCATAATTTTTGTTTGGATTCAAGCTGGATCAACAAGGATAACGATTGTGAGTGCATGTATGTGTGGCAGAGAGTGTGTGTGTTAGAGTTGCTGAAATTGCTAGCAATAAGGCAGTGCCAGCACGCTTACATTTATATTAACTAACGATTAAGAAAAATAACTTACTAGTTTCAATTTAAAAATGCTCTCTTAAAGTATTTAGAAACTTATTGTTTTTTTTCTTTTTTAATCAAATATTCTACTAAACTTTTTCGGAAAATCTCTACCACTATTTTCAACTGAAACTACTGCACACACAGATGAGTGTTTTTTTTTCAGTTTAGTTTTATATAAACATGCACTTAATGTGTCTGTAAATATTTTAATAAAATGCTTGATTTGGTTGTGAAGCGTAGAAAAAAGTAAAATGGTGGATGAGTCAAGTTGCTTGCTAGTGGAGGTAGGTAGTGAAGATGCCAAATCCAATAAAGGAATATCGCCGAATATCGAGACGAACAAAACGAATAAATTTAAAATCGGTTAACATTTGATGGAGTTATCGACGCGACCAGTTAGAAAAAAAGTCGTTTCGAGACAAACGAGTTTAAAATTTTCAGTCCATTAAGTTTTCAGTCTGCTTACTATCACTAAAATGACTGTAACTCAGGTAATTTTTGGAATTTTGACTTGAAATTTTGTGCACCCGTCATAGTGCTGCGTTTTAAATGCAAATGTATCAAAACCAATCGACTTTTTGATCTCAAATTGTACCAAAAAAAAAGAAAACACAATTGTATCAAAAATATCATCACTGGCATACTCGTACACAAAAGTACACGTTCTTTTGCTCTATATACAAAGATGATGCCGCTGCATCTTTTATATTACGTGCACACACACGCACACAGCTAACAATTATACATTGCATTTCTTTTGTCGGTTATTACACACTGCATGGCCATGCAGCATTTCATTGCTTGCATGTCGAATTTCGCTGAGTTAGAGAAGTGAGATGAAAAATCAACAATCGTAAATATTTGTCTTACCCCAAAGGATACTCACCTCTTCGCACCATCAAGCTCGACATGTATGCAATGAAATGCTTGCATTGCCATGTATATAGTTTGTAATAGCACTCTTTCTTTTCTTGTCTCCTTTTTACTACTTTTTCCCCTCCTTGCTTTCGTTCGTGCTTTCGTTATTTCTCTAAATAGGTATATACTCGAAGTTTTTTGGTTGAGCACAGCATGGATTTGTTTTAAATGCCTTTTGCTGATAGAATTTCGAAAAACCTTTTTATATGTACACACATATATGCCTGCATACATACGAGTATAAATCTGTATGTACTTTATGTATAAATGCATATAGGATATATATGAAATACACACATGTAAAGTACACTGAAAAGCAAATGTTTCGACGATTGTTAATATTTTGGATAACATAAGGTGCGATTCAATCTTAATAGGGGGAGTAGTAACACAAATAAATAGATAGACTTGCCATCCGAACAGGAATAAGCAGGAATTTTTTGGTTTAGGGAAATATTCCCTACTCTCTTACTCAACGCCTCATATTCTTGCGTTTCAAACAAAGCTTAAATGTGTTAGAAACTGGCAATTGTTGCTACACATATTTTAGCTGCGTTTTATTTGCCACTCGCTTGTAGTTATGTATAACTAGCAGCGATAATTGTTTGGGAAAAGGGCAATAATTTATCGATAATTTTTTGTAGAGGATAAAATTATTTTATTTATAGCAATGTTTTGCTTTTAAAATGTTTAAAATGTTTCTTTATAAAAATGCCTGCTTTCAACATAAAATTCCTACTCTCCAACTGAGATTTTCCCACTTCGAATAAATTTTCTAGTGGCCAACCTATATATAGAGGTGAACTGCATTTCAATTACATCGTTAATACTTTTATCACCTCTGCGAGCCGCGAGATTCTAGGCAATTAATTGCCACGTTTATTATAGATTGGATAGTCGCTAAAGAGAACTACTAACATATTTAGTTCCATTTGGACTTTTAAAATTCTAACACAACTTCATTTAGGAACATAAGAAAAACAGACTGGGTTAAGTATCAAGCTCCCTTTTTTGCGTAGGATGATCTTTGTGATAAGTTCTTTGAGTTATAGATTTTATGATCACCAAAAGTCTTGTCCGCAAAACTTTTCCCACGATTTTATTATATTTCTACGAGTAACCAAATGCATTTAGGGAAAACGCTAGAGTGTCACAGTCGTCTTAAAATAAAAATATTTTCTGTCTTTTCGATTGCATTGCAACATACAAAAATTTTAATACAATTTTTCCTCCAGTGTACTTCACAAAAATTGTGCACATGTGCTCGTCTTTTGTGCATGACTAAAATGTATTTAAAACGCCGTAAAAGGAGATCTGTACATATATAGACTAAGTGAAACTAATCAAGCGCACGACAAAAATAATTTAAACATTTTTGCTTTGTAACATATTTAAATGTGCATGCAGCTGCAATCTGTTTCTCTCTTACACTCGCACAAACACTTCGTGGCACTTTGTTATGTGTTGCAGAAAACTTTTATGCCGTTGTAATATTATGCAACATGTACACAAATGTGAATTTTCTTGTATACTGCAGAAACTACATTAAATTTTAAATACTCAGTCTCTCCTAAAAGTATGCAGTAGTATTTTTATTTGCTATTATGATAATTTTTTTTTTTTTTTATACTGGCAATTTTTTGTTTTCTTTTTGGCAATTTAGTTGTGCACTGATTTCCCTATTATTGCTGGTGCTGGTGCTACTTTCAACGACCATCTTTGACACTTGAGACAAATATTGACGACATCAGCTTTAAGAGCAACATTGAAGAAGCAACGAAAAGAATTGTTGTTGTTACTACTACAGCATCTGCAATTGACACTTTTGCGTATGCAAATGACAAAAATTTCGTTGTCATTTTTTCCAACTTCTTACGAATTTTTATATTTTCGTGCATTATTTATTTTTCTTAGAATGGCGAGTCTTTTTGCACTTTGGTAATATAATGTTAGTATAAAGAAATATGTATGTATAACAAAAGTGACCAACTTTTTGAAAAACAGTACAAAAGCAGTACAAATATTTCAAAAGTACACACAAAGAGTAAATCCCTTAAATATGATTAACAAAACTGTATCAATTCAAAAATCAATTTTATTGATTAATAAAAAGTTTTGTGGTTAAAGCTATACCAAAATTAGTTTGGTACTTTAAAATAAGCATAGGAAAAGTTAAATCTTGTAACTCTCGGTAACATTTTCAGATACTAGTACCTTATATAGGCTGTGGAAATACCAACAAGAACGTAGAAGTTATAGTACATAAGAAAAATATTAAATATCTGGGCTTAATATTAGATAGTAAACTCATATGGAAAACACATGTTGAGGCAATAACAAATAAAGCCACTCGAACTCAAATAATATGCAGTAGGCTAGCAGAGAAAACTTGGGGATGAACCAAGTGTACTTCGCTGGATTATACAATGAAAAGTAACGTGGAGGTCACCAACTAGGAAGGGACAATAAATTCGGGTCTCTGGACACGTAGGAATAGAGGGGAACGGACAACCCGACGAGCTTCCTAAAAAAGAGACAGCGACTGCATTCATGGGATCTGAACCTTTTTTTTCGTAATTTGTTACTGGAGCATTATGCTACTGCTATTATTATGAACACAACTGTATATATGAAGTAGTTCTCTAATACGGCTCGCCTTACTATTAATGTGCGCTGTATCTTTATCAATGGCAATATAAAAAAAACCACAATCAACGATTTGTAAATTTACACTGTTCGCTTGTAACTTGCAGTAACAGTTTCATCAATATCAGGACAGCCACTTCCATACACACACACAACGCATGTTTCTTATTTTCAACACTGTGAATCATTCAACTCTCCTTTCGGACAAACCAACAAAAGCAAACAACAGTTTTTAAAATTTATTTTTTTTTTATTTCTTTGTTGAAAGGAAACTTTTCAACAATTTCATTATCTGCCAACAAGCGAAATGATACGCCCAAATAATTTTTATAGAAAAACTTTTTCATTGCATACGTTTTGGCGCTGATTCATGAGTAACAATTTAAAAAATGTAGCACTACACATAGCAACAGCAGCAGCAAGATGCGGCAACAACGGCCACACCACCAATAAGATTAAGTGAGAGAAAATTAAGAGAATGTGAGTAAAAAAAAAAAGAAAAAAAAGCAAACGTACTGGGGTAACAGTTTCCAATGAAAGTGCAGATTTGTGGGTTAAACGCATAAATAGACTGGAGCGGGAAGGTGATGGGGTGCGAGGATGCGTACAATAAAGAATGACAATGACAGCGTTTGGTTAATAAATTAAATTTTTATTTTATTTTAAGTTAAGGGGGGAAAAAAAGATTTTAAAAGCAAAAACTTTTCCCGCTTAAAAGTGTGTAAAACAAAGAGATTAATGTGAATTAAAGCATTTTAGGCGTCTAAGAAAAAACAAGAAGGTTTGAAGAAATAAAGATGCGACATGATAAATGATCGATTCAAATAATTTATAGTGGAAAAAGCTAAAATAAAATTAAAATAGTGGTAGCCATGTATCATGGCGAGAGCTATGAAATAGTAATAAAAGTTCTGCGGAGTTCAACCTGAAGTTATTTATTTGAACTGTTTTTATTCCTGTCAAAAGATTTTTTTATTCTTTCTCTCTTTCTCTCTCTCTCATACTACCCACTTAATAATTGTAAAATTTCAGAGCTAGGCATTTCATTCAATGCCACGTTCAATCTATCAACAACCAAAACCACTATTTTTGGGGATCAACTGCTCTATCACTTATTACTCAGCTTCCAAAATTCATCCCTAGCCTTTTTACTAAATTTGCATAAAAACAAAAAAAAGAGTAGTATAGTTTTAGGCACGAATATGATTTGTACATATTTTTGATTTTTTTTGCTCGGATCTTTCTACTCCTTTTAAAAATATCTCGGGTTCCATAAATTGCCGCAAAATAATTCAAATGACACATGTTTAGTAACATATCAATAGTCACCTTGGCTTACTTATCAGGTTGGAGGGGCGTGGAGAACATTTCTAAACTCCCGGAGAAGTTCTTGGACATTCATTTCATCGTTCGAATTCTGCATAAAGCTATAGGTAGATGCGAAAAGCTCAGCTTAGGGTCTCAATGGGGCAAATTTAAATAATAATGGAACGTGTACTCAATTACATGGATAAATTACTTCCCTGGCTTTTAGCATGTGGAAGCATGTTCTACGAAGAAAATTCAATATAAGAAAGATAAACAATTTTTTTAAATGCCATTTACAGCCCAGTATTCATTCAAGCGATTTTTAAACTGTACTCCAATTAATTAATGAAAATGGTTTAAGATTCTAGTGAATTCTTTGTGTAAAATTTATTTTTGCACATAATTTTGCCAGAAAAATTTGAAAAATCAACTTACAAAAAAGGGTCAAGTTAAAGAAATTAAAGCTACAACAATCAGAAAAAAGAAACAACGAAATTTCATTTGAAAGAAATCAAAACGATTTATAAAATTGGATCAAAACGCAAAAAAGAAAAGAGTAAAACAGAAACGGATACTACATGCATACATACATACATACCTACTTATACCGATATGTGACCTTTTCCTCATGGCAATGCCAAGAAAAGGATAACTTAAAATTTTTATTATTTGTTATTGTTGTTTTTGATGCTGTTGTTTATATACAAACAAAAGCATAAATATGATTTTTGCATAGTTTGGCAAAAATAAAAAATAAAAGGCAACAGCAGTTGATTATGAATTAGAAAAAAACTACAAGAAAACGAACTTAAAGTGCACACAAAAAAGGGCTCTATAGTATGTAAAATATAGAATAAAATAAAACTAATCCTTTCAAAGAATGTGAATGTGTTTTAGTGTGCGTGCATGTATAATAAACAGGATGTAAATGTTTTGCTTTTGCTTGTAAATAGCCGCAAGAGCATTAGCATAGGCTGAGCTTAAATTTAAAAACAGAAACGAATGAAAATAGAAAAGAAAATTCAAAAAAAAACAGGAAGAAATGTGTGTGAAAAATAGAAAAAAAAGGACAATAGTCCTTTTTATGTATGACGTCGTAAGTAGTGAGAAAAGAGTAAAAGAAGTTTTCAGAAGATAAATAGAAAGGGCAAAAGAAAATCATTGCATAGCTTTAGGCATATAAATATGATGTTATACAGTTGCGCGCAACCAATTAGCAACCATTTGAAAGGCAGCATACAATTTTTCTCTAATTCAAATTTTTGCTTAAAATCTTTGAATCTCTTTTCTCTTTGAAATTCTCTAGTGCAGCATTATTTTTTCCTGTCACATAAAGGATCCCAAAACAGGAATGAATAAACCAAATTGAAATCTAAGTAATAAGGTCGTTTATATAATCAACAACGCTTAATGTTTGTAGTGTTTAGATTTATGTATTTATTTAAAAAAAAGTTAATATTTTGCAGCAAGACCTTTATATTTTAAAATTTTTTGGGTTCTGCGAGGCATGGACTCAATTAAATGATGGCAAACTTCCTTTGTAAGTGCTTCCTATTCTATTTTTGCCTTTGGCTACAGTTCCAGAAAATTTCCCACTTTATGCAGCCTAAACTTCTGAAGTTTTAAATCGGATTTAGGTCAAGACTGCATGATGACCACTCTTTGGTAACACATGCCGTGTGCTTCGAATCGTTGCCCTGCTAAAAAATTTATGTATTTGGCAGGTTATCACGTCATTTAGTATTGAAATATACTGGAACTGATCTATATTGCTTTAAATTTGGTATATAGGTCCAATGCCACTCAAATATAGCGCCCCAAAGCATAATGCTTCAGCCACCATGTTGTAATGTTAGGCGGGTGTATTTCGTATCAAATTCTCTTGGCCTTTGACGATACTCGATTTACCTTAGTTTCATCACAAAAACAAACACTTTCTTCCAATCATTAATTATTCAGTTGCGATATTTCATTGTGAAGTCTAATCATTTTTCGTTTCCTCGCAAGAGCAAAGGCTTCTTCCTAGAAACTCTTCCAAATAGCTCCTTTTTTCACGCAAACGCCTTTTTACAGTATCTACATGGTGAGATATTATATTCACCAAAAACTGCCACATGAGTTTCGTTTGCTGTCTTATGGGGAATTTTTCTGGGTTCACAAACTAACAGTTTATCCTCTCTCGCAGTGGTTTTTCGAGCTCTAGGCTTGCTTCAGACACTTTTAAGGTTTTTGCAGTTTCACCGTAAAACTTTCCATCCTTACGCATCTCGACAATTATGGCCCCGGTATTTTCGTCACAAGATTTGTTTCTACCCATTTTACAAACTCACTAAAAAAAAACATAAATTAAGCTAAATAAAAAATATACTATCGAAAAAGTTACGTCCAAAATGTCCAAAACTTATGAAACACACAAAAAAGATATAATTATGCACGTTAGTTTTTTCACTTTATTTTCAAATAACCTTACATCTAGGGAAATGGTATCGATACTCGATACTTTGAGTACTCGATACTCTTATTCTGATACCCGATACCTTTTTTACTCGATACTTTTATTATGAGTACTTGTACTCATTGAGTACATTGATGCTGGTATAGAAATTCGATACTTTTAAAAAAAAAATTAGTACTAAAATATGAAAATGTAATTGCAATTAAAATTAAAAGTAGGACTTGTGCTTTTTTGAACATATGTATAATCAGATAATGCTAATTTATGTCTAGAAATACATACTGCAAATCGCTACCTCAATTCTTCAACCACGTATCTCCATTTTGGTCGAAATTTATTTTTAGTGCTTACATAGTATAAAATCACCTAAGAATCCAGATAGAAATAAGTTCTCAGCGAGTTTGTATAAAAAAATTTTAGAGCCAGCTCTTAAACCTCGTATCTCGCGAAATGGTACTTTTAGAGATACGTACGAAATTGTTGAACAGAGGATTTGTCGGTTGAACTGAGATTGTGCCACTTTTGTAGTTACTACATAGGTACATATATGTACTCATTATTTACATATATACTGATGTATATGTTTCAAACAATTAATAAAAACCAAAAATTTACACACAATTCGCAAATTTGTTAAGCGCATCTTATGATTTTTTTTACATTAGGTATAGAAACCCGATACTTTAAGTATCGAGTACATTTATGTCGATACTTTTGAATATCTAATACTTTTCGGCCGATACTTCAAATGAGTATAGTATCGATACTTTCCCCCCAATACCATTTCCCTACTCACATCTGATCAAGTAACGGTAATTGTCGAATTACATTTAAAGTCAGAGTTGCCAAAAAATGGAAACAATTGAAATTTGCTACTTTTATTCAGAAAATATTGCATAATGACGAGAAACGTCATATCGTTGTTAATTAGTTGCACGCAACTGTACATATTCGCATTCATGTGTATATATGTCAATGTTTGTGTGTGTATGTATATATTATTTGCATATACGCCTTTTAATAAGTACATATTTTCCAGTAGTATTTGTTTTGGTACAACAACAACAACAATGCAAACAATGAAATCAATAGCATTTTATTATATTTAAATTTGAAATGAAGACTTTCAGGAAACAGGAAAAAAAGAAGCAACATTTTTGCGTTGCCCTTTTTTTTCGATGGCTTTGTTGGTCTTCTGCTTTTATTATTTTTTTTTTCGTTTGTTTGTTTGTTCTTGCCATTTTTTTTAGTTTACTTATGTCATTGTCATTTTGGACGTTGATCGAAAGTGGATTAGAGAAAATCGGATTTGTAAATATATATGCATACAATATTAAAGAAAAGAAAACTACATATATGTAAAGCAAAGCTATTAATTCTTTATGAAAAATGCATGTGACTACTGACAATGAACCTAAAAAACCCCAATGCAATGAAATCTACACAAAGAAATAAATTCAAATTTTAAATATTTAGCTTTTGTTTGAAATTTTCTTTATCTATTCCTTATCAAAAAGTTATAAAATTAACCGGTAAAACTTTTTTATTGCACTCTCTTAACACTCACTTAATATATTAATTGAAATCAGATTTTTGAAATTTAAATAAAAATTCAGCACTTAAAAATAATTTCCTTTAATTATGATTTCTCTTAAAAAGAAAATGAAAACTTTTACAATTTCAATATTGATTTATTTGGTTTTCAATTAAAACTATAACTATAAAATATAAATCCCTAAAATTATGCAATAATTCCAATGGAAGGAAAACGAATACTGAAATGTTTATGTATGTATGTGTGTTTGTGAGACAGAGAATTAGAGAAAACAAAAATTGAACTCGCCAATAATTGAGTGCGTTTCAAAAAAGATTCACAAATTGACTTTCCGGCAAATCATTCAACACATTTACATTCATACTTTTCCTACTTCGCACATACCCACAACATGCACCAATACCAATTTAATTTGCCTAATTGAATATATGCACATTTATATGTGATTTTCGATTTTATTTAATTTCAGTTGTTACTCCTACTGCTGCTTCTGCTGCCACTACTAAAAACACTAAACTTTTCTCATGAGTCGTCAGTTTGGATGACAAGTTTTCGCCTTTACCGCTACCACATACCCATGCATCAACTTTCTATTGCAGGGACTATCGTCTGCAAAAAAAAAAATTAATACCAATCTCATCTAGTTATATATCATATACATATATGTTTGTGTACATATGTATGAATCTATATGGATAGTCTCATTCTGTGTGAGATTTTAATTTTTGCAACTCGCCCGCTCGTTCACTCGTTCGCACATAAACTCGGAAGAAAACTTTGGCTTTGTTTGGCCAATGATATTGGCATTAAAATGATTTTCAAAGCTTTCCACATTGAATATGTTTATGTGTATGTCTGTGCGTATGGCTGTGTGTGTTAAAATGTTCTCTCCTTTTTTTATTGCTATCGAAATTTCACTTAGTTGGTGTTTTTTGTTTTGTTTTCTAAATTTTCACTGTTGAATAATTATAAAGTTAAATAAAAATCACTGAAAATCACATACTTTTACATTGAAAAATGAATACGTGCATTTTAAAATAAAAATTAAAATGTCTAAATAAAGCTTATCATGGTTATATCATCATCAATATTTAGAAAGGGCTTAACTGATATTTTTTTTTTGTTTACAAGAGCAAAAAAATGTTGATTGATTTTCATTTATTTGGTGTGTCCACTGAATGGCCCTATCAAACAATTGGATAACTTCAATATTTTTTACGTGCTGAGTAATTGAGTAGTCGCTTTCTCCTTCTTCAACTACTTCTTGTTCGTCAATAATACAGCCACTCAAAAAAAAAAACTTTTTTCGAGTCAGTAGGTCAGACCATGTTTACTATAGGTTTTTGATATCGCTGAATCTGAGTCCAAGGTCCAAAAAACCCCAGTACCCCAGTCAGGGTTTCAACTTAGCTTAGATAACAAGATATTTTGCAGGTTATGTCGAAAACCTGACATGCTGGGGTTTTTTAGGTCTCGGATGGTCTGATTCCCGGGCACGAAAAAAAATTTGTGAGGTTTTTCGAGGTTGTGTCAGAACCCTGACGTACTGGGATTTGTTTGACCTCAGATTCAGCGATCCCAAAAATATAAAAAACAAGGTCTGAATTCCACATCCACATGGTTTATGCCATATTTTGCTCAATTTTTAACTTTGCAGCCAAGCCAAAAACCTAAATGCAAAAATTTGCATTATTTTCTTGACATAAAATACTTCAAATTATTATTTAGCGAAAATTTGTTATATCACATATGTTTATAAAAGATAAGATAATATAAAAACCAAAAAATTGAAAATAAAAAGGTTATCCAGTGATTGTTTATAACTCTATAACTATATTAGGTACTTGGTGTCATGATTGTGGACGTTCTACATAACGATGATTTCAGCAAAGAAGCTTTCTATAAAGCCTTACTGAATTTCGGGAATGAAAGAGTTACACCAAAATTAGAAAAAATTTCTCTTCTATCCCCTCTCGCCCCTTTAAAAGATCGAAAAAAAAAAATCGTGCAAAAATAGTCGTAGCTAAATTTGAATAAGGATATTTTCAATATTTTTATCAAGATCGCTACCTTAGAACTTTATATGTTGGCTATACTTTAAAATGATTTGTATACAAAAAAACACATTGCATTCAAAGTTCACATACATACACATTTACACCCACTACGTAGACAATATATGTCCATATTAAAGAAAACATGTCTTCTATATAATTTTAAAGAACCGCGCGTAGCATGTGCTCGCTGTTATGGCGGTTACATGGGGCAGCGGCGATGGCAACGACGTCCTCGCGCGCGTAAACATTAAGTTGTCAACTTGAATGACATAAAATTTCACCCATTTTGGGCTATGGATAAAGCCGCAAAATAGCAGATAATAATTTTTTTACTCTTGCAATATATGTACAAACACACACAAACTTTCATGCATGTAAAATATTCGAAGGTATGTAGGTGAGCGAAGTTTACATGCTGACATGGACGTTGAAAGCTTAACAACAGTGAAATTATGTGTTTTTATTATTAACAGTAAAGTAACTGTTTTACAACAACATCAACTGAGTGTGTGACAGCATGAAGCAAAATTTTCTTGTTGCTGTTACATACATATACATACAAACATTACACATACATTTTTATTTTTTTTATTTTAAAAAAGTTGAACTTTAATGTGTCGGTCAAGCAAACTCACCCATGTGCATGCATGTGTATGTGAATGAGTTTCTCATGCAAGACGTGAGAATGAGAATTTAGTAACTGAGTGTGTATGTGTTGTACGGTAAATTTTACTTAATAGTGAAATGGTAAGTAGGTACACAATTCCTCTACAATTTACCTCATACTCATCTATCCTTTCTCTTGGGACTATAGCTTGATGGACATTGGACAAGTAGTACTTTTATATAAAAGAATTAAGTAATTTTCTACTGACCGCAGCATGAGCAATTTTCATTTCAGCCATTGTCATAACAGTGGGGGTGAAGAATCAAAATTGCTTTGCTATCTTCCACTCTTTTATTTACAGGCTACTTTTATTGTAACCGCTCTATGAAGTAGATGGCGATGGTTATGATAAACTTAAACTTTACAAGAAAAAAGGTTCTACTACTAAGAGTATTAAATCATAGACAGATACATATTTCGTTATTCTCCCAAACATATCGATGCCTTTCCACCAGAATACTATAAACGACTTTTTAGTTTATAGAAATCGCCACGTTTTTTCTATTTCATACACAAACGAAACTAGACAGAAAAACTTGTGATATTGGCTACTACACATCATCTTTAAACGACTATAGAGCTCAACATTTATACATTCCTGAAACCTTATCGCATTAGCTAACATTGCTCCTAAGAACTCTTTCTGATATTACCAACGGAAAAAATTTAACCTAAGTCGAAAATATCAAAAATAAATTCGCAGTAACCTTTGAGAAACTTGTTAATTTTCAAATAAACTTTCAAACAGTTTTTGCAAAATATTGGAAAAAAAAAAAACAAAAATGCAGAGAGATGATGACGATTCTGAGTCGAAGTATGGACGAGTTTTTGGTGTATCCGGTCCAGGTAAACATCACTTTAATTTTAAATCACTAAAATCTACAAATAAAATTTTTATCGCGTATCTTATTTAGTGGTCACCGCTGAGAATATGTCCGGCTCAGCTATGTACGAGTTAGTTCGTGTCGGCTACTATGAGCTGGTAGGAGAAATTATTCGTCTTGAAGGTGAAATGGCTACCATACAAGTTTACGAAGAAACGTCAGGCGTCACTGTGGGTGATCCAGTCTTGGGGACTGGCAAGCCCCTTTCCGTTGAGTTGGGCCCTGGTATTATGGGTAGCATCTTCGATGGCATTCAACGTCCGTTGCGTATGATTAATGAGTTAACCAATTCAATTTACATTCCAAAAGGCATCAATGTCAAAAGTTTAGCACGCGACATTTATTGGGAATTTACGCCACAGGATATACGTGTCGGTATGGCTGTTACTGGCGGTGATTTGTATGGTACTGTGCATGAAAATACGCTAGTGAAACATAAGCTGATCCTGAATCCACGTACTAAAGGAACAGTGAAGTACGTAGCACCAGCGGGCAACTACAGTGTGGATGAAATTATGATGGAAACTGAGTTTGATGGAGTTACCACAAAACACACAATGTTGCAGGTGTGGCCGGTTCGTCAGCCGCGTCCTGTAACTGAAAAATTACCTGGCAATAATCCTTTGTTGACTGGTCAGCGTATATTGGATTCATTATTTCCGTGCGTACAGGGCGGTACCACTGCTATTCCGGGTGCCTTCGGTTGTGGTAAAACTGTCATTTCACAGGTGAGACAAATTTTTCAAGATTTTTATATTGTTAATTTTTAAATCACGGCACTACACAACACTTTATTTATATTTTTACATTTTATTAGAATTTTATTTTGGCACTATTTAATTTTAATTTGAATAACTTCTTTTGCAACAGCTGTGACTGCATATTTTCTCTTTCCTTCTTCCATTTTATTATTTCGTTCTTCATATTCAGAACGAAATTATAGTTGCCAATAAGTTTGAAAATATTCCGCTTATTATTTAATGAAAATTTCCGTGTTGATCAGACAATATAGCCTAAGAAAAATAGAAAATTCTTTATTTCCTTAATTATGTTTGGCTATTCAATCTTAATTTTTTTGTAGGCTCTCTCCAAGTACTCCAATTCTGATGTCATCATTTACGTCGGTTGTGGTGAACGTGGCAATGAAATGTCGGAAGTATTACGTGATTTTCCTGAGCTTACAGTCGAAATTGAAGGTGTTACTGAGTCCATAATGAAACGGACTGCTCTTGTTGCCAACACCTCCAACATGCCTGTCGCTGCTCGTGAAGCTTCCATCTACACTGGTATTACACTTTCTGAATATTTCCGTGATATGGGTTATAACGTTTCCATGATGGCTGACTCCACATCGCGTTGGGCTGAAGCACTACGTGAAATTTCGGGTCGCCTCGCCGAAATGCCTGCCGATTCCGGTTACCCTGCCTATTTGGGAGCTCGCTTAGCCTCGTTTTATGAACGCTCTGGCCGTGTTAAATGTTTAGGTAATCCTGAACGTGAAGGTTCAGTGACAATTGTTGGTGCTGTTTCGCCACCCGGTGGTGATTTCTCCGATCCCGTGACATCAGCCACTCTAGGCATTGTTCAAGTGTTCTGGGGCTTGGATAAGAAGTTAGCGCAACGTAAGCATTTCCCATCCGTTAACTGGTTAATCTCTTATTCGAAGTATATGCGCGCGCTTGATGAATTCTATGAAATACATTATCCTGATTTTGTGCCTCTGCGCAATAAAGCAAAAGAGATTCTGCAAGAGGAGGAAGACCTTTCTGAAATTGTACAATTAGTTGGTAAGGGTTCATTGGCTGAATCTGACAAAGTTACACTCGAGGTAGCAAAGCTACTGAAGGAAGATTACCTGCAACAGAATTCGTATTCAGCTTATGATCGTTTCTGTCCATTCTACAAGACAGTGGGCATGCTGAAAAATATAATTGCCTTTTATGATATGTCATTGCACATAATTGAGGCCACAGCACATGATGAAAATCGCATTACTTGGAACAATATACGTGACGAAATAGGAAATCTTTTCTATGAGTTATCGTCAATGAAGTTTAAGGTATGTCGATTTTTGAATAGAAATTGACTTGTGATTGGAATGTTTGATTAAATTTGTCTTTCAGGATCCTGTAAAAGATGGAGAAAAAAGAATTTTACGTGATTATAATAAGCTATACGAAGATATGGCACGCGCATTCCGTCATATGTTTGACACATTTTAACTTTTGAATGTACTCGTTCCAGATTTCACTTTCTTTTTTCCTTTGAAGCAACTAACTGTAAATGTTCAAATAAAATACAAAATTGCAATAGTTGCGCTTAAAATTTGCCGAATAATTTGATATTTGGAGCTTTTAGTCACAGTTTGATTGTACTCCAGCATTTGCCGTCATAGTTTCATTAATTTCATTTTTGTTAAAATATTTTTATTTTTCACCCATGATACCCATATATTGTGTTAATAGGGAAACTTACAGTTTATTTCACCCGAACTACGACTACATCATCAACTATGTTCTACTTCCCACTGTGTTCTACCATAAGAAAATATTTTTTTTTTTTTCATTTCATTGTTGAGCACATGAACACAAATTTTTTTTTTTTTTTTGTATATAATTATATTAGAGCTAGAACTTTTATTATGAATTAGAAAATTTGTCATGTTCAGGAAAGTGTATGAAAACCTAGCAGTATAAATGCATAGTTTTGAACTGAGTTGTTGCGTTATATCCGATTCCCGTGGTTATAAATTTAAAAAATATTTAAATATTAGAAAAATATTCAACTAGTAAAAACTTTAAGGATATAAGTATTTTTTAAAGTAGAATAAATTTAAAAAATAGAACAAATTTTAACAATGATGAAATCTTCCTAAAAAGCTAATATCTCAATTCAGCGTTATTTAAGAAATATGAATGAAAATGTAGATGTGAAGTATATGTATTCCAATGATAATAAGTCTTTCTGAGAGGCGAGTTTCCCATGTTCATTTAACTTTTTACCGTACTCTCATCTTGCACATGTCAAGGATCCTATAATCGTTGAGCTTTCAAGGTTTGCTGAATTCGCATGCACAAAAACAAAAATTGATGTTTAAAAAACCAGAAAAATAAAATTAAAATCTCGACCTTTTTAAATATTTTTGCAATTTTTCCACTCTCATTTGTTTTACTTTTTTTCAACCAGCATGCTTCTCATATTTAAATGCACACTCACGCTCATACCATCAATTAGTAATTTTTGTTGAATTTATACATATTTACCAAAAAAAAAAAACAATAAAATACGCTAATTAGGAAGCGTCGTAATAAAAATTACTTCAAGCCGTATATGAACGCAATTAAGGTAGAGAAGGAAAGCGAAGAATAAAAAACCCGAATAAAAATTTGTAACGGCGCGTTTGCATTTTTTTATTTGTTTGAAAAATAAACTAAGAGTCTGTGTGAAGCAATAATTTTTCATCCGAAAAGAAAATTTTGGCAGTTCGAGAGAAAATATTGAAGTGAATTGTTAACATTTTGACAATTCAAGATGAAATGTTTATACCAATAAAATAAGAATTTTTCATGCTAAAATGCACCGTTGCATTTAATAAAAACAAATTTCAACTATTTTCATCGAGTAAAAAGTTACCGTTTCACACACAACCCACATAAAAAAGAAAGAAACGTAAAAAATATGGCAACACACTAACGAGTATTTATTAATTACGCAATATGAAAGGGGATGGGGTGGTTTTGTTGAAATTGCAGTTGAAACCGTTGATGTCGACGAGTCGTAGGGAAATGCAAAGTTTTAATTTTCTTTTTTCAACAAGCTGCAATTAGCAGTCGAAAAATTTAAATATGATCAACAATGATTTGCATAAAAAGGAAACGGAAATGGTTAAAAAAACAACTACAAGGTAAATATGAATATATTTTTATTTACACGAAATAGAAATAATAAAATTTGCAATCCCAGAACCCATTTTCAAATGTACACGTTATTTTAAGCAGGTGATTATTATAACATTTAACAATTTTATTTACAATTTCCCCCGCATTAATGGCTTTAGGTGCGAGTGAAATGTTGCATTTACCGATTGCTGATTCAACGGACTTTTGCGCGCTTCTTCCATCAAACGTTCATAGATGCGTCCATCATAACAACCCAAAGCTGAGCCTAAGACACGATCATGAAAATCAAAACCATCCACAAAGGTAACAGCATTGCATCGAAAAGCTGCCAAGTTTTGTTCGTAACGTGTTTCCAGTTCCGACACCTTCTGCTGCGGAATTTCATTGAAACGCAGAATATCCGCAAGGCTTTCCAAGAACATTTCTAGCACAAACAATTCCAAAAGTTGAGTAAAAACTTCAGCAAGTCCTATTGTTAATTTTCTGCAAATTTTTTGGGTCTCTTCGTAAGCACTTCGTGCGAGGAAGGCACGCCCATGCATCGTAGCTGCTTGGGTAAGTTTCAGACCTGCCCAATTGGCAGCCATTTGTTCGCTATTATTTCCAGTTTGTTTACGCTTTGATCGTTGATACTCGAAAGCCACTCGAACCTTCTCTTTAGCTGTATTTTCCAAAATGAGTATTAAGACTGATAGATCTTTCGACCACTTGGTCACTTTGCCTGCAGAACGTAAATACGCAACACTTTTCGGCAGTACCTTTCGTTTCAATCCATCTACATAGTTCTTCACTAGGAATCGTGATGTTTGCAACAACAATACAGTGTTTTCACCTTCGTAAGTGCATGCTGCAGTGGCTGCGCCATAAATTTGCGAAAAATTTGCAGATGCCAAATAGCCATGACCGCCACAAGCCTTACGTAATATTTCAATGCCTGCAGCAGCTTCGTGGGAGCAAACTGCTTTTAGGCAACAGGAAAGTGCGTGCAACTCGGGTAAATTTCGACGATTGCCTGCATTGAGTTCCTGCATCACATGCTGGTACATACTCCAAACAACATCTGCGGCTAAACGATAAAATACACCTTTGGCAACTTGTGGAAAAACTTTAGCTTGCTGAGTTACATGATCTATAATTTGAGGCTCCGGTCGATTTGGCACAATTGGGCTCTGCCGACGCACTGAAGAGTACCTAGGGGTAAAAAGAAATACAAAATAGACAGTAGTTATAAAAAGTTAGCTATAATATTTTACCTTGTTGCAATGGTAGCTGCCTGCAGCAGACCAAACGAAACGTCACGCACAATCATTACACGCACAAATACCATCGTTCCGTAGGTCAGTAACGGTTCGGGTCCCTTTACAAAACGTCCATCTGGCAAGACCTCTGCATTTCTCATCAACATTTGCGAACGCGGAATGCGTACATTTTTAAAGCCCAAAAACCCGTTATTTACAGCATTCACACCAACTTTGGCACCTATTTCGCCCACATCAACGCCGGGCTCCGGCATATGAGTTTCTTCATTGCGTATACGTACCAAAAATGAATGTAAACCATAATGTTTCCCTTTAATATACAGCTGAGCCATAACAACAACCACATTTGCAGCATGACCTAACCCACCCGGCCACCACTTGTATGCCGTTAAAGTGGGCGAACTCAAAATGAACTCTTCTCGCTCCACATCATAATCGGCACGAGTCTCTAGACCACGTATAAAAGTACCATGCCCCAGTTCCGTTTGTGCATATGTACCTATTACACCATCCATATGCCATGCTTTCTCCAACCATTGGCGACGTTGCTCTTCTGTGCTCTGCCCCAGCAATGCCGGTAAAAACATTGAAAAATGCAAACGCAACGGAAAGTTTTGTTGAAAGAGCGCTGTACCCAGAGGCCCACTGAGTAACATACGGAAATCATACATCGATTCAATGGCGCCCTTTGTCGCTACACCTTTCTCTTTTTGTTCACGCTCATGTTGTGCATACCATGCTCTTAACTTGGCAATAAACTTTGTTGCCTTCACCACTGAATGCTCGAAAAGCTCTTTGTGTGACATATAAGAAATATGTATGGGATCATCGAATGCACTATCATCGAAGAAAAGCTTCTCCAAAGCTCTACGTTTGTACAGCTCATCACGTCCCCCTGCCCACCATTCGGCAATCTCTTCACTTGATATTGTTGCAGATTGGCGTTCACGAAGCAGGTCAACGTTCGACTTGGCAGTTGCTGTAGATTGTGGCGACATTTCTTTTATTTCTGTAGTGGTTGTTTAGAAAAATTAGTAATTAGTTTTAAGACTTTTTCAATTTATTTTATTATCGAATTACTTGTGTATCATCTAAATTCGGCAGCTAATTTCGTGCACTCTGCTCGAACGAAGGCCAACAACTATAATGATAAGCTTATGGATAAGTTTAGTAAACATGTTGCTGATTGCTGTATGTGGCATAGCAGTTCGAAAATATTATCAAATGAAGAGAGGGAGCACATAATTATGTGCATTGTGGTTTCAGTGGTTAAATTAGACAAGTTACGGATATGCATTAATTTGCTGGATGCATTTAATATTAGCATGAAAAAGAACGTTTAAGTTCAACAATATTGTTCAAAACATAAATGAATGATGACATTCATGAATTTCGTTTGTATAAATTCAATCAAAATTACCGCAGTATTTAAATTTTGTAATATTGAGAAAAAATTTTAGAGCCCTGGAATAATTTTGCCTCAGAGCTTCCGAAAGTGCTAAGACGCCGCTGGTAGGCTCAATAAATGTATTTAGATAAGCATACAAAAAAAATATAGTCGACTTTCGCTTTTAATATCTCTCTCATTTGGCTTTTGTTTATTTTTTAATCTCTTAATATTACAATTGTATAAATACAAATATACTAATTATAAAATAATCAGCAAATGAGCTTATCATAATAGAATAATTATTATTTGATTAAGTTCTTAAAATATGGTATTTTAATTATTTTGAATGAATGGGAACTGCTTCTGGCAGACATCAGGGAACAAAAAAATGTAGTATACTTCATATTTTATTGCACAGCAGTCCTTGTCGGACCTTCTTCTATTTATTTCATT
The DNA here is from genome assembly GCA_963691655.1 of Toxonevra muliebris. Lineage (NCBI taxonomy): Eukaryota > Metazoa > Arthropoda > Insecta > Diptera > Pallopteridae > Toxonevra > Toxonevra muliebris. The sequence goes on from OY829329.1 coordinate 73,969,762, forward strand.
ATGCTGTCACAAAGGTATGGGATTAAGCAGCTCAACTAATGAATAACAAATTCCCAAATTCAATACAATTGGAGTCGTACTCCCGCATTTGTCATAAGTTCTCTTTAATTTTTCATACAAAATTATACATCATAATTATACGACAGTTTGTGGATATCCTAAATATAGATAAAAATGTTTTTTTTTTTCCATATTTCTTAAAATTTGTCTGCCATTGAAAGTTGACAATATTGTCCATATTGACCACACAAATATAATTAAAATTATTATGCATTATTTCCATTATCTAACTGTAAATATTAAATAAATCTACAATAATTTCACTTTTATTAGGAATTTCTTTTCCATCATATCTGATGTAGTATCTCTCAGCTGTTGTAAGTTCTCTCAAAATTTTGCCACTTTACCACTGTTTGCAATCAATTGTGAATACCCCAACTTGTATCAAAATCAATTTTCTCCGTCAAATCTCGTTAGCATATGGTTGCAGAGATAATCAATTGATTGCCAGCTTATTATTATTATTATTTGAATTCACGATGACAATAATTTTCATTATTCGCACTAATCTGTTAATCCTGGGTTTATTTTTTTTTTTAACAATTTACGCGCACGTACTCACACACAAAAAGATTTCACAAGCAAAAATATTTAACTTCAAAAATAATTTTCTTATAATAAGAATAATAATTTTCTTGCCGCAATTGTATTTACTCAAACGGATTTTATGCCGCCAATGGATCAGCTGTTCACTACCCATCAAAAATTATTCTTATTATCGATCGACCTTATCATCGTAGTCGTGTATCGTTTACCAATGAGTACATGAGGCAAAACTGAGAGCATATTTTTGAAGCTTACTTGCTAGATGGTCGTCCATCTCATTTCCATATATTTCTTTATGTCCAGGAACCCAGAATATGGTTATCTTATTTGCCTTCCCTAAGTAATTTAATAGCTCCAGGCATTCCCAGACTAGTTTTGATGTTATTTCAAAGGAGCCTAGTGCTCTGATTACGGCTTGACTGTCTGAATATATTATAATATCCAGTCCTTTACACTTACGCTCAAGGTTGAATTGTGCGCCCAGCCTTATGCTGAAATATGAAAAATACAAGAAGTCGTCCCCATAGGCTCAGAGTATCTGGTTTTCGGCCCATAAACTCCTGCGCCGGTTCCAACTTCCGTTCCTATGTACCATTTTAGTATATGTGCTTTAGAACAGATCTCGAACATTTTAATGAGTCAGTGTTCTTTGTTGATAAGTATAACTTTGAAGTTCTTCTCGAAGTTATATTTCTAATTCATATCATCTCTGGGCAGCCTGGTTAAGGGTATTAAAACAGAGAGCTCCGTGTTACTAATCACATCCCCTCGACCGATTCACTCTCTTGCCAAAGCTATTTGTGTCCCTTTGGCTGCCGTATATATTACAAGATGCAGAGGTGTTAAGTCTAACAGTGCCCCAATGGCCACTGTAGAACATGACCTCATGGCTCCTATGATACTGGCACAGGCTAGCCTTTGTACCTTTGTTAGGGTGTCTCTCATTGTTACTAATTTAATTTTTTGTGACCAGGCAACTGCACCAAAGGTGATGATAGGTCTCAACTTTAAGATGTAAGGAGTGCATCCCCAGGTTTTTCCAGCTAAGCTTTTGCATACCATGAGAGATTTGGTGGCCTTGTTGACTGCATTTTCCGTTTTTTTTCCAAAGAAGTTTGGAGTCTAATGTTATTCCTAGATATTTGACTTCTTGTGCAACATTAATCACCGCGTCCCCTAGTTTAATGGACTAAAGGTTAAGTCTCCTCCTGCAATGTCATCAGCAGTAACCTTGACTGGGTATGCCATTGTCCGTTAGCAATATGTGGAATTCATCCATTACCAGACTTCACAAGAGAGGTGACAGTACCCCCCTTGTGGGCATCCCTTAGTGGTTTGAAGTCTTATATAACACACAAAAGCTTGGAATATCATCGAAAGAACATAAGGTGTACTCAATACTCAAGAACCATTTTCGTTGCCTTCTTTGTACATTTTAGTCAACAAAAAGTTATTCAAATTGCTGATGTATACGCTTCAGAGCGCCTACTATGTTGACTGAGGTAATGCTCTAGACCGAATCCACCATTGTTTATGAACGCTGAAAATCAAAACCCATTAAACGAACTTCTATGTGGCAGTTGTCTATGCTTACGTTAAATTTCAATAACCAAGCCTCAAAATCCCTCGAACCGATATAAATTAATATTTTTTTAAATATTCTGTTATATTCAAAGGCAGTTTTAAAATTGTGTACAACATCGTAAGACAAATTTAAACTTTAATCAAATATCAATTTTGATTCCAAATTTTATTAAAGCCTTCATGGTCCTCGCAAAACACTCAAACCGAACTCACAAAATTAAATCGCAAAAATCCAATCGAATTGAATCGATACCTTCTCCATACCAGCAGCAGCAGCAGCAAAAATTGAACTTTCCGCTCGACACTATTGCACCATAAAAAAGTAATGTCAACATAAAAATGCGTATGGAAAAGTTTAAAATTGAAGGAAAAAACTCAATTAGGCAACATTTCCAATTGAACAATTCGCAAAAACCAGAAAAAAATGAAATCAAAAAACCGAATCGAAAAACAGAAATGAAAATAATTGAACGAACAAAAACAATTTTTGCAATTTTTTTTCTTTTTGTTAGTGTCGTTTGCATAAACTCAAAGCTCAAAACAAACAAAAAAACGTAGCTAAAAATGTTGCAATTTTATTGAAAGGTAAGGGGGAGGCGAATAACGGGGTGAAAAACAGTAAAAGGTAAAATGGAATGATATCGAATCACACCAATTTAATGCGTGTACATAACGAAATTATTGACTGAAGCGAAAATATCGAAAAACAAAATAAAAACGAAATACAAGGCAAAAACGAGCCACACACAAAAACATAACTAAAGTAGATCCGACAGGCCGAAAAGGGAAATACGTAGACGGGAGTAGGAGTAGGAGTCGAGTAATGTTGGACAACAATCGAAAACAAGAAATTGCAACAGTGATGCCCAAACTCATTTCAGGGGCAACTATATTGTTGGAGTCGGTTTCGGTGGTGTCATATGCTATTTTTATTGAAATGTTTGTGTTTTTAGCACTTTGTGCAATCTCTTTGTTTTATTAAAAAAAAAAATTACATATATGTATATAATATAGTTATATGCGCATATAAGAGAAAAGTAAAACAAATTATGCTACATTGTAATATTTTTAGTTTTTTACACGTACAGATACAATATACATTTACTTTATATGCTATAGCCAGTCATTGTTTTTTTTTAATGAATTTCTCATTTTCTTCTTTTTTTGTTTTTTACTTTATGATTTCAATGCCACCTTCCTTCCTTTCGCACATTTTCATCGCGCATATCAGTTTCATATTTTTCCTGTATATTTACTGTTTTTGCTGCTGCAATTTTTAAAAAATCGTAATCAATGCAAAAACACCATATAAAAGTGCGCAAGGATATGCAATCAGCACTTGTTGATGGTCCATCGAATATGCTGTTACGAAAAGTTTCGATGCTGATATTGCACACCAGAGTATCGAGATTCCAGCAACAATTAAGCCCAGGGTACCTCTGTTGATGAGAAAACAAGAGAAAAAATGCATATAAATAAGAGTAGTAACATACACAAAACAAAATGAAGTAAATGAAAGAATATGCATGTAAGTATGAAAAAATAGCAAACAAATAAATACATACTAGTGTATGTAGGTAGTATCAGTGGCGTACCTAGAACATCATGCCTCTGGGGCACAAATAATTTACCGCCCCTCCCTTGCAAGTAAATACAAAACTCGATTTCAAGCAAATATTCACCGTCCGCCTATTTGGAATCTTTTGCGGGTCAATTAAAATTTGAACTGTGCTTTTCTCAAATCTACATAGGTAAAAAGTCTGTAGTCCAAGTCAAAAGAGTCGCATCTTTTTTTGTATGTGTTTGTCTTACTCAATAAATCCGTGTCATTTATGATATCGAAGTCTCTATTTATATTTTCCAATCGAAATATGTTGCCACTATCTTAATACTTTCACAAAACACGCACTGAATATTTAACTAATTTGTTATTACAATTTAATTTTAGCATTTTGTTGACTACAATAGTCACAGATTTTATCAATTCTAAATTTTAAAGTATACTTTTAAAGATAAAGTATGTTTTAACCCGACTATGACTAACTTAAAGTACAATTTAGTTTAGAGTATACTTAAAGAATACTTTATTTTCGACTAAGATTGTACCCTTATACCTTTAAGTTGAGATTAGGATTGAAAAATGTTATTTCTCATTTTGATGTGTAACTTTAAATCATTCCAGCCAGTGCAACGCTTCTTTTCCCCTAACGCCCCCTCCCCTCCCTGGTTACGCTAATGTGTAGTAGTAGTAAAATGAAAGCAATAAAGTTAATGTGATCAAGTGGACACTGAGGACATGTTTATGCACCAACACATCACACAAAAGTGCAACAGCAGAGAGAGAGTAGTGGGTGCAATTAAGGCGCTATTTATAGAAATTTTCGAAAGAATATTTTTCATGACGAAAAAATCACGCCTTATGACATTTCATAAAGCTAAATTTTTCATCAGACTTTCAATCTTCAATAAAGAACACATTCATACGTGTCAGTCTTGTCAGAATCGGAAATTTTCCACGTTTTCCGGGAATTTTCAATCCAAAAACGAAAACAGGTTCGAATTCTTCTTCGTAAAAATGAGACGTCTAACTGTCAAAAGACCAACGGCTCTTTCGAAAACGGAAATCTGGTGACAGATATCCAAGCTATTATGAGATTATGGAGAAAACAGCTGCTTAATGGTGATGACGGCAACAATTTTTCGGGAAGCGCTTTTGGAAACCCCAATCACTGACGGCGTTGAAGTACCGCAGACCGACGATGTAATCCCACGATCTGCTCCAGCTACCGTGGGATAAACATTTCATTCGTCTTTGCAAAATGACACTAACCAACACCAAAAAGTAATTCCCTATCGTGCGACTTTCTCAGCCTTATACTAGAAAAAAAATTCGAGCTGCAAATATCGACATCTCTGGCACCATTTTCTGCAAGAATGTTATACTGCTAGCATACATTTATGATATTGATAACATTGGCTCCTACGCGGAAGCAGTCAGTGTAGCATTCTCCAACTTGGAAAGGTAGTCTCGCCGAGTGGGTCCAGTGGTAAACGAGGACAAGTCGAAATGCCTTGTGCCAACAAAAGAGGAGTTACGGCATCTTGGACAAAATGTCACTATTGACAATTATACTTTTGAAGTCATCAAAGATTTCGACTATTTGGGAGATCCAGCATCAAAAATAACAATAATGTCAGCATTGCAATCAAGAGAAGATTAACTCTTGCCAATAGGTGTTATTACGAGCTTAGTAGGCGATTGATAAGTGGATCCCTTTCTCGACGCCCAATAAGTCTCTCATCCTTCTCGTCTTAATATATGGCGCTGAGACATGAACATAGACCACCAAAGATGAGAAAATGTTAGGTGCGGTCGAGAGGAAGATACTCTGCAAGATCTATGATCCAATGGACGACGTACACCTATATCGACGAAGTCAAAATCCAGTTTTTAGAAATTGAACAAAAATTGTATGAAAAGTCAAAACTTCTAAACTTTAAACATCTTGCCTCATCAATAAAATTTTTTTTTTTTACATAGTGTTTGTACTTGTAAGGACCAATAACAGAGTTGTACAGTTTAAAGAACAAAACTTTGGCTGAAAAATTTGAAAAAAAATCAACAATGGGGATGAGTTATATGGGCAAAAAGGGACTGGATTTGCACGAAATCTGGCAACGCTTCCAGCACATCAATTCCATATACCAGTATGCCATTTCCAGTTTTCTCTGTCCGTGCAGCTATACTTAAAACTTCTATGAAGAGTTATTAATATTACTAGAAATCATTGAAATAAAACCAAAAACAAATGAAATTATTGCAGTAAACTTAAAGTTTAATAAACAGTATGTACACAGTAGAACACTATGATGTTGTTAGTGCCAAAAAAAAAAATAATAAAAAAAGTTATGATAGTTAAAGCCACGTATATGGTACAACTAATACTCTGGACAAGTAGTATTTGCGAGACAGCAACAAAAACAAACAACAAATTCTGCTACTATGTAGTTAAGTGAAGACTGGAAAGATTGTCCAAACCATTTATAAAAAGCAAGCCAAAAAAAAAAAAAAAATAACTTGAAAGAAAAACGGAAGCGAACAAACAAATCGCCGCAGAATTTTTAAATAACTACGAGTGTGAAAACGCTCTTGACTGCAGGATACACAGGGTACTCGGAACACATAAAGTTTTATTGAGTTTATACACAAGAGAAATATCGAAGCGTGAAACAAGCATTAAAAAATGGAAATCACAAGACAGAAATCAGGAACGCGAAATATTTGAAAAGAATACCATCAACTATGTATGTGGAAAAACACATAGAAACGAGTGAAAGAGAGGAGATACTAAATTGGATACATTGGGTGGAATTGGCAGCAAAATAGAAAATTAAATTGCAAAAACCAGCGAAAAAAATTTAGAGAATTTCAAGAACATTCTAACCACGATTTTCGTCATTAATAGGTTTTCTCAGGAAGACAACCTAAGTCAAAATGAAATGTTATGTAGTATGGCAATTGGACTTTTTAAAGTGAAAATATTAATTCACATGTGAAGTCGAATTCGAAAACCAAAACAAAATTAAGGAAGAAATTGTTAATTTAATCTCTAGTCTATTGTATACGAGTCTATTGTAGTGAAGTTTGTGAGAGACTCATTAGTGAATTATTTTGGAAATAACTTCAGATTTAGACTATCTTATTTTTTTATATTAAAAAGTTCATTGGGCAAATCCTCGATAAATTCAAATGCTTTCGCTTCATGGATGTAAGTAAGATGTCTGTCTTTTCTAAAGATCCAAATATATCCGGTCAGTCCTTAAGTCTTTGCGAATTTCCACATAGTTGTAATTAGATGGGTAAACAAATTACGATATTTTTCTATTTACTGTTTTGAATAGTAAGGGATTAGTCTCTTTTGTACAAATTTTTAAGTAGATTCAATATCTTTTTAATAACGAAAAAAAAATTGAATTCACAAGCGGGTACAAGAGACATATTTTATACACTGATCGTCCTGTCGAATTTGTTGAGTTGTCCTTGATTGCCCGTGTGGAAACAGAACCCACTCTGACCGTCGATATGATAACAGAAAGATTAAATTGAACATATGGTACTGTACATCGGCATTTAACGCAGATAGGTAAAGTGCTTAAGCTTGGAAAGTGGATACCACACGAACTGTCGGTTTCTAACCTTCAACAGAGAGTCAATATTTGCTAGCATCTGCTACGGCGCTACCAAAATGATGCATATACATATGATGAGGAGTGGATTGTATACGATAATTTCGTGCGAAAACAGCAATAGGTAGATGTAAACCAGACACCAGAGTCAACTCCGAAAGCAGGATTGCATAGATACAACGACTAAGATGGGCCGGACATGTAATAAGAATGAACGACGACGAACCAGCGAATCGAATATACAAATCAATCACAACTAACAGAAAATGAGGACGTCCAAAAATAAGAAGCTCAGACAATGTAGACGAAGACGCCAATGATATTGGCTTAAAAAAAAAACCGGAGAACGGTGGCAAAATATCGTAATGTCTGGATGCAAAAGCTATGAAAGGCCAAGGTTCAACTAGGACCGTCGCGCCAACAATGATGATAAACACTGGTTTGATCTCATGATTCGGCAACGAAAGGCAAATCATTTGGTGACGGTGCTGGGCATATTTTACTCTCCCGCTCTCTCTCTCGCTCTCTCAAATTTTCGTTTTATATTGAAGTAACAACAACTTGTGCCCATGATGTGACCGTCTGCATAACAAAACACTTAGTAGGTTCCATGGCGAAATTATAATAGGTGATAGCAGCGTCAGCTCTGTCTTCTTCTTCTCTAATTTATTTTTATACGAAGATAATCTTAACTGTCAAAATCTTTGTTTTTTTTTCTTGTTTTCCATGCATTGGTTCTTGTGCTTTTGACAATTACGATTTTTAGCAACAATAAAGTAGCGTGTTGTTATTGTTACGTTGTACTTGTTGTAATGCTGCTACCAACATGTTAAATTCGCCTTGGTAGGTTCTATGCATTTGCCGGTGACGATGTTATTATGAACGTTGTTGTTGTTTGACTCTGACAAGGGTTTTGTCAGTTTTCTTTGCTCTATATTAAAGTTCGTGTAGATACACGAACATTTAACTGCACATAATAACTACACAATTTTTTTGAAATATTATTGCATTAACTCTAAACACCACAAACATGCCGGACAGTCTCAAAAAAAAAAAAATTTATCGCATTATTATAAATTAAAAACTAAAGTGATAATTTTTTCACATTTTTCCCAAACACTCAGTTTAGAGTTGCACACCGAAACGAGAATAATCAATGGTTCTGGTGTATTCAATTTTTATTCGTATATTTGCATATATTTCCATGGATCACCAAGTAATGAGAACAATTTATGCACTAGCAGATAGATGGATACATATACGTAGACATCCACATATGTATGTACATTCGAATCGACAGGATTTCAAATTTACTCATTCATCACAATTCCTCCTTTTATTAAATGTGCTGATGGGATTTTTATGATTAAAAACTTAATTGAGAACAACATAAAAATTGTGAATAATGAAAAAATTGCATAAAAAAACAATAACAGCAAATATGAAAATTGCAACAATTCATAAAATGTAACAACAGTAAAATATACAGAACAACAACAACAACAATTATGTAAAATGAAATGAAAATACACAACAACGAATAATAAACAATAACAATGAATGGCTCCAAGTGGACTCCAATTATTGAGAGAAATCAATTGAAATTGGTACGTGCAAATGCACAAAAGTGTATGCTTAGCAACAACTACACAAACAAACATATACAAACAGTATGTTGCAAAAAAAAAAAAACCTTTAGCACCAACATTTTCCCAATAATAGATAAAGCCTTAAATTTATTTTTACACCACTAGAAAGATGCAATGGATGCTTTAAAATAGCAATAATAAATGAAAATAAAATGTAGGTAATGTTTTCATCATCTCAGATTTAAAAAGTATTGAAATGTGTTCATAATGACGAATAACAATAGAAGGGTCGATTGAAAAAAAGAGTGTTTCAGAGTACGCTCCACGCATCGAGGAATAAAAATATGGTTTAATTATTGGGAATTTGGTGATTTTAGTGCTAAAGTTTTTTTTTTTTTTGCTACTTGTCGTCTTACTTTTGGAACATACTGTACATGGTACATGTAAATGAAGAGAAGCACTCGCAGTAGCTGCGGTATCACGAGAACGATGAACGGGAGACAAAGTTTAAATGTATATGAATATATAGAGAGGGATAATGGGTAAGTGCATGTTGCAGCAGCAATTGGAATCTTTAATTAATGGAAAAAATATGATAACAAGTGCAAATAGAAAGACAAGAATTCCGCTTTTAAGTATGAAAGTGTAATATGAAAACAAAATGCAGCAAACATTCAAATTCTAAAAGGAAAAGGAAGAGCTTATAATATAACAATTTTACACATAATTCCTCCGGAAGTCAATCAAACGTACATACATAAATTTAATTAGGGCGATGCTACACGATCAATGTTTTGCTGTCAAACAATACAATTGTTGTTGCTTTGTTCTTTCGTTTTTCATATATAAATGCAATATTTTTTGTATAATTTGTGGGTATTTTCACCAATATTATCTCATATTGTCATTATAATTATTTTCCATCCAATTCCATTCCAATTGTTGAATTTTCATTCACTCCAAAATACAATTAAATACTTTTTACTTGAAAAAACATAGTTGCAGATAAAAGTATTAAAAAATAACATTCAGCAAAAAACTGATAGTGTAACAGGGCATCAAACAAAACGACGAAAAGAGAATAAAAACAGAAAACATTGACAGCAAAACATTGACCGTGTAACATCAGCCTTATGAAAGTCCCACTTTGTCTAAAAGAGAATTTCCTGGATAGCTGTTTGGTATATTGTTTTAGTTTTGGGGTATATAATTCAATTATATTTTTATACAAGGAGAACTCAGTCTAGGTCGGAACACCGTGTTTCCCCCCTTTTTCGCAATTGCGCCTTCTATGTAGGCGTATGTGCAAAATTATTTTTTGTACAGCAAACCTTTCGTGTCACTTAGAATTCAGAACACGAACATTATACACATGTCACGGAACTGAGTGTTCAAATAACGAAAGAAAACTAATTCGCAGTGCCAAACAAAATGCATTATACCATGTTCCCACTGAGCCGAAATTGCGTGGTTCCGATCATTTCCATGGTTTCGGCTGAAACTGCGTTGAAATGCTCAATTTCGGTATATAAAAATATGTCAGACGAAACCACAGAAATGAGGTGGTTTCAAGGAAACAGCGTTGAAACCGAGCAAAAATCTAATCCAACCCTGAATTCGTTCACTGAAATGAATTTCCTCTGGCATTTCTATTCCGAAAATTATATTTTGCTTTGCTTACAACTTGATTAACATGAAGAAACAAAACTATAAAAAAAGAAATTTGTGGAGTGCGCGGGAAGAGAAACTCATAGTCGAGATATAAATAAAACGGCCATATATATGAACAAATGGTGGAGGAGCTGAGACAGCAAGGCTGTATGCAAAAAAAAAAAAAAGCAAAAAAAATACATAACAATTGACGCTTTCTCCTATGCAATTTTTTTATTTTATTTTTTTTTTTTTTTTTGCCAAATATTTTTTCTTTTATCATTTAGATTCTCTTCGTTTTCAAATGAAATATTTAGCAATTATTATATTTACAACAAGAAATAAACAGTGAACTGTCAAACGAAACCATAATCGAAACCAGCTTCACAATGTGAACGATTGCAGTTTCGTTCGAAACTACGTAATTTCGGCTCAGTGGGAACATGTTATAAAATCATAAAACAACATGCCAACAACAAAATAAGTTGACAAAAATCTTAGGTTAAAGTGTAATTTGAGAATTTGGAGCGTAGTCTAGAACGCAACACCTGAAATTTTGCATTATGTTGCGTTTTGATATCGGAAAGTGTCAAAAACGTCATTTCAATTGAAAAAAAAAATAAATATTAGTGATTTTTGGGGATTTTTGAGGATTTTTTTGGCTTTTCAGACCAACTTCGCGATTAAAGCGGGTACACAGGGAGCTTTTTATTTCAATTTCAGGTTCCCTTTGAGGATTTTCAAAATGTCTCACAAAGTCAAATTTCATGTAATTTTCATATATTTCTTAAATTAATTTTATAAAATTCAAAGTAAACAAAATTTTTAAAATTTAAAATTTTACAAACTTTATTTGAGAAATGTATGAAATTCGACTTTTTGATTTTATTTTTCCAAAAATAAGGGGGTGGAGGGTATTTCGATGTTTTAGGACCCCCCATACTTTTTGATAAGCAAACTTTTTCTTAAATACACTATAATACTTTTATCATTCCTTTAGCCTGTAGGCAATATTTTTCAAAGCTGTACTTGAAAAACTTCCAAAATTTGGAGTATAGAGCTTAGATGGAGGATTCTTGTGGTCTTTTTCTACTAAACAACTTTTCTATAGACACCCAAAACGATAAGACATAAATTAAGAATGTCCTGGTACATTCTTAACCTTTAACTGTGGAGGTGGTGGTAAATTTTACACCACCTTGTGAAATAAAGTGCCAGTTTTGTTGAACTTAAAAAAAAAGTTTCCAAATTTTAGAGTTATTAGCTTGTTTTCAAAAAACAAATAATTATCAAAAAACCTTTTTTTTTACTAAAATTTGTTAGTAAAGTTAAAAGGTAAAAAATTCACCTCCATAGTTAAAGGTTAATAAAGCCATTTTCATGATTTCATGTGCCTTTATCTCGAAAACCTGTCGTGATGGAGCAAAATGGGCTTCAGGTTCGAGCTCAGCGTCCCCAAATTACTACAAAATATATGTCAAATCGCCAGTCCGATGTAAAAACTCAATTTTGTGGCACAACGTTTTTATATCAAATCAAAAAAAATAAAAATCTATACTTAGCTCAATTTAGTCCTAACTCGAGTTAGGCCATTATAGTTTGTGGCCACTGATTTGTTTGTAATCGTGTTCTCAAAAACGGGTTTAACGATTTCAATGAAATTTACAATACAGGGGCTAACAAGGGCGAAAAATCGATCTAGCTAGGTCTCATTTCTAGGAAAATTTGTTTTCTCCGTGTTTGAAATTTTATTTCGGAAACAGCTCTAACGATTTGAATGAAATCTTGTATTTAGCTAATGTTTTACTTCCCAAATTTATCTAAATAGGTGTCGTCTGTCTCTGAGGAAATTTGAAAGACAAACAGCGAAGCTTGGTCGCCCAGCTACTAATTAATAATTGGTTTTAATTTTTAGGGGTAACGTTCAAAAAACAAAAATCGTTACTAGCTCCAACAAACTATGCAACCAGTATCATTCCGGTACACTCTGACATTTAGAACATGCCCATTGTTTTATTAAATTTTATAAAATAATCATTATTTTCGGTCTCTGTTAAAAAGCATATTAAATTTTAATTTGCTTCGCAACAGAAGAAATAAAATGAGATTTTTCCAATTATATTGAGTAAGTTATAAACTTGAGCAATCACTTTCTATCTTCTGCTTCTCTCAACAATAGAAAAAACAATGAAACAAATTATTAATTAGTTTATATATACGCTCGTATACATCTACTTACTGTATGGTGATTAAAACGTTAATGCCGGATAAAACAACCATTGGCAACAAGCAATAGCCAAGTACCGAGACAACAGCACCGAAGGTTACTTGAGCTTGCGTTGCCATTAGCGATAGTAGGCAATAGAAAGCGATGCAACCCATAACGCCAATACCATAAATGTACGAGAATGTTACTTTGCCACTCTGTGTTGAAGGGTGAGGCGGTGTTGGTGATATGAAAAGAAAGAAAAGTTTTTCAATTAAAAATTGTGTAAATATTTACATGTTTACAATTGCAATATAATTCGTTTTTGCTTCTTTTTCTTTTTTTTTTTTTTGCTTTCGTTATCTAATGGAAAGTATGATTGTTTGCTGTTTGCATTATTGCCATTATGCTCTGATATAAAATATATTTATGTGCATACCAAAAGAAGAAAACCACCCAACGCAAGACAAAAGACCAATGGGCCCGCCATATCAGTGTCTTGAAGAATTTGTTGTTCAGCGCCGCGCATGGGATTAAGTACAGCAAGTGTCTAAAAAGAGAAAAGAAACAGAAATTAATTTAATACTCGTATATAAAAAAAGATTTAGTAAATGTTAGCATATTTATGGGCGAACATTTTTTAATATTTTTCATTTTTATTTATTTTTAAGGTTATACGGTTATTTGTTCACAGCAAACAATGATTTATTTCACAATAATTTAAATGTAAATAAATTAACGCATAATTTTATGCATTAATGACTTTTCGCACACAGGTAACACTCAAACAAAGCGATAATTTGCATAAAATACTATTTAAACAATAAATAGGGCGACATTATCTTATAAGTTTTAAGCGCACTACGCGTTTCCACGTTCACCAGTTCACCACCATTAACACTTGACGCTGGAGTTTACTGTGTTTAAATGCAAACAATTAGCTTCATGAATATTTAAATAATTTAACAAAATGCATAAATTATTGTAAATTATGAAACATTTAAAAAATGCGCTAAATTAAATAAGTTTTTTTTCCTCGGGCTACAAAAAATTATACAATATTAAAAAATAAACACTAATTGCGCAAAAACAATAAAATCATTCGGTCGTTTTTTTTTTTTTTTTTTAGTTTCCAAAAACTGTTGTTGTTGCTACAGCAAAATGTTTTGTTTTTCTCTTTTTTACATGAAATTTATTCGTTATATTTGTTTATTTAAATACAGACGTACACATGTATGCACATACACCTATGGACAAAATAATAAGTACATGTTCATATTTATTTATGTTTTTGAGAAAAAAATACAAAAAAAAGAAGAAAATCAGTAAATATAAAAAACAACTTCTAAGTTTAATAAATAAAAGAAGTGTTGTTAAGCACAAAGAGATAAACAATTTTTGTGTACATACTTTTACTCCATCTCCTACCCTTGCTCTCGATAAATAGCCGAAAAAACAAAAACCGTTGAGAAAACTATTATTCTGTCTTTGAAAAAAATCGTTCTTGTTAAAAATTATGAGGGGTCTTAGAACATTGGAATAACCTACGAGTTACATATTTCCCAGAATAACGCAAAAACCGAATTTTTTTCCATTAGAACCAAGCCACTCACACTACGTAAGTAAATAATGGAATCGTTTGTTGTTGTAATTACATTAGGCTTCCATGTGGAGCCAACAAAATTTAAAATACGTTTCCATACTTCCAAAACTTACAAGTTTTACTCGGTTTACAAGATACGCGCTTATAAAAATACCATTGATATTTATTAAGCTAACAGCCGATCTATTTTCGGGTTTTCACGTACTTATTATTTTGCCTACAGGTGTATGTATGCATGTATGTTTGTACATATACATGTGAATATGCATAATTTATATGTAGTAGTTTACAAAATATTTATAACAAAAACAACAACGACAACAACAAATAAGTATAAACACAAATACAATCAGGAATTGCATGAAAAAATGACGAGTGCATAAATTTTATTTGTATTTGTTTATCAAAATGAAAAACTATTGTTATATTTATATATATATGTATGTATATTAGACGCGAGATATTTATTGTCGAATTGTGCAATTGAATTTTTACATATTTCAGTTAGAAAATAAAGGCACAGTTATAGAAATATTTGCACCTACGAATAAATAAAAACTAAAAGTTTATTTGATTTCTCAAAAATTGTCAATTTAAAATTTTAAATACATGTTGTGGTTTTAATTTTTAAATGAATACCAGTTTTAATTATTTTCAATTTATTTAATCCTCTAGCAGACAGGAACCCAAAAAAAGGGATAATTTTACTTATTAAAAAAAAATATTTAGACTTGTTTGTTAGAGTTGAAAAAGTATTAGGAAGTAGAAAATTGATTATATTTTACATTTATGCAATTTGAATATGAAATAACACAGTGTGACAAAAAACAAAAATTTGAATACACTTTTTTCGAGGTTTACACCTGTCGTAGGTCTAGTCAAGCAGAAAAAAACTGCATACTCAGAATTTTCAATTGACCCTCAAAATCTGGACTTAGGGCCAAAAAACCCATTTTTGATAGGTGAAAGCATATACTTGCCCGCAACTTTATTTTTATTTATCCCCGGAGTAAGGTTTTATATTCTATTGAAAAGAAGATATTTAGCTGCTTCCAACGATATATAAATTGGTAATATATCTTAAGGAATACCGGGAAAACATAAGGAAAATCGAAAAAAAATTTACATTATTTCATTTTGAATGGCGCTTTAAACGACTATTTTGTTTACCAGTGTATATATCAGAGTATAGGAAAATAAACTACATTCAATTCTGTTTCCATCGAGCTATAAATTTTTAAAATCCATTGAAGTGTGGTTGACTTCTTTAAAGGAGTATTACTCCTTTTAGTAACCGTTAACCGTTATATATATATAAGACTTTTATGTCTTCGGTGACCCATCGTGAAATTTTTTGGCAAATATTTTTGTGGAATATTTTAATCCTTAAATGTCTCTTTTGAAAGGACTTATCAGGTTTTCATCAAAAAAGGGGTCAAATTGTCCCATAAAAAGAGGAACTAAAGGGTTAAAATGTTCTACAGAAATGACCCTTGTAAAATTCTACCAATAAAATTGCCAATAAGATTTTCCTCAGATATCAATTTATAACATTTTTTGCACTTAGTATTCAACTCCTTTCGACCAAAATAAGAAAACTTTGACCCACTGTTAAAAAAAAAAACTGAGACGTGCTGGACTATAAGTTTGTTTTACAAAAATGGTCTATACAACATTTCCTTTCAGGATTATAGGGTGGCTATTCTGTTGCAAAAATGCTGTTGGACTGTGCGATTTAAAAATACAAAACAGCAACTTCAAAATACATGGATTTTTTTCCAGTATATGGTGCTTGAAGTCGAATATCTCAGTCAAACCTCAGTAGATTTTAAAAATTTATAACTCGTTAGAAACAGAATTGAATGCAGCTTATTTATTTATACCTTTATATATACACTGGTAAACAAAATAGTCGTTTAAAACGCCATTCAAAATGAAAAAATATAAAAAAAATTTAGTTTTCGTTATATTTTGCCCTCTAGCTTTGGTATTTCGTAAGATATATTACCAATTTATATATCATTGTAAGCTACTAAGGGTCCTCTTTTGAATATGATATAAAAACTCACACGTCGGATAAATAAAAATAAAGTTACGGGCAAGTATATGCTTTCACCTATCAAAAATGGGTTTTTCGGCCCTAAGTCCAGATTTTAAGGGGCAAATCAGTATGCAGGTTTTATCTGCTTGACTATACCTACAATTTGAGCTATGTCTCGAGGAAAGTATATTTTCACTGTCACACAGTGTAATTTTTAGCTTTTTCATTTATCGGAACTACAAGCTTTTTGATGGGCCTCCAATTTTTTCACCTCGAGCAAAAATAATGACTCCAATTCATTTCCGAGTTTTATAAATTAAAATCAACCAATCCTTATATTTTTTAATACTGAAAAAAAAATTAGATTACTAGAGGGTTAATGCTCTGCCAAATAACAGAGTAGCACGCAGCTATTGCATGTGGATATTTACGGTAATTGTAATGGATATTCAATTCATTTCAAGCAGTATTAAAATCAACGATTTTCCTTTTCAGTAAAATATTAGATAGCAACCACTAAAAAAATAACAACTTATTAAAAATCACTAGCTTTAGTACCAAACACAACTAGCAACAGTATTAGCCACTCTGCAGCATTGTAAAGTGTGAAAACTAAAAAAAGTAAAAAAAAACAACAAAAAATATTGCATACGTATATTTATTAAAAACCTCTTTTGTTTTCCATACAAAATTTTCCTATGCACATAGAAATTTTTAGTTCGAAAATGGAAATTGATGATAAATGGTGATGGTGAGCAACCGAGCATCAGTTGTCAACGTGCTTGTCATACAAACAGGAAGAAGACAACGCACAGCAACACATTCCCTGCACAATTCACTATACTATGGTTTTTTTTTTTTTGTTGCTATTGTTCTGAATATGTACCTATTTATTTATTATTTTTTTTTTTTTAGGTTAGGACAACAAAACACAAAACACCGGATAAAATAAATTTTAGATTTTATGTTTTCGCGTGGAATATTTCTATTTTTTGCCCCCTTTTTTTCTTTATTTCTTGTTTGCATGCAATACAAACGGGAAACCAGTAGTTGTAAAATATTTTATGCAATTTATGAATTATGAAACTCATAGTTGCAACAGATTGAAAGGGAATAGGAGTAGAAATGTTCAACGAAGTGTGCAGGGTAGAGTGCGGAAAGAGGGGATTGTGTGGTTGAGAGCTTTTTTGCAGAAAAAAATAAAGAATTTTTTATTTATTATTTAGATTTAAGCTTGTTTGATTTCATTTGTAAATATTTCTTTTACTTTTTATTTCATTTTCCAACTCATCAGGCAAATTTGAGTTTTATTTGTTATGCTGGAATAATATAGTTAAGAAAAAATTTTCAATGTATAAAAAAAAATCACGCACACACACACACATAATGAAATGTCGACGAAAATGCATCAGTGGGATATCATATTTACACAGATAAAACTTTTAAAAAAGTGTTGATTGAAATTTTATGTGTAATTCATAAAATTTATTTCAATTGAAATGTTTGACAACAACAACAACAACAGTAAAATCCATAATGCAAACATTAAAAAATGTAAAACGTAAATTTTACTTAAATTGCATAGCAATTGCATCAACACACACACACACACACACATATATACATATATATATATATATACGGTCACACCGAAATAGCATACTTTTGGGAGCAACTTTGTGAGCCGACATTTTTTCACTCTTGTTTATTTTTTATTGCAGCTGCATTGCGGAAACGAGAAATTTCATTAGCATTTTTCACGCTCATTAACATTTTCGCTTTTCAATTAACACAAATGTAATAAATTCCATAATACTACAACAAAACGCATACACACACACACACATACACATACAATGAGAATAGTTAAAAACAAAAAATTAAAGAAAAAAAGTTTAATTAAAAAACAAAAGTTTTATTTATTTTTTCAACAAACAGAAAAATTGCAATACAATTGCAAACAAAAAGCAACAACAACAACAAAATTACTTCATTTACGACAGCAAAAATAATCATAAAAAAAAAAAATAATAATAAATGCAAAACATTTAAATTTCAGTTAAATTCAAAAGTAGGTGCGCTAAAAAGCAGATTAAAAAGGAATGAATGAAAAAGTTAGAAATAGGAAAATAAAAGGAAGAGAACAAGAACCAAGAGGTGTATGCGTAAAGAACTTCAAGGATGAAAAAAAGCACACTGCAGCAAATTAAAAAACAAAATCCAAATGAGGAAAAACCCTTAAGTAATTCTTTTTCAAAGCAATCTTGAAAAGTAAGAAGGAAAAACGAAGCAAATAAGCAATTTTCCCATTAGTTTTTTCCCCAACAGCTGTATGCAGACAATTGAGAAGGAAAAAATAATACAGACTTATGCAAAAAGTCATCAACTTCAGTTGGATTCGTCGGGAATAAGATTAAAGCGTGGCACTCTGGGGGCAAATTCTTAGAGCTGGCCAAAATAAGAACGAATCCTGAAGAAAAAAAGTATAAAGGCTTTAGCGTTCTGTCATTGAGACAGTCCAACTTTATACCGGCGCGCAGTGATTCGTCGTAAAAACCAAACAAATCAGATTTCCTTTTAAAGATAGCACAGTGAAACATATATTTCCGGAACAAAACCAAACCAATCTCAAACTACAGTACTCGACCTCAGTAACAAAAAACCTAATCCCTTTTCTCCACTACGTCACAATTTTTCTTTTACAAGGGTTTGCAAATTTTGCTTTTTTGGTTAAAAATCGAATCAAACAATGAGAAAAATCATATGAAAAAATTTTGTTTAAGGTGGTTCTTGTCTTGGACGACCTGTATTAAAATTTTTCGAGGAATATTTCTTTAGAATATTTTAAACCTCTAGCTCCCACCAGTATGGGTAATTTTGGGCCTTTTTATAGAAACTCCTAGAATTTTCAATATCAAAATGTTTTCAGTGCTCAAGTTTCACTGCCGCATTCTGATGACATTCCCCTAAGATGCTCCAGTTCAGATACATTTTCAACTAAAAGTATGCCTATTCTATCTGAAATGGAAATGCATTTTTTGTACGATCCCATCCCGTCAGATGTCAATTCCTCTGTTCTGATTACACAGGAAAAATTGGACTTAATTGTTGCTAAACTACAGTTGACACAACGAAAATCAGAGGAGCTCGGTTCATTTTTAAAAGCTCACAGTTTGCTGTAAAAAAATTCAAAAATTTCAATTTTTCAATCCTGGCAACAAATTGCAACAAAATTTCGAGAAAAACACCTTTGAAGTTTGAGAACGCGAAAAAACTGTTGTATCCTAAACTTACGTGTAATCAGGTCCATAAAGTTTGACATTCTGAAGATGCGAGAAATGTAAAAGAAAAATTCGATTTTTCAAAAATATTCCATCTGACTTTGTGGAAACTTGAATATTTTTGGTGCACAGTTAACCTTGTATCGCTCAACATCTGGGCGTCTTCTTTACAAACCGAACTCTTGTTGCTTTCTAATCAAGATTTCGATACTTATATTCACGTTATATTAGCTCTTCAGCTCAGTTCTTATTATGACTGCACTTTTGAACCGATCCTTTAAGCTTATCCTTCGGGTTTGTCTTGCATAGTCTACTTTATTTAAGTAGCAAACGAATGTAAGCAGCAGATATCATCAGGTATTTGACTTTATGACATTTTTTTATCCCTAATAACAAAAAGCGCTGAGTTGGCCACACGGGCAAACGGGCTTAGAAACGAGCATTTCGCGTAAGCGTGCTCGCAAACGATAATTTTGCGAGCATAAATATGACAAATAAATAATAATAGGCAAGAGAGACGATAAATGGCAGTGTGGACAACTCAGCGCTTTTTCCGCTAAATTTAGTGCTTTTTGGAAACTAAAACGCGGAAAAAAGTTACTTTGCGGTCAGAGGGTTTTTTAGCGAGTTTTTTTTTCAATTTAAAAGACACTAAATGCTAAGCTAAATAATCCATTTCCTGAATAATCCGAACAACATTTTTTATCGAGAAAATGAGCAATGAACTTATTTAAAAATTTACTTCGTAACCGTAAGTCAATTCAAAAAATTCTTTACTTCATATAAAAAATGGATTACAACACCAAAATTCATTTAGTAATGAAGAGAATTAAGATAGTTATAAATTATTACTCTGTATATTTTTTTGTGATCAAAGTGTATAAAATACTCTTTTTTATTATCTTTCTTTAGTTTTTCTTATGATTGTATAATTTATAAATGCTGTGAATTAAAAACGTTAAAAATGCATGTATTTAATTAATTTTCTTTTTAATACAACAGAATCTCGATAATTCGTAATCGCAAGGGAGCAGCAATTTTTTACGAATTACAGAAGTTTTCGATTTAACGAGATTTTGATTTAACCCTTTCATCCCCGAGTTTCTTCTACATTTTATGCAAATATTAAAATAAGTTTTAAAAAATAATATGCCCGGGACTCTCAATCCTTACTTATTCTTAAGTTTTCCAATGGGGTATAATTTTTGCTATAACCTTTGTAGCCGCATTTTAAAGAAAACTCAAATAAAATGGAAACCGTATCTCCCATTTTGCTTAATTTTTCGAACATTATTGGGATATACAATCGCAGAGTTGAAGAGGTTAAAGTAAGAACTATACAAAAATATTAACAGTTTTGTAGTTTAAGGCTCTTCTCGCGTACGTTATCATAGTTCCATAGAATTTTACTTTGCATTACGAACCAATTTCGATTTATAAGAGGTTGAACAGACCTTGCGTTGACAAAAAAAAAAAAGAAAAAACGAATTAGCGAGGGAACCAAAATGTGTAGAATTTTTGTGAGTTAAAGCGTTTTTTTCAAGTGACCCGCAGTTTGTTACGAATTATTGAGATTTTTTAATTAACGGAGTATAAATTATTGCGATTCTACTGTATATAAAAAAAAATTGGTGTTTAACACTTTTATAAGGAAAAAATGTAGCGCTTTTTTACAGAAAATACGTGTTTGTTTTCTTCATTTTAGCGGATTTTGAAAAACAAAAGTTGGCTACACTGATAAATGGTTTCTTTAGCACACGAAAGAAGACCGAATAATATTTTACTGAAAATTATCGGTACTTTTCTGTCTTTTTCGGCCGAATTCGTCATTACACACGCATATATGTGCAAATTTGTTTCACATGCTTTGTCATTATTCTCGAATGCAACTCTTCGTTTTATTTTGTTTACACAAAAGAAGTTGTTGTTTTTGTTTCAAATCAATTATCTGAATTTGTTGTCAGTGTTGTGACCTGTAAGTTACGCAATATAACTTATTATTATTATATTTATAAATCATTGAAGTCGATAGGAAGTCGATATAGTGAAACTCATTCTGAGAGAATGAAAACACAGACTAGAAACGCCTTTGCCCATATTTATACATGTCCAATAGTCTATATTTCCGTATACTTAATTGCAAAATCGGAAGAATTTTCTGCAACAAAAACATACGTTTCCAGCAACGCCAAGCGCAAAGAAAAAAGCGAGTAAAGTACTTACTGCAATTATTCGCATAGTTTTGTGGAATAAGCAACAGCTCTCTTTCCGTACTTTCTTCTTCACAGCTTCAATCTGCATCGCCCACTAACAAATCTAAAATTGTAAAATACGTGGTAAGAAATGCAGCACGGAAACTGTCTCGTCGTCATCGTTGTCGTGTCTTCTTTTTTCTTTTTTTTTTTTCTTCCTTGACGATATTGTAATCATTACGGTGCACAAATTTTCCTCCTACCGCACTCGTATTTTTATTTTATTTTTTTTTTGTTTCTTCTTCAACGTTTTAAGCAGGCAATTAAACGTTAAAATAAGAATCTTGTGTGTATGCATGTATGTTCAAGAAACGAGGAGGAAGTGATGAGAATTTAATCCACTTGTAGGTTGGTAAAGAAGCAAGTAGATTGTACATGCACACTCTTTATATTTTGTAGAAACAAGTTAAGTAGAAAATGCAGGTAATAAAGGAGTAACTTTTTCTTGGCTATTAAGAAGTTGAGTTGGAAAAAGAGCACAAGAAAATTCAATTTTCTTTTCTTTTTTTTTTTTTTTTGTTTCATAGGAATAGTTGCAATTTTTCTATTTAAAAATATTGTTAGTTAGCTTAACTGCAAAAAAATAGCTACTATTGAGATATTAAAAATTAAGTAAGATATTTTTTATACATTGCATTAATTCGATGTTCATAAGATGGTAAAAAAAAAATAAAGTTTTGGTATGTTCAAGCAATCAACAAGTAAAAGTAATTATTTTCAGTTACAATTTGTCTAGCGTAACAATTTGATGCCGAAAAACTAGATGGAAAGCTAAGTTCGATTTGATAACTAGGAAGCTAGTGCGCATGTAGGACTGTAGGTCGAGGAACACCTCAAGTTAGGGTATTTTCACCATTATTTTAGAATTTGGAGCTGAGTTATTTGTGGATTTGAAGAAGTTCTGATACACTCTAGTTGCCTACTTTAGGACTTTTGGTTGTTTTACCTAAAGTTTTTTTCCTTAAAGAACAAAATTCAGTCACACTCTGGTCTAAACTTTTTGTGGGTCTTTCAAAACGAAATTATGTAGAAAACTGGCTAAAAACAAATCCCTAGGTAGTGTATCATAACTAGAGGGAAAATCCTAAGCATTTCCTCAATGCTTCCTTTTTTTTTTACCTTTTTCCCCGGTTTGTGCTATTTTAAAGCAATCTGGCGAGCTTACTTATCGAACATTTTTTGGAGCTTGCAAAGCTTTTTCCATAAAATATAAGACTCTGACCACTTTATTTATATATTTACACAAACCTAAAATATTCTCTGTATTGCCTGGAGCCAGCAACATCAGTAAATGTAGAAAAATCTTGTTCCTCGTACAAAAGCTTCTTGCCTGAAAATCACTGGAGCTTTATATTTATTAACTTAAAAATACATTATGAAATGGTCTTGAGACTGAGTGCTTTGTTTTAGTTTAGCCCCCCTTCAACTCTAAACTCTAACTGATAAACTAGCATGATCGCCTATTCTCCCTCAAGTGGTTTAAGGGTTTCCCTCCTATCTGGATTTGACTATTTCCCGTATCCCCCCCCTCAAGAAAAAAAAAAAAAACATATTTTTCCATGAATTTCCTACTATTCTTTCTTTTCAAAAAATATCATTTCATTCTATTTCATTTCGTTTTATTTTCATTTCCATTTCCATTTCGTTTCATATCATTTCGTTCCATATTGATTGATGACAATAAATAAATGGTCACGCTACGATAAATTCTTTGTATACTTTCTCTGGTTCCAGAGCATAGCTGCAGTTAGCACAAGAATATCAGCATATCTTTTAAACAGCGATTTTGAGCGAGGCTAAGGTCAGCCCACTTGTCCAATTGCTAAGTACGAATAACCTAGTTTATTACAGGAGATGGAATGAACACTCAAGTGGTATCATAAAGGGCCGTCTCTTGGGTTAAGTATAACCTAATGAACAAACAGCTATCCACCTTCTAATGACCATATATTTCGAGCAGGTAGAATTGACTTGATTATTGACTGATGTCTACAACTTTCATAATAATTATTCAAAAGACTATTTCAACAAAATATGTCGATTTGGTTTTTATATTCATTTCGCTTGAAATCACTTTTTGGAAATTGCGTTTGTGGAAGAGAGCACGCCAACTTCTTCTCTTTCAGAGCTTGCTCTTAACCCTCACTCGATCAAAAATCAATACACGCTGTACACAGAATAGAATTAGGTAGAATAAACTATGAACTCACCTTTTGAAAGATATGACTTGGATTTATTCCCAGCTCTGTAAAATTGAATATGAATTTCAAATAAGTAAATTGTATATAAGCGAATGTAAATAGCATCTAAAAATTACCCTCCAACAATGGTGGTTCATCGTCAAATTCATTGCCTGCGCCGCCTGTTTTAAATCCTGCTTTATCTTGATCATAAGGACTTTCTATATAGGCATTGGGATCATAGAATCCACTCAGGCCTTGATTTGAATTTGAATAATTTGCATCGTAATTTGGTGGCACTGCTGTTTGTGTGTTATCAAAATTTTGAAAATTTCTATAAAAGAAGAAAATTTGTAATGATGTTTTGAAGTAACATTCAACATTGCACTTACAATTCCTGTCCAAATTCTGGTATTTCAAAGTTATACGCCTGATCCTGACCGTTTGCATAGAATTCATTTTGACCACCTGGAAATGAGGACGTCATCTTGTGTTTAAATCTGAAAAATTAATAAGTTAGCTTGACTGTAGATGGCACTGCACGAAAAGCTTTTCTTCTAATGGCAACAAAGTTCTCTCAACACAAATATAATTACAAATGTCGTTTAAAATGTGAACATTTATGCACAGTTCTATTCAATTTATTTGCACTTACTTAAATTGGCAATTTAATTAACAATTTTTTTTACTAATGAAATTCACATCCACTAGAATTTGAGTAAAATTCACACAAAACAACTTGCGACTTCTAAAGAATACTATTCACTTTATGGAACTGTCACTTTAACACGTCAGTGACATTTACCAGTTACAGTGTTGGAAAACGGTGAAATACTCAGGTACAACAATTTAGATATATAAAAACAAATAGTAAGGGTATTCATGTAAAATCGCAAACGCTAACTGCATGAAGGCTGAGATACAATAGCGCGAGAGTGCGATACGTGAAAGACAGCCAAGTTTTTGTTATGCAGTATTTTGTGTCAATCTAAAAAAAAAATTATTTAATATAAATTTAATTTTGAAACGAACACAAATAGTGAGCAGCTGATTACATCTTGACAGCTATGCAACGCGTCTCGCTGGCAAGAAATATTAAATTTTCTCATATCGGACTCTCGCATCAATACACATTGTACATTGCTAAATAAAAAGTCTATGGTTTAAATTTATGTGACGCACTCACACACTCGTATCGCACTTTCGCGCTATTGTACCCCAGCCCTAAACCGCATAAGTTTACAATCTGACAAGAGAACTTCCAGATTTTATATGAAAATTCATTTTAAAAATGTGGATGCATTTGCACCAGTGTTGCCTATATAACGTGTTTCCCGCTAGAAATACATTTTTTTAAATGCTGCCTAACAGAATTAAGTAAAAACCCGCCGGTGGATTATTTCCTTTTCATTTTGTTTCAAGAACGTTTTTCTAACTTTTTTTCTTCCAATATTCATTTTATTATTTACGAATGCAAACTAGTTTTCTTTCTTTTTGATTATCGATAAGTATCGATAGTAAAAAGTAGAGCCAAAAAGAACCTGTCTCTATTATCAAGTAATAAATCAAGTTGAATATACAATAATGGTAAGCTTAAAAAAAAAAAAAAAAAAATTAAAGGTGTGTGGGAGTTAAGCTATGTGAAGAAAAACGATTTGCTTCCATTGGAATTTTCCAACACATCGCGAAAAAACAGTTTAAAGCAGGATTGGGCCGTATCGACGAATTTACGCGGCGTAAAAAGGCTGTTAGCATAAAAACGCCAAATCGACGTAAAATCGTCGACAGCTGTAATTTTGTTCCAGAGTAAAGTTCGACCGAACTGCTTTGGTTTCGGGTAAAAAAGGGGCGAACAAAAGCCAAAGACAAGGATATTGGCACCACAGTGGTTAAAAATAATTGCAACAGCTTAAATATATTTATTTTGCATTTTAAATGGAAAATTTATGTCGGACAAAAAAATAAACTTTCCCTACAAATTCTAGTTAAATGGGTATCCAAACATTTACACAAGCTGTAGCTGACAAAGCTTATAAAAACGTATGAAAAAATAAGCCATTACATATAAAATTAGCTTCTTATCGCTTAATCCGTATCTCAGCTGGCATTAATTCAGTAAATTTTTGTCTAAATTTGTCTTACAATTTTAAAATATTTTTTTCATAATTTGAATTGATTTATACATTCGTAGAGACAAATGCGGGCAAATTTTTTATCTTTTTGTTATTAAAACATACTTTAATTTTTAGATTAACTTTATTTTATTTTTATAATAACACGCATAATACATAATCTTTTCTATATATTTCAAATATTTTACAATAAATATTCTACAACAAACAAAAAATATTAAAAATTATACATATATGTATATAAAAAAGAAGAAAAACATACAACTCGATTTCTGGTTTAGTTATTAAAACATTTATATGAAAAATGTTTATTAGATTTCATTGAAATTAATTTAAATATTTTAAACATGGCTTTGTTTTTAATTATATAACATTGTAAAAATTATAAATAAGTGTTAATTTATTCAATTCTCAAGAGGTTCAGTAAATTGTAGGTAATATTCTTTGTATATGCGAAACACGTTTGTAATTAATCTAGCGAACATTCAAATATATATCGTAGGACATGGGATTAATTGTAGGGTTGTGCGAATAATTCGTACATTCGCTTTCGCATTTGCGAATAATTCACTTAATTTTCGATATTCGCATTTGCAATTTTTTCTGTGAATAATTTATGTGAGTGATTTTTTCATATTCGAAAAAAAGATAATAAAAGTTGGCATCCCTGAAATTAAATTATACAGGAAACAAAAGAGAAATGTCAAAAATATATTAGCGGTTACTTTTTCTAAAGTTCTCCAATTAAATAATTTTGAGTACTAAAATCTGAAGTTTGAAATGGCATTTTTTGTCTTTTTTAAGAATAAAAAAATTAATCGCATTTGCATTCGCTTTTTCATTATTCGCGCAACCCTAATTAATTCATAAGTTTTTTTTTTATTTATATTTATTCTAAATATATAAATTACATCAATAGGTTCAATAATTTATGTTTTTGGATAGATTCAGTTTTGGTATTTGCTTCTTTTTTGTTTTAATTTATTCCCTACTAATTATTGTTCGTCTTTCTTCTTAGGCTTTTTTTTTTAAATTATTTTTCCTTTGTCTAATTTTCGTCTGGTGTGAACTTATAATAAAACTAAAACTTTGGTTTTAAATTCTTTAAAACATAATATGACTAGATGTGTGAACTTTAGTTTTTTGTAGATAAGTAAGTATATATATAAAATGATAACTAGAAACTTTCGTTTACTTGTTTGTGTTTTCCGCTTAAAGGAAATAAACGTAATATTACTTAACTTTGGTTTAAAATTTGTGTCATAATTTTAAATTTAATCCTCTAGGTTTCGGAAAGCCTGTTGTAGATCTTCATGAAGCTGCTCATAGTCTGCTTTTATTTTCGCTTCGCCTTCTTTAACGGGGTCCTATGAATGAATTAGGAATATTTATTAAAATTAATAGATATATATAATTTATTAGATAAATTACACGTTTAATATACCTTGAACTTCATCGATGACAGTTGATACATAATGTTTCCCATATTCTCACGAATTACATTCCATGTGATCTTATTATCAGACTGGGCAGTAGACTCTACGGCATGGCGCGCCAAATCATAGAAAGCCAACATATTTCTCAACATACCCACCGTCTTGTAGAATGGGCAGACGCGATCATACGCTGAATATGAATTTTGTTGTAGGAAATCATCTTTCACCAGCTTAGCAACTTCCAAAGTAATCTTATCCGTTTCGGCCAGCGATGCTTTACCCACCAATTGTACAATTTCTGACAAATCCTCTTCTTCTTGCAGGATTTCTTTAACTTTGGTACGCAATGGTACAAATTCTGCGAAATTCTTATCATAGTATTCATCCAAAGCACGCATATATTTCGAATAAGATATCAACCAATTGATAGACGGGAAATGTTTACGTTGTGCCAGTTTTTTATCTAACCCCCAGAACACTTGGACAATACCCAAAGTGGCAGAGGTGACAGGATCGGAGAAATCACCACCTGGAGGTGATACAGCACCGACAATGGAGACAGAACCTTCACGCTCAGGATTACCCAAACATTTCACCCGACCAGCACGCTCATAAAATGAGGCTAAGCGAGCACCCAAATAAGCGGGATAGCCTGAATCAGCTGGCATTTCAGCGAGACGGCCTGAGATTTCACGAAGTGCCTCAGCCCAGCGTGAAGTTGAATCGGCCATCATAGCTGCATTATAGCCCATGTCACGGAAATATTCAGAGAGTGTAATACCAGTGTAAATGGATGCTTCACGAGCAGCGACAGGCATATTGGAAGTATTGGCAACGAGAGCAGTACGCTTCATAATAGACTCAACGACACCATCAATTTCGCAAGTCAGTTCGGGGAAATCACGCAATACTTCAGACATTTCATTGCCACGTTCACCACAGCCGACATAAATGATGACATCTGAGTTTGAATATTTAGAGAGAGCCTAAAAATGTTTAAATGGAAATTAGCAGAGTAATAGTTGTATGGACGTTAATAAATTAAATGAAATGGAAAGCTTTTTCACCTGTGAGATGACAGTTTTGCCACAACCGAAGGCACCGGGAATTGCCGTGGTACCACCTTGTACACACGGGAACATCGAATCCAACACACGCTGACCAGTAAACAAAGGATGATTAGCGGGCAGTTTTTCAGTACATGGACGTGGTTGACGTACTGGCCAAACTTGCAACATTGTATGCTTTGTAATTTCACCATCAAATTCCGTTTCCAAGACGACATCCTCCACTGTATAATTTCCAGGTGGCGCAATATAACGTACGGTACCTTTTGCACGTGGACTCACAATCAAGCGATGCTTTACCAATGTATTTTCTGGAACTATGCCATACAAATCACCACCAGTGATATGTGAACCTATTCGCACATTAGTTGGGTTAAACTCCCAAGCTTGCGTGCGCGATAAAGCCGGCACATTGACACCTTTGGGTATATAGATGGAACCGCTCATTTCGCCAATATCCTTGAGAGGGCGCTGAATACCGTCGAAAATGCTACCCATGATGCCCGGACCCAGTTCAACTGATAAAGGTTTTCCAGTTTTCAATACAGGATCGCCAACTGTAACACCAGAAGTTTCTTCATATACCTGAATGGTGGCCATGTCACCTTCAAGACGAATAATTTCACCGACAAGCTCATAGTAGCCTACGCGCACCAGCTCGTACATAGCTGATCCGGACATGTTCTCTGCTGTAACAACTGTAGATAAAAGATATGGATGGGATTTGAGTTAAATGTAAAATATAATAAGTTCTTAAAATAGTCAAAGTAATATTAAAAAATATGATAAACGAGAATACATATGTATGTGCATATATAGCTAAATTTAATGGCATCTGTGAGTATAAATGATTAGTGTCCGACGGAAACCCATATTTTTTTACTAGGTTTTTCTATTATTCGACTGAAACCGTAATCGAAATTGAAATTTACTACATCAATCTATTAATAATAACTTTCAAATTTGTAAACATATATATGTGCATAACTCCAACTCTGTAGAATACAATCATAAGTAAAAAATAAAGTGAAATGGGAGATAGTTTTATGGAAATTTCCGTCTTGCATTTTCCCACTGTAAATTAATCACAGTATAAAAGAGTTTCGATTTCGCCCAAATACTCGACCATATTTGTGGCCGAAACCGTAAACAAAACCGATTACTCGGTCGAACACTATAAATATTGTAACCGATATATTCAGCATGAACCGTAAAGTATGCTACACTAAAGTAGTTAAAGTTTAAACTTTTCAATTTGATTCTATGTTCGTATTAACGTTGTACCGCCATATTGCTTGTACTTGATTAACAAATAGGTCAAACAGATTGCCTAATTACGGTTGTTGCGAATCGACGAATAAACAATCAGACACTAAAAATAAACTAATGACGTATTAGAATACAACTGCACACATGTTCATTTCGTCACTGCATTCATGAGTCTGTTGTATGTTCTCATAAATATAACATTTAAACATTTTGTAAAGTACTTAGATACATTAATCAAAACATCCCTTATCTAATATACTAATTAGCAAAATACATAATGCTATTTTTGGCAAACTATCAGGAGCTACTTACCAGGACCGGATACAGCGTATACACGTCCATATTGGGATTCACTTTCCTCATCCATATATCTTTTCAAATTGGACATTTCGTGTTCGTTTTTTTAATTCGACTGAAAGAAAAAAAACATATTTATTATTGAAAGAATATTTTAATATATGAGAAAGATGCACTGGAAGAACACCTTGAAGATATCGATTTTTCGCCCAGTATAATTTAATGACTCTTAGATATACTTGGAATACCTACAAAATATGGTACTTGATCCTTTATATTATTTTAATGCACTTATTTGATGATAATTAAGGGCAAAAATTTAAGCAAAACAAAATTTATCTTAAAACTCAATGTTTTAATTATTTCCCTTTTCTCAGAATGTTCACTAAGATTTCCTTGCTGCTCTTTTTTTCCCCAACTGTCAACTTTTCTTTCAGATTCTCTGGCTCTCTTAACTTATATGCTCCAATGCTCTCCACATCATATACACAAAAATTTACAAACGAAAGAACAATTTTTATGTGTGGTTTCTCTCCCCTTTTTCTCTCTCTCTCTTTCTTTTGCTCTGCTGCTGAGGAAAATTCGATTTTTCACCATTTGACACTTGCAAAATTTGCTACAATTTTCTTGTATAGTGAAAATTAATTTTCTTCATTTCTTTTGGGAAAATCTATATCTTCATAGACATTTTTATGAGATTCTTTTAGTGCACATAGCTATTAATAATTTGTATATATTTTTTAATTAGAATATTTATATATTTTTGTAAATTTAATTTTTTTAATACTACTCACTATTGCACAAATAACACGTTATGATTTCAGAAAAATACACGCTAGACTGAAATATTCTAATTTTGCATATAGCGAAAATGTGGAGAAAACGTAGGGAAAATCATATCATTAAGTGTTGAAGTGTAGAAAAAAAAACAAAATTTAAAATTTTTATATACCTTAAGATCGGTCCTATATGAGAAAAATTTTAAGAAATCGGATATTTGAAATTTCCCAGTTCTGGAAATATATATACGCCGTAACGTAGTGGTTAGTGTGAAAGTCCGTTCAAAAATCAAAAATAGAAAATTTAAATTTTTCTTGGCTGACAATGGCAAACCTTCAAGAGTTAAAATTTAACATTTAAGAAAAGGAATGGATGTGGAATGCTCGGTCTAGACTCTCCATTGGCTGTTGTACCATAAAAGAAGAAGATGAGAGTTATTAGAAACTTAAAAGACTCTTTATATTAGTCCGATTCCGGTAAACTCGTAAATGCCTCGTAAATCTTGTAAACTATGTAAACTTACTGTCAAATTTCATATAAATCTTAAGAAATTTACTCACTTTACACGACACACTTTATAGGAGTGCGCTCATTATTAAAATCTGTATGGCATCATTAGAATATCTAACCGCCAACGGCATTTTGGAAACAAAAACAAATATTATTTTATAACTTGTATAAAGTGAGTAACTTGAAGGTCACAATCAAAATTAGTGAATTATAATATTAAAAAGAGATGAATTTTCTTAGTAACATACGTGAATCTTTATTTAATACTATTGAAAAAACAGATGAAGAAGAAAACAATTCTGCTGAATTCAAAAGAATATATCCAAATGTATTTAAATATCAAACGGTATGTTTTGTAGTATCACATCTTAAAAATTAACAACAAAATATTTTAGAAAATTATTAATTAAATGGCATACAAGCTTCGCCAGTTGCAAGAAAGTGGTATCGTATATTTAATCATTAGTCTTTATTAGAAGAATTATTCGAATCCTTATTTAGGCCAATGTAAATCAACTTGACCATATCAATTATAATGGTATGAATAAAAACATCAAAATGTATGTTTAATAGAAAATTTACAATTTTACTATAAAACGTTGAGATACCAATTAAAAAAGTTTGTATTGTTCGCGCAGACCATAAAGCACATGGGATGAGACTGAGAAAGCCTATGTCGCCATTTCTCGTTGCCTGTATGTGGCCGATCACCATATATGGAAAGAACCCGATCCTGACTGCCACAGACTGTAATGAATGGATCATGGCAGAATTATACAGCAGCGTCAACTCTCTCTTTCTCTCCTTTAATTGTTTTATATGAAGAGATTCAGAACTGCCAAAACCCCATTTTTTTTTTGCGTGTTCCCCATGCATTTACTCTTGTACTTTTGACATTATGGCAACAAAGCAGTAAGTTGTTCTTGCTTTCTTGTACTTGCCAACTGGTGCCAACTGGGGTAATTCTGACAAAGCTTGGATTATTGCGAAAGAATAACAGCTGGTGTTGGTCGCAAAACTGACTTCTTCTTTTTTAAGAGAATAACAAGGCCGAGAGTTTTTGAAAATATAATTCTACCATGACTTTTTTCTGCATCAAACTTTGCACCATGTTTCTTTATGTTCAGATTCTACATCGTCTAGTTGAGATATATACGTATACCTTAGTATAAAACATTTAAAAGTACAAATATGAAATTAGTAAACAACGAGGAATTCTCCAAAACTTCAGCGGCTATGTTAATTTTGAAAAATTCAAAAAAAAAAAAAACATTGAAATTTTAATATATTTGAGAAAAAATATCCTATCATTAGGAAAAAAATACTGGTTAAAATTTTCGAACATGCTTGAATAAAATAAAGTGTTATTAGGGAGTTTAGACCAGTGAACATGTTGTCGCGCGCCTGTCAACATCGCATACATTAGTAAAAAAATTATGGTGTGCTCTGAGAATTTAAAATTTTTGAAGGAATTTATTCAACTATACAGGAAATATTTTTTAATGAAGCTCGCCAACTAGTCTAAACGTAATTCTTTATTATCGATTTTATCCCTAAAATGTTTACAAGCCAAGTACAACACTGCGTTCCTTTCTCTGTGTTTCCAAATCAGCTGTCAAACGAATTTGACAGAAAGAAATGAATTAGGAAGCATAATCAGTAACGTCGCTACGAAAAGAAGTGGATGAAGAAGAGCAACTGAACTAATTATTTATTTTTGCAAATATTAAATGCAATTTTGTGCTCTTGTTAGAAATTTAAATTTCGTAGAGTATAAAAGTATTTCTAGCAAGAAAGAGTAAGAAAATAATTTTAAATTACCACTTTGCAAAAGATTCGAATTTTAACAATTTTTTAATCATAATCTACGTAAAAATGATGGTAAGTGCAATTACCAACAATAATATGTAATAAATACTGCTAATAAAGTTTATATTTGTCTCCGATTTCGTTTTGTTGACGCCTTTTTTTGATTGATAATGTTTTGCTGTTTTTGTTTGCATTTCAATGAACCTACAGCGGCGGGTCGGATACAGTGGGCTGCTATGTAAAATCGCATTTGTAAAATTCCATGCTTAATTGTTATCGCGAGTAAATTTATCATCATTAATTTTTGATGCATTCATATTTACATCGCCCCTAATTTTCTTGATTATTTCACTTATCAGTTCAACAAGTGATTTTCTAGGCTAATATAAAAGCATAAAATAATCAAACAAATAGGCGTCACTGAAATTACAACAATATTAATGGATATTTTATGTGTGTTCTATAGGACGGCATGGATGAATCAACAGTTATCGACAGTATGAAAAACGACCAAACGCAATTGGGCAGTAGTACTGTTGGTACCATCACTCCAACTGGCAATCCCACTGTTATGGAGATTGTTTCTCCTTCGTCGTCGTCGTTACAGCGCGAAACTTCAGCCGGTGCGAATCTTTTGGGCGCCAATAATGGCAGTGGCACCGGTACTTCAGAATCTTCATCATCGGCAACGCCTGCACAAATGAGCGAAAATGCTTTGCATGTTGAGATATCTGATGCTCTGAGCGAAAAGGACAAGGTCAAGTTCACAGTACATACACGCACCACTTTGCCCGGTTTTGCAAAGCAAGATAATAACGTAGTGCGTCAGCATGAGGAATTTGTATGGTTACACGATCGTTTCGAAGAAAATGAAGAGTATGCAGGGTATATTGTAAGTCATATGAATAGGTGTTCATGCAATGGCATACTTAACAAGAAATACTTGCATTTATAAAATCTTAGATTCCTCCATGTCCACCACGTCCCGATTTCGATGCATCACGTGAAAAGTTACAGCGACTGGGAGAGGGTGAAGGCAACATGACTAAAGAGGAATTCAAAAAAATGAAATCTGAATTAGAGGCGTAAATAGTATTAATATATTTTTTGGTAAAATTATTTTAAAATTTTTAATATTTTATTTTCAGCGAATACTTGGCAACATTTAAAAAAACCGTAGCGATGCATGAAGTATTTCTGCGTCGCCTAGCAAATCATCCTGTTTTTCGTGTTGATCAACATTTAAAAGTATTTCTCGAGTACGATCAGGATTTGTGTGCAAAACCACGCAAGAAAATGGCAATTTTTGGTGGGTTTGTGAAATCGCTTGGCAAAACCACTGATGAAATATTGCTAGGCGCAACCGTACGCGATGTTAATGACTTTTTCGAAAATGAATTGCAATTTTTAACTGAATATCATGGCCATTTACGTGAGGCAGCAGTACGCACCGACAAAATGACACAACGCCACAAAGAAGTGGGTGAATGTCATCAAAAAATCTCACATGCTTTAACGCAAATTTCAACATCGGAACAGACAAAAATGAATACGTTTTGTGCAAAAGCCGCTGAAATATTTGAAAAGATTAAGGTGAATTTATGGCATTTTTGAAATAAGTTGTAATTTATTCTTGCTTTACTTTTTTATTTTAATAGAATTTGGAATCGCGTGTTGCAAGCGATCAAGATTTGAAACTTGGCGATACATTGCGTTATTATCAGCGTGATAGCGATGCTGCAAAGGCGTTGCTAATTCGCCGTTTACGTTGTTTGGCTGCATATGAAACAGCAAATCGTAATTTGGAGAAAGTGCGCGCCAAAAATAAAGATATTCATGCTGTAAGAATGACTATCCATATTTTTTATTTTCTATTTATTTAGTTGCCAAAGCAATTTGGTTAAGGTTTTCACTTTCTAAGCTTAAGCTGTTTTTTTTTTTATTTGTTTTGAGAGATTTATCCTTTCCTTCACCGTCAATTCAAGTTTTCCATTTAAATCTTTACTTTAAATTATTTGTTATTTTATCAATTTATTTAAAAATTTTTGTAATATTTCAAAATGTTTTATCTACTACTACTACCACACTTTTATAAATGCCAATTCAATTCCAATTCAAAAAACGCTTTCATCCGAACAAAATGTGCAGCCTTTGGAAGTGCAAGAGGTACTTGGTTTACTTGTCTATTTGTTGTCTAAAAAACCAAACACTGTATACTTAATTTTTTTTTTATTACTACTACACTTTTTGTAAACATTTATAATACCGCATCATAACTCAATTCACCAAAAACTTATTCTAATTTTTGTTTTCCCTCCATTCTCCTTACTGTATGTACTACAACCGAGCATTTCCCCCAGACACAATATAATTTGCGGCGTAATATATTTATGTGTTAACATTAAATTTTTTTAAATTCAATAACTCGCATTTGTAATACATAGCAAATTATTGCACCAAAATGCCTGCATTTGCATTTGTATTCTATTTATATTGATAATTTATGAACAATTAAAAAATTATCACTAATTTTATTAAATCTTTAAATTTAGGCTGAAGCTGCACAAGCGGAAGCGTGCGAAAAATTTGAATCGATGTCTGCTTGCGGCAAAGAGGAACTTGTCAGTTTTCGTAATCGTCGTGTTGCCGCTTTTAAAAAAGGGTATGCCTAATTATTTTAGACATTTCAATTTTAAAGCATTACTACAACTTTTGTATCCTCTCACTTTCTTTCTTAGCCTCGTGGAACTGGCCGATCTCGAAATAAAACATGCCAAAACGCAATATGAGTATTTGCGTCAATCGTTGCTCGCTCTTAAAGAAATTGCCTAGAAAGAGAAGCCTCCGTATATCAACAGCTGGAGCCCCATCTTTCTTTAATTTCATTTTTTTTTTTATTTTATACAAGTTTCCATGTTTAGTCCAACGTATATTTAATCAAACGTAAAGTTATACAAAAAAGAAACATTCCTTGTTTAATTTAAAATTACTGAAAAGAAAAAACATGTATTTATTTAAATATTTTTTTTTTTTATGTGAGCTTTGTAATAAAGCTCAAACAACAAACAACTTGTTATATTTGCAAAACTAAAAACACGCATTTTTAACACTTATCA
Organism: Toxonevra muliebris; assembly: GCA_963691655.1. NCBI lineage: Eukaryota > Metazoa > Arthropoda > Insecta > Diptera > Pallopteridae > Toxonevra > Toxonevra muliebris. The sequence continues at coordinate 74,006,357 of OY829329.1, forward strand.
TTATTAATAAAGTATTTAAACAATTTATTGCATATACAATGAAGATGTCTACTGGTTTTTAACTGATATTACAAATAACTCCCAACATCTTTAGTTGTGATTTATCGATTTATTATTATATTCAATAATATTTCATATTCTTCGTCACTTATGTCATCGAAATCCATTACTTTATGGAATTTTCTCTTTATTTTTTCAAATCTTTGCTCCACGTTAATTTTCGTATTTTACTGCATGCACAAAATAGTTGTTCATTAATGCAACCGTGTGCTGTATTTAAGTGGACGATATTGGGTATTTAAACCCTGTTTAATTCCGAGTGATGAAATTGAAATTTGTGGATTGTCGATTGTAGTAATACAATATACAATTATAATAATTACAGAATTATACTGCGCATAAAAATTCTACTCTGGGATCATTTGTGTGATTTCGAGTAAACGTTTTCTTCTACATGTTGGCCATATTAGCCCACCCACAAACCATACAGTACAAATTCACCACTGTTATAATAAAACAAGAGCCCAAAAAATGCAACCCTTTTTAGTGAATGAAAAACAAATAAAAACTAGTTACGTGCGTAAGTATTTGATTTGCGAATTTTTTAAAATTAGTTTACTTCTATAAATTAGTTTTTTTGTTGACATCTCTATTAGGAAAATGAAAGAACATTTATGGCAGAAACTAATAAATTCACATCAAATTAATTACAAAGCAATATCAATATATCAAATGAACAAAAATGTAACTGACGTTTTTCACCTTTACCTTGTATTGCAGTAACGGAAGATTGTGAAACTAATATCCTTTCTAACCTAAAATCCATTCGACAAAAAAGATTTCACAAAAATCGTTCAAGTAAATGCTAAATATTCATTGATTCAATTGAAAGAAAACAAAATCACCCATGCACTACAAAACAAAAGAAAAAAAATGTGAAAATCGTGTTTCTCAGTTTTACTGTCTATTACGGCCTTTGCACTAGAGATCTGGTAAGCTAATAATTTCAAACTATTCCACTTTAATTCATTAAAAGGACGTTTATTATAATTGTATGTTTCATATATATGTGTATGTACATCGTTATTATTATCGATATAATTTATAAAATAATTGATACTATAATTTGCATATTTAAAGAAGATATTTTCCGTAACTATGCGCCATTTTTGCTCATTTAAATATATGAGATGAACTTGTTTCTTTACCAAATATTCCAAAAAAAAAATAAATCCAAATACATACCTAAAAAATCTACCAGCGTATATCATAAAACAAAAGAACTCGTTTGATTTCACGTGCATTCTTTGCTTCATAAATGTTTAAAAAATGTTTTTATTTATTATTTCTTATAGTACAATACAATTAAATAGGTACTCAAATCACAAAAGAAAAAAAAAACGAAAAATTAATTTAGAAAACAATAGCACACTATAATGCGCAATAAAATTTGAGAAGGGGGAAACCCACACGAATTTTTAATTTGACTTATGTATTTGTATTACGATTAAAGCTAAATTCTCTCTATCAAATTACTTATAGCTTAACATCAATAAAACATAATATAAAATTAGGCAAACAAAAAAAAAAACTTAAGAACACTGCTTGTCTAAGCTCATTAACTTTTATTAGCTGTATACTGAAGTCTATGTATGATGCACCAAAAAGGACCTTTCGCATTGCTCTTCGAGCATTTCATCACGTTGCTTTTCATCTGGTGACCGCTCACGCCCTAAAACTTCGAAACTTTCATCGAGTTCTTGATTTCTCACTACCATCTCATTTTCAAAGCCATTATCCAACAGTGGCTCGCCGATGATTTGGCGTACATCGTTGGGTAAGTTTTCGGCTGATTTGATTTGCATATAAATCCCTTCCGCCAGCTCTAGAATGCGTGTGACGTCGATGTGGCCCGATAGTTCGTTAACGTGTTTTAGTATGTCGTTGAAATCGTATTTGCATTCGATTATAATATCAGTTTCTTGATCAAGTATAGCTACAGCGATCAGTAGTTGAAAATTGGGACAGGGTAGGCATGTCCACAGACACTCCCACAGCTTGAGCACATCGTCGATGCGAAATTCACGTTTAAACCACACAAGAAGCCAGCGAAAACAAAAGAACATGTTGTCCGAATCATGAGTGACTATATAATTGAAAAGGCGTGGATTGGCAAACTCAAGTAAGCGTCGAAGCTGTAGGAATTGCGTTTTGATAGCCGCCTGATCTTTGGCGAAATTGGGAAAGATCATATTCATGAAACCGACAAAACACCAAAAGACATCAACTTCATCTCCCTGAAAAACACATAGATTTAAATTATACCTAATAAAAATAAGATTGCATTACCTGTATCGCTAATATGGGCGCCAAAAGGTCAGACATACCCTGCACGTAACCCAAATCAAAATTGTACATTACGTATGTGAGCAGTATGCCATTCAGTTTCACCAAATTGGGATTATCGTCACCAGCAAAATAGTCAAGTTCACGATCTGTGCGGTGAACATCTTTTTCAATTTTATTCTTACGAGAGCAATAGTCTGTAAAATTTTCCTCTTGTGTTGGGGTCATTGACAACCATTGCTCCTTCATGGTGAAATATTCCTTTGACTTTTTTTCACGTCGCCGTATCTGTTCCACCACTGTATCATCCCAGTGATAATAATTTAGCAAGTATTTCCAAACTTCCGCGCGTAAATTCGGATGAATTCCACCACGGAATATTATCTCTTTAACGCGCGTCGGGTCGGAAATGCAACCATCCGGGGTGCGAAACTCAAGCCATTGTGCTTCGTTAAGCGGCAGACCTTTGTAATAAAAACGAACAAAATATCGAGGCTACTTATAGAAAACCAAGCAATAATAGTTTCCTTAGCTTACCTCTTTCCACAGTCTGACGCTCAGGTAGCGTATTCACAATCTTTTCGTCTACCTCTTTCATATTTTCCAGTTCATTTTCTATGCACGACTTATTACTGTCATTCATTGTGATTTCTTGATAGCTTTCCATAGAAGACGGAGAAGTTGGCTGATCTCTCTGGTCATCCAGCGAACCTGGGCGCATTCTAGGCGCTCGATTATGCGGCGACACAAATTCAGCGAAAAGTGAAAATTTCTGAAACCAACCCTCACCGCCGACCGAGCTGGCCTTGATCTCACCAATGTCAAGCTCGGCAAAGGTTTTCTTCAGCTTCTGTTTCTCGGTGTTAAGTATAATATAAATTTCTCCATTGCTGTGACTGTTGCGTGTTCCCCCAGTAGGCAATTCGATAATATGCATTTGTCGCATTGCGCTCACGAATTGCTCTGCATTGCCATGCTGAAAGAAAAATTCACTGTGCAGCGGCTGGGGTGGAGACGACTCAGCTTTGCAGACGAAACGGATAACTTGCCCACGGTTTTTCACCTCAATAGAGGCTAGACTCTCGAGACTTGTGCGCATAATTTTCGGCTTTGCGCATGGCTCAGACGGCTTTGTGTTAAATACTTTGCACTCAGAAGTGGTGCGGGGACGGCGGGATATTGTGTCCACCAAAGCCCAATCGCCTTGATCCTGACTGTCGTCCGCAATCATAATATTGTCATTTGGATGCCACTCAATGTACAGACGACGTGGTGGTGCATATTCCACGATGGACAGGCAACCGCTGGTGTTGAGATCCGAAATATATTCTACACTTGCTTTTTTCAACAAAACGCCATCATGTGAGCAGAGAACCTAAACAAAAACAGTTATCAATTATCGGTACTTGAGTCATCGGGGCGATGTTCGCCGCTGATAAAAAAATATTAAATGGAATTTGAATTTTCCTAACTAGGTCACACAACAAATACTTGGTGCAGCAGCAACTTAGGACAACTGTATTGATTTACAGTTTTTTCATAGTGCAACATAAATCTAAGTGCAAACTCACTTTGCCAGTTCCTTCTTGTGGCTCCTCCGATTTTGATTTCGTGTCGCCATGGATGCTGGTTCGCATCTGGCACCTCTGCGAGCCTCGTTCGTAGTGCACTGAATCTATCATTTGCATGGAATATTTCTTGATGCTTGATACACCCAATTTATTTCCTTATTATCTCTGTTTTTGCGTTTTAACTTCTGAAAGTTCTTCCCCACTTTCTTTTGTCTGATTGTTACAGCTTTCTTACAAACTTCATCTGACATTTGACACATAATTTGACTTTTGCATCAGGGGTGATATAGGCAGCAGTGTTGATATTTGAGATTTTTTGAAAGTACTAAATTATGTGAAAATTGTACCTTTTTGGGTCCGATTGTATCTAAAAGAGACATGATATATAATTCAAATACACTGAGCTCAATGGAATTTGTTGATTTTCTCTAACACTTTACATCACACATAAATACATTAGCATTTTCTCACTTCGTCTATTAATAGAAGCTTTTAATTTTTTAAGTTATTTCTTATGCAAATCAACTTTTGTAAAATTTTTATCCAATTGCTCACATGCAATTCTGTGCCGACAGCACTCGACGGTAGTCTCAGGGTAGCTGTCGACCGCTTTACCGTCGTACTACGCAATTGTGTTTTAAGCTTAAAGTCTTAAGCACAATCGCGACGGGTGACGGGAAACCCGTTGACGGATACCCGCTGTCAAAATTAAAAATCACTCAAGTGCTATTTACAGTGGAGCGAGGAGCGATTAATAAAACATCAAAAGAAATGAAATATGAAACAGCTGCTTAAAATGATTTTACTTCATGTAGAGTTACCATCTTGCTTTTCAAAAATAGTGTATATATTCTAAAATATTATTCTTAGGAAAATATAGTATAGATGAATTATTATTCAATATTTGCTGCACTAAGGATTATTCCGTATTTTCTCAGTTTTCTGCTAATATGCTACATATTTTAATTTATTTCAACAGTGATATAGCTCATGTGGCAACTCTACTTGTATCGACCCCGCTTCTCGCTCGCGTTTTTTTCCAAATTCACTGGCGAGACGAGAGCTCGCCGCTCAGAAAGGCTTAGCTATGCCTTCGTCCAGCACATCCTGATTAATAACTCTTAATCATTGCTGACTAATCTGTAAACTTACAAATTACGGTCAGCCATCATAAAGAAGATAAAGTATTTTTATATTTTAAAAACCGATAGTCAAAACTTTGAACCCGTTGTTCTCAAAACAACATTTTTGCCATTTTTTCTTTGAGTTAAAAGAAATCCCTTTGATGTCCAAAACTGGGCTGAAACTTATATGTTAAGAATTCCGGAGTCAGAAAGTATGTTTTTATTAATCTACCAGTCCCATAGACATTTGTCAAGTTTTGGACCGAGGAAGTTCAGGGCTGCCTTAAAATAACACTCACTGAGGTCAATTTCGTTTTTATAAAATATTTATGTGGAAAGTGCGTGTAGCGCTGTTATAATATGAAATTATACCAATGTGAGGAATTCGATCGAAATTCGGGGAATTTCTCGAGGGTTATCGGGGAAAGGGAAAAAATGAGTTGGCATCCCTGATACACACATTGAATAAAAAATTGTTGAAAAGACGCTTTCAAACATCGCCTCGCGTTCTGGCTCTATGGTAAAGTGGCGCAGAGTTAAAGCGTGACGGGTTTCTCGCCGACGGGTTTCTTATTGACTGATATCTATTTCTATTTTACCCGTCGGCGATGACAAGACAGGGTTGCATATCTGATCAGCTGATTGTCAACTTATTGAAACATTTTTGCCGCGAAATAATTAAAATTAATAAATTCAGGCTGTAAGTATAATATATTGGTTCATTTTACTTATTCAGCCCTATTCTAAATATTTCCGAATGAATCCCCGAAAAAATTTGTTTATTTTCCCTTCTTTTCCTATAGGAATATGGGGAAAACGAAACGGAAAACGAAACAATTTTTCCCGGGATTCCATTTCGCGAATATTTAGAATAGGGCTGGTTATATTATTTTAGATGCTCGTACTTGTGTACAAACAAAAAGATTTCACTTCAAAAATATTGTTTTTTTGTGAATAAGAAAAGACAACTGACCACCCTGATTGTGTTTTCTCGAACGGATTTCACGGCGGGTACTAATCAACCCGCCAACGGGTTTAAGGATGTAGTCTGGTGTTCGAGTTTCAAAATTATTATGTATTTCAAAATTACAATATATTGAGAGTATACTGTAAAAATTTCATAGTCGAGAGCGCCTGTTGGTTAAATTATATGTGTTGTTAAAACTTTAAAAGTGTTTTTCTTGAAACAACGTTTTTTTGATCGGCCCAGGGGTTTGAAGAAATTCTATAAAGCCGGTTGGGTCGAAATTTCAATACGTTATTTTACACGCTAATGGCTCTCGCAGGTAGAATTGTTTTTTTTTTTAATCATTATTTCCAATTTTTTATCCATAATATCATAAATACATAATTACTTAGTATATATTTTTCTCCCGATTCCCAATATCAATATGGCGTCGTGGCATGCAACTTGTGTAATTTGATGTGCCATTAAAACTGACAAATGAACTGCAACATCAAAATCAAGTACTCGTACAGCTATAGCGAGAAATATCAGCATGAAATATGATGCTATTCAACCAGCAAGAAAAAGAAAGAAGATACAAATTGTTCTCCTCTAAGTGTGTACGTGTGAGTGTGTGTATGTTATTTATTACCCAGCGACTGAAAGATGCACCTCCGCTGCACATCTTTGAATACATTGAAACGCATCTTTTCATAGGGCACAAAATGAGGTTTTTGTCTAAAGCGTCTTTTGATTAAAAAAAAACATGAAGTATAATTTATCGAATATTATTAATATAAACCAAATCCTTGCACACTAAATGAATAACAAAAAAAAATGCAACAAATAAATACTTTAAATACACTTTTCAAACCATATTTAACCCTAAACCTCACATAGTTAAAAACATATTTCAAGTTACACAGAATTATACCAGGTATAAAAAATATAAATCCGTTAAACTTTCTTTTAAACTGTAAGGCACACTTGTTAGGTTTAAGGTTTACTGTTACAACCTCAAAATTTCACTCGTTTCCCTCTTTGTGCCGCCTTCGTGCTCTTGGTCAAAACAAGGAAATATTACTTAGCAGATCTCGTTCACTTTTGCAAGGTAACTTCGGATTGCTTTCAAGTTTTTTTTTAAACGAGGTGCTTTAGATGTGCTACAATATGGAAGCGCATTAATTTCTGCCAGTGTATATCTTCATTCTACATACAGATACACCCATTTAATTAGACCCTTTTTGTATATGCTTTGTGCATATAGCAATGCATGCGAAAATAATAATTATGGCAGCCATTTTTAGATTTCTGTTCATTTTTTTTTGTTGCGACATGTGGCACTTGTAGTTGCAAGGTAGTGTGAAGAATATTGTGATTATTACTCATATATTTAGTATGTACCTACATAAAGAAGGCACTTTGATACAGCATACAGATGGCAGTAGGAGGAGCATTGTTTTAGTTTATTGAAATAACTTTCTTTCTTTCTTGCCATTTGTGATATATATTTATCAGGGTTTCTATCCACAAATATGTACTTTACAAGCTACTAGTTGTCAGAATGATTCTTGTTAAACCATTTCGATTTTTGTAATAATTGAAATGAAAAAAAAAATAAATACAGAAAAGTTAAAATCCGCTGTTGAAGTCAAAAAATTATAAATTTCAATTTTCGAGATTTCTTTTCTGACATAATCTCGAGAACATCATTCGACTCAACACCTAAGTCCAAATAGATTGAGAGTACGCGAGTGTACTGAGTCTTTAGTTGCCCGTGGAGTTCCGTATATAAGTTTTGATTCTCTTCAGTGTCGTCAATTATCTCTCCACACTTGCCGTTGTGACCGGAAGAGTCGCCAAAACTATTAAACGATATTTTATTGTTGGAAATCTTGCTCCTCAAGTCCTAATAATTTTTCACACCACAATTTATACTCAGCTCTCCCATGGCGCAAGATGATCCAAGTCATTTAATTTTTCATTTGCAGCAAATCCAGGGACAAGTATCTATAAGCTTGAAAGAATTCCCGTAATTTTATTCGAAAATTTATCTGAGAAATTCTGAATCAGTGTATTGACGCAAGGAGTAAAAACAGCAAAACAAAAATACGATTCAACAGAGTTTCGAAGACGTCTTGCGCTAGGTTCACAGCAGCTCTAAAAACTTTCCTGCATTTTTTTGTTCTCCTTCAAGCATATCTATAATTTTGCGAACATGCTTTGTGGCTGATGCCAAATCACGTGATTTTTGTTTCAGTCGCACTGACAAAGGAAGCGTAAAACTGAAAAGTCAGTCGAAAATCAAAAGATTGACGATAAACTTGCCTTTCTGAACCGCAGTTTTTGAAATCATCCAAGATTTCCCACAAATTTCTTCTAATATGGATGATCTTGAATATTTCGACGAAGGATTGTATGATGTCATGTCGTTTAATGAATCTTATTTTACAAACACGAATCGAGCCTCTTCTTCTTACTCTCCTGGGCATGCTCTTAGATGAGATCTTGAAGAATTTTTGTGGCTTGAGCGTGGTTTCTGAAAAAGTTCACCACCACATCGTTCACAATCCAAAGACAATTCCAAACAGGTGCAACTAACATGACATTTGACAATGCAAGGTTTAAACGATGACCATAACAGTGAACGTAAATATTCAATGGATATAAATTCTTTATTCTCGACTGAACGCCAAAGACATGACTGAACATGTTACGTAATCAATCATAAACTTGGTCAGTACATTTTTTTATTTCAAGACTCTACTCTCCACATCGTTTCTGGAGAGTTTCGGTTATTTTTTAAAAAATCTTGTTGTAAATTGGCACGAATCCTACAAAATCTTCTCGAATAATCAGTTTGCGCAAGTCTTCACAGAAGTCAACGTATCTGAGACATAATGACATTTGTTCAGTGCCTGATTTATCCATGGTTTCATCCCCGAGTAAGGTAAATCATGGTACATTATCGTGACATTTTTTGGATTATTGAGAACATGTCTCTCCGAGTTTACATCCCCGGAATCGATTCAAAATCGTAGAAGAGCTCGAAAATGTTTCTCATTCAGTTGTGGTCGTATCAAAGACAAATTTCCACTATCATGGTCGCCTCTGAAGGATACAGAAAATGTCGGTAGTTACCTTAAAAAAGCAAAACGTCAGAGAGAACAATGGCAATACGGTGCGAGTATACTTTTGATAGAAGTGGAAACATTGAAGGCGATAATGATCGTCAAAAGAAGGATATATTAATGGAGAACGAGGACGATTCAGATGATTAATAATTTCCTTCTTAATTTTTATTTTTTTTTTCATAAGAAGTGGTAGTAGTAGTAGTTGTGATTGGTTTGGATAATAAACCGCACTAATCTACGGAGTCAATGTTTATATGTATGTATGTATTTCTTACCTTGTGTCATTTAAAACTTGTGCTTAATAACTCAGTTACCAATATAAAATGAAGTCATCATAAATGCTGAGCAGTGTACATATGTATGTATGTCGATCGCTGGTGGGTATGTTTGCTACACACTTGTGCTTCTTTCTGAAAGTGCCAAATTAATGACCACAAATTAATTTAAGTTGTTACACATATTTTTTTTTTCTTGTTCATCACAATGAATTTCCTGACATGCAAACGGTAAATGCATACCTGCGCTTTTACTTTTGGCTAATACAAGTTTTGAAAAAAAAAAACAAATTGCACGAAAAATGAATTTAACAAATGTTTACACATTAATCATAAACGAGTTAATTCTCAGTTTTGGTTTTTTGTTTTCTAAAGAGCTCAAAATAACAAAGGCAAGGTATCTCCACATTATGAATTCTTTTCATCTTCATTAGTAAAAGAAATGCCAAGGAAACGTTAACAAAAAAATATGAGTATATGAAAGAGATTTCTTAAATTTTAAATGCTAAGTTATAAAAACAGAACGAACTTTGCGGAATTGTGTGAAATATGCGAAAAAGGGGTTCATCGCATTGCGATGGAGCCATTACCGTTATTCTGCATACCATCCCTTCTACCAACACTGATTAAGGGATTAACTTTGCTGTTAGCTTGTAAATGGCCAGCTAGTTACAACGATTTGCTTGTTAGATAGTAATTTATTTTGGAGAATAAAACTCGTTTTTCCTTCATGTCGGCGGAAGTTTCTTTTCAAAGTGAGGGTACTTTAAGGAGTGCGCACAAGAAAATTGTAACATAGTTTTTTTACTTCTTACTTTTGTTAGAAGTGTCTGATAAAAAAATAGCTTATCATCTTTCTTTTCACTTTTCATTCCCACAAAAGTGTTTGCTAAAAATCGATACTCAAGATGAAATACGAAAAACCACTAGGAAAGTTTTTCCACAAAATCCGAAATGGACTCCCTTAAAAATTGCTGAAACTGTTAAAGTACCCCGTGAAACTGTTAGCTGGGTTTCGAAAAGCTTTAATGACAATCTAAACATTGATCGAAAGGTTGGATCTGGTAAAAAAAAATGTAGGTCGGGAGGCCTACACTGAGCTAAAAATATTAAGGGAATTTTTCACAAAATCCAAATGCTTTGGGGTAAAAAAGTAGCACAAAAATGCTATTGCTCTGAGTCATTTGTCTGCAAAGTGAAAACGAAAGCTGGCCCTTAATCATACAAAGCTCAGAAAGCCCCAGATCGGAATGTCGCAAAAAATAGAACAAAAAAAATTGCAGGCAAACTTTGTAACAAAATTTCTGTGTTGGATGATGAAACATATGTATTGACGGACTTTTCGTAGCTTCCAAGTAACAACTTTTACGTAGCGGATCAACGGGGAAATGTGCCAGAAAAGTGCAGAACCCAAAAAAATCCAAGCTCCCGAAGAAATTTCTCGTGTGGCAGGCCATATGTACCTGCGGTAAAGGAACCTAGCCGTTTATAATTTCTGGGTCAATCAGCAGAGGTTAAAGCCATCTGTAATGCATCGTAAAATATCCAACTTCTTTTGGCCTGATCTGGCATTATGCTTAAACATAGGGTAATTGATCTACGACCAGTGAATATAAGCTCAGATATTCCACACACCCTCATAAGATTTTACACTCCTCTTTCACCTATTCTATTGGCAGCATTCTTTCATTTTTTTTTTTTTTAATCCTTTAAATCCCTAGCTGGCCGATAATATTTTAGAAGATTTCGCTCCATAATGGCCCAGAATTTTTCGATAGCGCGAAGGTCAGGACAGTTTGAAGGATTACTTTCTTTTTTGATAAAACGAACATTGTTTTTTTCATACCGCTGAAACGTAGTGAATCTTGGCCAACCCTGGCCAAAATACTGGAGGGACTTCCAGCTGGCGAGATTCCTTCAGATGAGTCTTCATGAATAAGAATGTTAGGGGGTGAAGTAGAGCTCTTATGTGGTATAGAAAACCTATTTTGTTTTCCACACCTCCCCCTCTTAAAATTCACATTAATACTTTGAAAAATCACCAAGGAAACTTATAATAACTTTTCAATAATAAATAAAAACAACTTTAATTCAATACTCAGCATTGGAAAATTTCGTGATTGTTTGGTTTGCATTTTAAAATAATAATTTAACATAAATCGACTTTATTTATATTTTGAGACTATTCCAAAAAAAAACGTAGATTTTATAATAATATAAATAAACAGCAATAAAATATGGAGGAAAAGGATAGTAAAATCTCACTTGGCGTCAAGTCCATTTCTTCAGTGCAGAAATTATTTGTTGATAATGACGAAGAAATGGGGGATGATTATGAAATGAAGGAGGTGGAAAGCAGCAAACATTTGCAAAGGTTGAAGAAATTATTTGAAGATGATCCTAATAATCCGTACAATGAATTAGATGAACGTCGCAAAATAATTTTTGATCAATATAAAAAAAAAATTAAAGCTGCTCCGAAAACGTTAATGCAAAAAGCTGAAGAGAAAAAAGGTAAAATTGAGCGTCAGCTGGAAGAAAGCGACAAAAAGTTAAGTGAACTATTGGCATTCGGTAATGAGCTGGTAACAAATATAAAGGTTGCGAATGAAAAACGTGAGCTCAGCCGTCGCGAGTATGAGGAGCAGCGTAAAGGAATATTGGAAACTGATTTGAAGAGGGAATCTGTGGAATCGATTGCCCGTTTCGAAAACATAACAGCGCGGTGGTCCGAATTGGATGTATACAAAGAACCCATGGCGTTATTTGAGCACTTGGAAAAGCAGAAGGAAAATGTTGCACAACTAATGGCGAGTAAAGATAATATTATCGAGCAGTGTCAACAGGAGATAAATCGCATCAATGCGAAGTATTATGCGGATCAGGAGAAGCAGGCGAACGATGTGCGTTGTCTGATTGAGCGAATCGATAATCAAATCGAGCTAATAAAAATAGCATACAAAGGACATATGAATATGCTGGAGACGACAATCGAAGATGAGAGACAAAGTATTGCATTGACGGCATCTATGAAATGGAATATGTTCTATAATACAATGCTGGAAAATGAGAAAAGAAAATTTGAAATCGCCACGGGAAAAGAGAAGTTTTATTCGGCAGAAATTGATAGGATATCTAGAAATCAAGAGGAAATCACTCGCTCCACGCGTATACGCTTAGAAAAGGATGCCGAATTGCTTGAGTGGGAGCTGCGAAATGTGAAGAACACCGTGCTAATGAATTCGGAGAAACTTGATTACAACTATCAGGTACTGCAGAAACGAAACGAGGAAAATGTGATCATAAATAATCAGCAGAAGCGTCGTGTAGCTAAACTCACTGAAGGCATCTCAACACTGAGATTGAAGATACACTCATCCTCATCAAACGCTGAGAACACGCTGCGTAGATATTCTGCAGATATTCAAAAGCTGCATTCAAGCATAAGTGACATGGAAACCAAGTCACATCAATTTCGTCTAATTAATCTAAAAAAATTTAATTTAGTGTGGGAGATCAACTTTAAAGAAATCAAAGAGTTGCTCACTAGAGTAATGGAAATCGATAAAATATTGTATGAGCAACAGCTGACCATACCATGGAATCCTCCCGATCTTGATTTTAAAGATATAAATGCACGGGATGTAAAGAAAAAAGACATACAGAATTCAGACAATAGCAAAAGCCAGCGAAAGAAAAGGCAAGAAACTAAAGTTATTGACGAAAAAGAAAGAAAATTGGAAATCGGTTTGGTGCGAAATGTGCTGCGAAAAATCGCCGATCGTGCTGGGTTCTTGGTGGAAGAGAAACTACTCAAAATTCTGGAGCCCTACTCAGAAGAGCAAAAGTGTCTGGTGCGTATAGATAATGTTTTTGCAGCACTTCACATCAGTGACATTGGTATTGTATCATCGCTGACGTCATGTTTTAAACCGTACTCCTGGTGCCCGAATTGTACGAAAAACTTTCCACCAGAAATAATGGAAAGCTTTTATAACATCAAGCCAGGTTCCAAATCTAGTGTTGTTGAGCCAAATAAATCAACTGAACGCACAAAGGAAGCGAATGCCTGTAGCAATCATTTTTTGGTAATTGAGCCAGCGTTTGTTTTGATGGCATTAAATCAATTCACTAAATTGAAAGCGGCGCAACACGTTGCGTCTTCAGAACTCGATTCCAAATCGATCAATTTGATACCATTCGATAATCAAACCATACAGAACTTTTGGAGCAAATTCGCCACTTATATGCCGAAGGAGAAACAAAACCTTTGGACAACTATGGAGCATGGTCTGAATCATTATGTGATAGTGTTGAAACAGCGGGCACAATTGGATGCTGAATGCACGTTTCTGCGTAAACAAAACGAAGAGCTGAAACATTTATTGCAAAAATTTAAAGTATAAGTAGAATATAATAAATATGTAGAGTCTTTTGTTTTTGGAAATCACACATTTGTCTATTATATATTGTATGCACTTATTCGAGTAATTATTATAAAAATGAATTGTTAGAAATTTAATAGATGGTTTAATTTTGCTCCCATGTAAGTGACCAAAAATGGCAAATGCAATAAAAACTATCGGCACAGATCCCAGAAAGAAGAAATTGTCCATACATTCATATTCTATTGGCAACGCAATTTATAGCTGTTTAACCCAGGGATAGAAACCAGCTCTCTCACTCCATATGACTTCGTTCACTAAACACTAACAACAGCATTACTTCGTTTCTTATTAGTGTCGTATGAGTGCAACAACAACGCGACTTCCGTTGCAAAATTTTCGATTTACACTCGCTAATGAAGTTTCACTTCAAAAACGATTTTCCTCAAGTTTTTCTAACGCCCGCTCACCAAAAATTCGACGCTGTGGCAGGTTGCTCGACTTCAGTTCTTGAACGAGCTGTATTTTACACTCTTTAACACAATCCCAATTAATTACGGCAGCATTATTTTGTTCTGTGCGCACTCTACGCACATGTTTTAGGTGGATTGATATTCAATAGCTTAAAATTGTTGCGAAATTTTGTTACTATGGCTGGAATCACTTACTCAGTAGGGCGATTATGACGCCCTTAAAATAGTCGAAGAGCGCGAAAAACATTTCTTACAAAGCACGAATCACAAAGAAACTATCAAAAATTCTATCCTGAAGAACTAAACAGCAATAAAATCATTCTTTATCTACTTACTTACTTGGTTGGCACTACAACCGATGATCGGTCTTGGCCGCCTTAGTGAAGCTTCACCAGTCGCCTCCGCTGGCGTCAGTTAGTAAGGCAGTCAGATCCCTCTGTACCTAGTCTTTCCAACGGCTATTCGATCGTTCTCTTCTGCGCGTTACAGTACTATGGCTGGAATAGAACACCTTTCTAGCCGGAGCGTTTTCTTCCATTCGCTCAACAGGGCCTAGCCAGCAAAGCCTCTGGATTTGTATGCCTCTCATCATTGGTGGTCAATGTCCACGTCTCAGCGCCATATATTAGCTCGTGAAGGATGAGAAACTTATAGAGAGTTATTTTTCTGCGTCGAGAGAGGACTCTGTTTCTTAATTGCCTACTGAGCCCTTAGTAACACCTATTGGCAAGAGTTAATTGCCGCTTGATCTCAAGGCTGATATGATTGTTGTAGATGGGGGATCCTAAATAGACGAATTCTTTGACGACTTCAAAAGTATCATTGTCAACAGTGGCATTTTGTTCAAGACGCCGTGACTCCTTGTTTGCTGACACAAGGTATTTCGTCTTGTCCTCAATCACCACTACACCCTCTCTACGAGACTCTCTTTTAAAGTTGCAGAATGCTACAATGATTGCTCGTGTATTGATGCCAATGCGAATGCTAGCAGCATTACACTCTTGTAGAAAATAGTGCCAGAGATGTCGAAATTTGCAGCTCGAATTATTTTCTCCAGCATAAGGTTGAAAAAGTTACCCGACAGGCAATCTCCTTGTCTGAAACTTCTTTTGGTCTGTCCCAATTTTCACTGCGCTGGTGCTGTCGGTCAGTATCATTTTTGAAAGATGAATGAGCTTCGCAGGGATACCAAAACCAGACATTGCGGCGTACAAGTGATCCCTAAGCGTGCTGTCAAAGGTGGCTTTTAACGAATAAATGGTGGGTATCATGTTGTTTTTCTCATGTCTTTTCCAGGATTTGGCATAATGTAAATATAATGTCCCATCAGCTTATTGACGATGGGCTTCAGTCTTTCTCACAGCACGCTTTATGCGATATTGAGAATGCTTACCCCGCGGTAGCTGTTGCAGATCGTGGGTTCCAATGCTTTCATCCGGAAAGCAGCCTCCACCCGCAGTTTTATAGTTTTTCAGCCGAGACTGGTAAGACCTTGTCGTAGACGGGCTGCGGTACTTTAACGCTGCCAATGATTGGGGTTCCTGGAACAGCTCTCCAATGGCAAGATAGTTGGCATTAAGCAGCTGTGAGACGTGTTCCCTCTATAAGCTTATAATACCCTGGACATTTGTCAACAGATTTCCGCCTTCGTCCTTGCAGGAAGGTTGCGCCGGTTTTCAAACCGTCTGACGTCTTGTTTTTTCTAAGAATTTTCGAACCTTATTCTTCTCCCCAAACATCTCGCCATCATCGAACTCATGTCTTTCTGCCTCACATTCCTTGAACCTAAAAATACGTTTCTCCTCCTTCTTTAATTGTCTGTATGGCGCTTTAGCAGCCTACACTACATAAGATTCACGCATAAGTATTTTCCACCATTTATATAAATTTGTTTGATACATTTATTATATTTCTATTAAATGAAATCAGTGAGATCGAGGAGCCAGCAACAGTGCGCTAAAACATTCACATCATTCACTTTTCATTCACATCACATCGAAAATCGGCAGCAAAATTAATTAAAGTGAAATATTTGCGATTTGCAGTCAACATGCATTTTCTACGAGCGGCAACAGCAATGAACATGATGACGATGGTGTCAGTAGCCCAATGGTGGAAGCCGTTGCAGCAGCAACAACAACAACAACAACAATATACTTATACTACTAATTGTATGCGTGTGCCTGAGCATTTTATTATAAATTTTATACCAAAAATATAAAAAAAAAAAAAAGTATTTATAAAATTCATAATAGTATTAGAATATTTGTGATAATTTGTTGTGGTTGTTGTTGGTGTTGGCGGTTTGACTAGAAGTGGCAACCAACAACTGGCAAATGACATTGAATGGTCAACGATAATTTTACGTATGTGTGTGTGTGTGTGTACGTTTACGTTAAACGCGACAAAATGAAACTACTACGAGATTATTGGCAATGAATTAAATGGATTTGGACATGAGCTCAACAGCGATCAGTGGGAGGCAGGCAGGCTGGCGGTTGATTGCTGCCGTTTTTTGTTATTGTTGCTAACAGAGGCCGTCTGTCCACTCTTGTTCTCATTCCGCTCTTTTATTTTGTTATTGTTTTGCGCATGCGCGCAGCTTTTTGCGCTTAATTTACGTTTATTGGAAACATTTGAAATGCATGTGCGCTTAAGGTTTGTATGTGTGTGAGTGTGTGCTTGTATGTGCGGAACAGAGTCGTTTATCAAAGCCATATAGCCGCCTGTAGTGTTGTTGTTGTCGATGTCGTTGGCGGTTTTGTGGTTACCACTACCATATATCTATCCATACCTCGGTCCGTCCGTCCGTCTGTCTGTCTGTCTGTCCGTTTGTTCACAAGTGTTTTGTCAATTCTTGTTTATTTTGCATAACTTAAAAAAATGTGTTTATGCACATTGAAAGGTTTTTTGTGTTCCTTAGCGGTAATTTTAGTGTGTGCTGCCTTTTGTTTTTATTCTGGTTGCATGTGTTTTGCTGCTCATTTGAGTATGACAATAATGTGTTTGTTGCTGCTGCTGCTGCTGCTGCTGTTGTGGTTGTTGCTGTGGAATGCTGCGCTATTAAGTTGTTATAGCTGTTGAAGCTGTTGTTTTTTTCCAGCTTAAACGTAACGAAAGATTTAGATTATAATTTTTTTTTTTTATTATGTTATATGGAAGTTGTTTAAAGAAATTTAATTGATTTGTTGGCAACATTTTGTCTAGCATGTCAAGTTAATGAACATTTTTCTTAAGCTACATTTATAAGCATATGCGCGTACAATGTTATTGATGCTCAACCTACGCTGAATAGGAAGCAATATGAAATGTGTTAGTTTAATGCATCTGACTTAAAGTTTGCCTAACCATAATAACGCAATAGCATGGCGAATTATGTTTTGATTTTTTTTGTAGTATTATACAAATTTCAATATAAAGTTAAGCGAGCTCACTTTAATTAGGAATCCAGCCGCAGCCCCTTCTAAACTTCACAAACAGTTTTTAAAATCTAAAATTCGAAACAAATAAAAAAAAAAAATTATGTGTCTGCCGGCACTCACAGTAGAAGTGAAACTTTGTATAAAAAATATAGCTCATGAGAGGAAAGCAGCTTTATGCAATCAAGCTCTCTCACTGCAACAAATGAGATAGAACTGCAAAAAGTCGACTCTCTGCATGATTGTATGTAGCCGATCCCCATATAACCTCCTTCGCTAAACACTAACAACAACATAACTTCCCTTCTTATTAGTTTCGTATGAGTGCAACAATAACGCGATTTCCGTTGTGAAATTTTCGATTTACCCTCGCAAAAGAAGTTTCACTTCAAAAATCCAAAACTTTCACTCATTTTTATTTTTAGCAGTTCTAATTTAATCACTGGGCCAGCAACAACAACAACGCGCACATATCTACATATGTATACGCACCTGTCAATTATTTAAATTGATCAGTTGAGCAAAATGTTGCCCGAGTCTATACTGCTGCTGCCAGTGTTTGCATAGATAAGCATCGACCGAACGTCTATAGAAATCACAGTGCATTGATAACTTTAGCAATAAGAATATATGTATAGCTACAAACAAAAATAAAAGGTAACACACACACACACACACAATGAAGATGCCAACAAAGAAACTCAGACATTCTCTGTGTAAGTTTACCACCTTGATCAAAAAGTTCCCGGAATTTATTCAAAAATTTAAAAATACAAGTTTATTCATCTAAATCTATATTGTCCCCTTCAAAGTAATCCCCATCGACTACAACACAGTTATGCCAGCGTTTGATCCAATCCTCGAAACATTTTTTATATTCGGTTTTCGGTATATTCATCAGTGCTTCCTGCGATTGTCCATTACTTCCTCTCGGCTGCTGAAACGCGTTCCCCGTAATGGTTTTTTAAATCGATTGAACAGAAAGAAGTCACAGGGAGCCAAATCAGGTGAATTCGGTGGCTGTTGGATGGTATTTCTTGCATTTTTCGTCAAAAAATTACGAATAATGATGGCACAGTGCGACGGTGCGTTATCATGGTGTAAAATCCACGAGTTTTCTGTCCACAATTCTGGTCTCTTTCGGCGAATTGCTTCACGCAAACGCCCAAATAATACTCTCTGATGGTTAATTTGCGGCTATTGACCGAAATTTCTTTTACTTTATCAATGCTTTCGTCGGTTGTCGATGTCGATGGTCTGCCATTGCGTTCATCATCTTCGATTGACTCACGACCACTTTTGAACCTCTCGTGCCACTGGTAAACGACCGTTTTCTTTAGAGAATCGTTGCCGAAACACTTTTCCAACATTTCCAACGTTCGCGCACCATTAAATCCGTTTTTTACGCAAAATTTAATGCACTACAATTTAATAAAATTGTAAAAAATCGCCAACACACACAGAGATAGATATACTCTTGGCTACGTAGTTTTTGCAAATGTCAAGCTATGACGCTAAGATTTAGAGGGAATATCAACAACAGATGTACCGACTTAACAAAAATCGGAACGATGGGAGCGCCACACGTTGGTTATTCCGGGAACTTTTTGATCAAGGTGGTATGTCTTAATCAATCTGCGTCTAAGTCGATTTTGCTTGAAAATTGGTAAAATAAAAGAGTAAAGAAGTAGGCAAATGCAAAAAAATAGTAAATAATATACACTTATGGTCATATAATTAAGTTACTAAAACAATAGGTCTGTTCACGTACAAAAAATTGTGGAAAATTGTTAACAATTGTTAATAAATAGTTTTCACTGAAAAAGTATTCACGTACTCGAAAAACTTTCAGCGAGAGTGAAAAACGAGAGCGTAAGAATGTGAAAGAGAAAATAGTAGCTGAAAGTTTCTGAAAGTAAAATTTTTACTTTGTAGTAGATTGGCAACTCTTGCCAACTGGATTAAATGATAATAATCTGGCAACATTGTAATAGCAAATGGAATAATAAAAGTAGTTGTAAAATAGCAAACGACATATAAGGGTGTTTATTCTAAAACTTTCACAAATTTTCAGCTGCGGGAAAAAAAAGAACTGTCAAATATGAAAAATATGAATAGGTCAACAATAATTTTGTTGTATTAAATTTGTTAAAGTGAATTTGTGGTTTAAAAAATGGAAGTATTTGTGAAAGCGAGTATGCCACACGAAATAATTTCAACAAATTACTCTTTAAATTATAAACAGCACAATATTTTTTCACGTTAAAAATTAATTGTCAAAATATTGATCAGCTGTTTATTTGAAAGTTTTTAATAGTTTTCTGTTCACGTACTTTTACGCGCAATTTTTCACAACCAACGGGACCAGTTCCCTTTTTAGTATTCATGGCCTTGCAATCCATCCAATCCAAACTAAGGTTCAGTTGAAAATTAAAAGTTCATATTAAAAGAAATAATAAAACAAATTTTTTGTTTTTAATTTTGATATATTAATATTTTTAAATTTGTTTGCTAAATTTTCTCCTTCATTCTCCATTTACTGCAGAGTTCTAGCTCTCTTTATTGTGAAATTCATCACCAATTTCTTTAGTGACTTAAGGGGGAATAGTACATAAATTTTTACAGTGTATAAGCATACAGCTACATAATTATTTAGGTACTCTCTTGTTAATCTTTTCTTTACTTCGCCTTTGCCAAGGGAGCTTATTAAAATATTTTTCTGTCTTTGTTTACAATTTATGTGAATTTAGTTTTTCTTGGTCATGATCATAACTTTTATCAAAGGATGCTAAAGCTTTGTTTTTTTGTTAACTCCCTAATGTGCAAAAGTTATTGAGGGGAGGGGAGGGAAGCTTAATTTTTTTGTCCTTTTCAATATTTTTTTGTTTTTTTTGTCATATTGTCAACGATCAAAATATAAAGGCGTGTGTGAACTTTAAAATTTAATAAAAGGAGTTGTGTGTGAAAAATGAAGGAAACTTTTATTTCGGATTAAAGTACATTCAAATGGGCTTCGGGGTTTCATTTAGAAGATTCCGTGTGAGAGATCCAATTTTGTATGACTCTATTACATAAGTCGGGCTGGATCTAACCAGTGGTTTAAATGATGTTTTTCTCCAGTAGGTCAATTCTTATTGGTTTGTTGGCATAAACCAAAGACTTAACCTAGCACCAGAGAAAAAAGTCGAAGGGCATTAAATCGCACGATCTTGGTGGGCATTCCACATCGAAAAATGTCCTTTATCACTGAGGATGATTTTTTGTTAAAATTTGGATTCGTTTCCAACTGCTCCAGAGTCCTATCAGCGAACGTACGATGAGCTTGAGGCTTCAGTTCTTGTATCAATTGAATGTGATATGGATGCATGCCTAAGTCTGTTAGCAAAATTTGCCAAGTTAAGGCCACAGAAAGGCCAACTCATTGTGCATGACGAGAAATCGAGAGGTTTTCATCTTCAGCCACACCGCTTCACATCGGCTTATACAGAAACTGTTCGATCGGCAACCGAACCGCTTTGTTCGAATTTTGGAATAATTCGTTCAATTAAATAAATAAATATTTCTCAGCTCGCGAAAAGTTTGGCGAACTGAACACGAATTTTTATAATAAACAATTTCCACGTGTTACTGAATAGTGTAGCGCTATATAGTAAAATGAGGACGATGACAGAACACAATCGTCGAAGAATGACAGTGCTGCCACCTCAGACGTTAGAGCCATAAGCTATGAAAGTTCGGACATAGCTATTGAAAACCCCTTTATAAGTTTTCCATCGAGCTTAACCCCAAAACATTCCTCCTCCTGAATCCGCCAGTGCGCGCTGATACATATAGAAATGACCTTGAAATAGAATTGCAAATGTTGGTGCATGCTAAGTGATGTGAGGTGGAACAAGGTATTGAAGCTTTAATTTGATATTAAAATGTGGAAATCTCTCGAAATTTTTTGCTGAATTTTAAATTCTATTCAGTTCAATAAACTATTCCCGGCAAAGTAAATTAATTTTAGTTTATTTTCGTGCTTTGTTTGAAATACAAAAGAAACCAACGTCCTGAAATACTTTTTTCAGGTCTTTCGTATTAACTTCCGGAAAAATGTCTTCTTTGCAATGCACTTGTATATTATTGCAATATATCAACAGCATCATTTGCATCTGCTGCTGCTGCAATTGTCAATTGTTGTTTGCGTTTATGTATATTTATCTTTTTGCAGTATGTTCTTTTTTTTTTGTTTTTGTATTCTTATTGAAAATATCAATCCATTGCTAGCAATTGTATACGATGCATGTAACCAGTAGCCAATAGCAACTGCAAACAACCAACAGAAGCTGTGCAGAGCAGAATAGTAACAACAAACAAGAATAATAGGAATTTTGTCATTTGTTTTAAACTGTGAGTGAATGATAACTGACAGCTAAACAGGCAAAACAGCGAAAATGTCAATATATCGAAAACAAAAGGCAAAAAAAAAAAAAAAGAAAAGCAAAGCAAAACGAAGCAAACAAGTAGAAAATAAAAAGAGAAGAAGAAAAAGTGAAATGTTGGCAGCAGCGGCAAGAGCAACATCAGTGGATTCCAACGAAAGAAACATGCTACAATGACAGTAACAACTAACTGGAAAACTGAAACTTTTAGAAATGAAAAAGGCGAAGAGAGGAAGCTGCATCGGAAGGGTTACAATTCTTGAATTTTGTATTTGTACCTTAAGGGTATTTTGACTGCAGTTGTTGCTTCATATTCGCGTAAAGTAAATGTCAATAAATATATTGCCAATAGCTTACAACTAATAGGAAGAACGGAGGAGGAGGGAAAACCTGAAGAACTGTCCTGCTGTCTTTGTTAATGTTTCTTTTCTTCTTCTTCTTCTTGTATATGTGTGCGGACAATTCGAATAAGTTCCCATTGCTCTGTGATTCAGGAATTTCTTTCAATAAGCATTAAAAGTTATTAAATTCTAAATGTTTTGGTTTTCAATGTATTTTTAATTTTACATACACTAGCAGTCTATAAAGTGAATGGAAATGTAGAAATAAATTGAAATTAGCAAAAAGGAAAATATTGGGACATACATGAAAAAGCGTGTTGATTCTATTCTTAGAAAATGGTGTTTTTGTTATTTTGTGTTCCAAAATTAAAATTTGAATTAAGCTATTTACTAAATGGACGTAACGTGGTGGGTAAAAACTGAATCGGATTCTACGATCGGTCGAAAATTAAGTTGACGTGTCTCGGCTTTCCATTATGTTTTTTCCAAAGTCAAAATGTTGCCTACAGTGTTATTTGTTAACCAGAGTTGAGCATCCTCTAAAACCACAAAGTATGAATTTTCAAAAATTTAAATATTTTAAATCAGCATGATCTGAGGTTAGATTTGATCTTGTACACCTACAATGAGCTATTATGCATGCGTAAGCGTCTCTCTCAACTTTGGTCGCATGGGTGTCCCCGTTGACGTGAATCGTGCCATGTAAGTATATTGTATACAAATACCATTAACTCTTCTCTCAATGTAATAAAACTAAAACAAAACATCCTTGAGCTCTTGATGTAAGTTTAATCTGTGCCAAACTGCACCTTTTCTTCAGTAGGTACATCGATAAAATGTTTCAATCTTTAGCTAAGTTTGTGCAATGATTGCAAACTAATTTGTGCCAGTGCTTCATTCAATGCAATTACCTCCGTAACGGAGGTATCGTATATCATTTTCACACATTGTCTCTTGGGCGTGTGCGTGCATTGATGTAGCAAAAACAGCAACAAAAATTAACAATAAAGGTGCTGCAAAGTTGTGGCTATTGCCATTCACGTTTGGCCGATGCATGCATGTATAATTGCATAGAACTTAGAAGCGTAAATAAATTTAACTTCTTCCGGCACTACTAAAAAACGGAAAAAAATTCAATGAAAATTTTTTTTAGAGATTCGGAAAATGAAGTTTAGTTGTTTATTTTAACATAGTTGAGTTTATGTTTTAATTTGTTTGATTGATTTTATTAGGCTTAATGAACGTTTGTCAAAGTGACAAATCAGGCAAATGATATGGCGGTTTCTTAATCCGCCACAATTCCTCAACATTGTTCATTGTGATGCTTCATATTACTATTTCAACACCCTATATACATAAGTAACTTAACCCTTTCGGGGCCGCTGGTCTCCGGTATCACAAAATTGATTTTTTCAATTTTTTCAAAAACCATTGCACAGATTTTAATGAATTTATGCTCATTGAAAAGAGAATTGATTGCGATTTACTTATTACTAAAAAAAGTCTTGAAAAGTTCATCTAATTGACGTCACCATTAACATCATCATTTTCAGTCACTCACAATTTTGACAATATTTGTCCAAATACGCCCAATTTTTAATATGTTATGGGAAAAACTATTTACTCAAACATAATTTTCCTCTTTTTTATTTTTGTTTAGTTTCTTTAGAAATTAAGTTTACCTATGAGTCACCGGTGACCTGGGTCAACGAAGGCGAATTTAAATTCAGTTTTAATCTATAGCTTCTAGTTAACCCTTTCCAATGGTCAAGAAAGAGTTAAGTGAACAATTAATAGTAAAAGACTTTGTCTATCTTTAAAAATATATCTAATAAAAATGCACTATAAAATGTACTTCCATTGAGAGCCACAGGATTGCCGGTGGGTAACGAAAGTTCACCCCAGTTCAAAGAAATGGGGGCCGGAGAATACGAATTCGGGTTCTCTTCTGGTTTTCGTACGGTTCCAAAAGGGTTAATATCTGAAATTGTAGTCCAAAATTAAAATATTAATGACAAATATGTTCACTAATCAATGACAAATTTGTTTAATAATCATTATTATTGTTGGGGGGGCGGGGGGCAACATTGCGACCTATAACACCTATTGGGCCCCTTCTTGGAATTACAGTACTTCCATAAGCCCGATTTCCTATGGCAATTTTGGTATTGATCCTACTTCTGTGGTGTACAAATTGACGTCTGGTATTTGATTGCCCCCCATATGCCTTCTTCGACCTACAGTGTCCTGGAGAGAATTCCAGTAATGGTTCTTACATGTTCATACATTCCGTAAAGTGTTTTAGGTTGTATTTTTTTATTAGCTCTTTCGAGCGTTCTTACCTTGATAGATTTTCCCAGTCTATTCTTCCTTTTTCCTAAGAAATAGTGAGAAGGTCCCTTTTTTCCTCGAACAGAATGGTTCAGGACCCACGAAAGAAGTTCATATTCCTTTTTTGATAGTTTATAAGAAACTTAATTTCCTTTAATTCCAAAACGCCCCGGAATCCACAGGATCTACGCCTGATTATTCTCGCCAAGCGTAATTTGTTTATCAGAACTCTCCGTTTCTAGTTTTGAGGTTACTTGGTAAGATTTGAGTGCCTTGATACCCGCTTGACTTTCGTTTAGGATCGCAATATTTTGGTTCTAGAATTTGCGCTTGAGATTTATGTATGTATGCACATCTATCAATTGAGTATATTTCCTCTTGAAAGATGCTTTTGGATCTACCCATAGGTAAGGTTAGATTAGAGTGGCTGTCGAGAGAGCCACTTAAATTTACACACGATTTACTCAAATTTACTCAAAATATATACTAAATCTGGGAAAGACCGTGGCCCGGAAAGAGTTAAAGCTCATAATTTTTAGATACAAAAGGGAAATCATTCACTTTGTTTTGAATCTTGAATCATGTTAAAGAACAACGAAACAAAAATGCAAAAATGAAATCATTAAAGAATGAAAACAAAAAACTTACAACGAAGCAATCAATCAGTTTGTGCTCAATAGAGGAGAATCCTTCCTTGGTCGCCGTCACCGTTGCCGTCAGTCGTCCTACCGACTTCATAATACGAAACAAACAAAAACACAACAATACACACATGACGTGTATGCGCTGAGCTACTCATCATAAATAGTTGCGCGGCTAAGATCACACATGCAACAACGACGTTCGATGAACATAAAGTATTTCAATAAAGCTGCTGCCGTTACTGCCTTTTGCCAATCTGCAACAGGCAACAGTAACCAAGCAGCATGATCACCGTGATTGAAAATCCATTTAAAAAGCAATAACAACAGCAACAACAGGAGCATATCAGCATCACTGATAATGATCAAGTGAACTTGTGGTTTTCTGTTGTTGTCGATGCTGTTGCGCTGTAGCTATTTTGATTCGCATGTGTAGCAGGAGTCGAAACTATTCAAAAGATAGATTCAGTAGATCAGTGAATAGAGAGAGCGAGAGGTAGGTGAAGTATGTGTGCTGAGGCAAATATGGTGCGTCATTAAAACGACAGCTACATAAGATTGTTAGTTGTACTCTGTATTCGTCGCACCATCTCATTGCTAGCTGAAAAAAAAAACTAAAATCAAAATCAACTTGTGCAACTTGCTAAAGCAGTAACTAGCAGGTATCAAAAGTCAAAGTATTTGGAATGACCCTAGGGACATTCATGCTCTCAAATATCAGGAATCAAACTGTGCCTTTCTCGCCGCAGTGGTATACTAAATTTCTTTCTATTGGATTGTCTCAGTTTGTATCACCCTTGCACGCGCTTAGGTCTACCCCCAACTCCATTTCCCCCCGATTCATTCTTTTTTTTATTCATACAATGCAACCTCAACTTGTTCTCCTATGAGAAAATGCGTCATAAATGCGTAATGTTGACGACAATGATGACTGTGAATATGATGTATGATCGTAGTTGGCACGAAAAATGCTCTATGTTGTTGTTATTGTTTCCTTGCCTGCTTGTTTTGTAGTTGTTCCTGTTGATGTGGTGTTGGCTTTGCAACGAATCGTAAGTAAATGCATTCACTTCATGTTTAATGGAGACGAAAACAAAAAATTTTGCTTGTATGTATATATGTGTGCTCCTATATGCCTAGGCCGTTATAATCAAGCAGAAGCTCCGTCAGCAGGGAGTTTCAAGTGATAAATGCAGCAACAGTAAGATCAACAAGCAATAGCAGCAGGAGACACAAAAAGATAGAGCAACAACAATATTTCGTTACCGATCAGTCTTACATCCTTCCTGCTTAAAACTATGGAAAGAAAATTTAAATTACACATTAGATTTAAGCTTGCAAATTCTATACAACTCCATAGATCACAATTTGCGTGCGTTAAAAGTAACTCTACCGAAGTTTTACCACCAATGTCTTGTCAGTGAAAGACTTCCAATCAAAAGCGATTCTGCTGGGCGCCTTCCTTGGCATGGATTGATCAAGAATACACTCTGTCTCCTTTACTATAGTCTTTGGTAATCGATGATCTCTTAGTTAAACTAGACGAGTTTGTTTGGCAGTATGGGTCATCGTCATGCCCGCGATGTTAAATTTAAATCCCCGTGCCTTCGTTGATACCAATTCGCAATCTCGGGAATCAGCGTAAACGTTCAACATCTTTATGTGTAGCCCTCCCAGCGTTGCTACCACAGCGATATAGATCGTTGGTGATCCTCCATTTTTAATATTCCCGTGAGCTTTTCTCCTGCTTTATTATGAACCCTCTTAAGCTCAACCTCGTTGATGTCTGTGGACAGCTTTTCCGCGATGACACATATCGCGTCTTGCGATACGGTTCGGAAAGAACAAGACACGCTCAATGCGCTCAGCCTTTGAATAAATGGGTGCTGTTTGTAACACCACGGAGCCCTTCACCATGAGCCCAGCACGTGGCGCTCCAACGTTCGGCATTATGCGCGTAAGTAGGCCCTCTATTTTCATCGCTTTGCTGCTGACCGCTGCAAGATGGTTTTTAAATGACATCCTAGTATCGATGGGCACTTCTAGGTATCGGATGTGAACTTGAGATATTATAATATATTCTCCCACACTCACCTCCATCCGCTCTCTTTTCTTCCTTGTAGTCAGGAGCACGAATGCCGTTTTTGGGCTGCTAACTCCAATTCCAGACTAACTGCAAATCTTCCAGTCTCTTCTTTACTGCTACTACTTCCAGGATTGTGCCTCCAGGAAGGTTCAGGTTGAGAACGCTGATCATACATCGCGCTCCATTCTGTTGGTCTCCATACTGGGGTACGCCACCTGTTACCATATACTTTTTGGTCATATAAAAGCCACCTATTGCTTAGGCGTATTATCGTATCGAAAATTTTTTTACCAGGGGTGTGAACTAAGCTAATTTTGCAGATTGATCTGGTTTAGGGGTTCACTGTCTCTCTGAACCATTGGTTCGATTCAAAAACCGGTTCTTTCGCACCTGCGAACCGTTGCTTCGGTTCAAAATCGACTTTCATTCTTGTTTTTCATTTCCAGTATGGATCGCACCCACCGTAGACCGCCCCTTGCAAAAACTAAAATGGCAGTCAGATGGACCTCTCGGCTCCTCCAGATACTCCTGCAATCTGTAGCATATGATGCGCCCTAATATTTTGCTAACTGCACCCAGCGTACATAGCGGACGATCCCATGAAGGGCATAGGCCGAGCTATTTGCATAAACTGTTGTTGTGCGAGTTATATTTGCACACGAATGAAAGGTCGAAGTGGAAAGCTTTCCTTAAGTTATTTTTACTCTTGGAAGTTTGTCATTGAGGTTGTGAACATGTAGGCACCTACATATGTTTATAAACCTAAAGATTTTGCGTTAAGGGTAATTCCGGTTCGAACTAAAGTCTCGGTACATTACATTGACTATTTTCGCAATTCCCTTTAAATTTGGAATGATTTAAAAAAATGGATGTAATTTCTCTCGGAATTATCCTACATAATTAAAGGGTTAACTACATATATTTGATATGAACAACCATGGTGCGTTCTCACCTTTTAAACCTGAATACACACTCACACTGTATAAAACGATAACTTTCCTTAGAGAAGTGTAACTTCCCCAACAATCTTTAAGAATTATCATGAATCGACGATACCAAACTGCAAACGCACACGATCTCATGGTATTGTAGAATAATTGCAAATTTCAGTTCATGATGAACAGCAACGCTAATACAATAAACAGCAGCAACAACAACAACAACAATAAAAACGAACATTGTGTGAATGTACGCATGAAGAATATTTGCCTTTTGGTATTTGAGATGAGCGTAAATTAACTCATCAACTTGTTTTATTATTCACATATGTTTGTAAACTTATGTGAATATCTGTATGTATGTGTGTGTATGAGTGTGTGTGAGTGAGAGAAATATTATCCTTTTGTTTAGTAGGATTTAGTATTATGAAGAATGCCACAAAGCTTAATCATTGCTATAAGGAATGCAAAAAAAATGCAAAATTAAGAAAAAAAAAAAACAGCAAAAATAGTTTTAACCGCAACAGGTAAAATAATAACAAAACCAACAACAACAACGAGAATAAAGTTAATGATGTGAGCTACACAAGCTTCAAAAACTTTTATAGATACGTACATACAGCAGCAACAACAACAGCAACAACAACTACTGCAAAAACCACAAAAACATCAACAGGCAACTGAACTATTCTCGCATACATCAATTGAGAATTCTAAAGATACCGAGTTCAGCTTTAATGTCTACGATGAATAGCGCTTTTTCGCTCGCACACATTAACACACATACACTCACACACAAATACCCGTACACATTTACGCATTCATGTTTTTGTTCTACGGTTTGATGGCTAACATGACGCAAACGACAGCATCATACGTATCATTATTACTGTTTGTTGTTTTTGTTATTGTTGCTGTGATCCTTCTACTAGTTACACTTCATCATTTTCATCATCATGATTTTGATGCTCACTCATCGTTATCGTCATCGTCATCCTCACCCTCATCTCCACTTCTTTCGAGTGGATCGTGAAACATCATTGTCAAAAGTATTTTTCTGTGCACAATTTTCAATTCTTGCAGAGAGTGCGTGTGAGGTAGCATTTTGTAGCTATTGTTGTTGTTGTTGCTGTTGTTACATAAAAATTAAGAACATAGAATGTAGTTGAGAATGTCTTTAATAATGACAGCAACTATGTGTGGAGCTTAAACAGCGCATAAGCATCATGGATACGAATGAAGTGAGCAGCTCCAGACGATGATCATCATCACAGTCATTATTATCTTCTTCATATTGGACGGACGTTGTCTTTCTTGTTGGTTGTTGCCTGCTGCAGTGCTGCAGCTTAATGGTGTTTGACATTTTTCAGCTTGAGATTGAGAGCGCCATAATGTGGAAAGTTATTTTTATTGGGTACATTCTCCGCGTCATTATCATCAATTGTTGTTGCTGTCTTAAACAGCGCGTTGTTGTTCGGCTGATATTTGCTGCGATTAATATTTTGTGTAAATTGTTGTTTTCAATCAATGATCATGTTTCAATTTCATATTTTAAGCGAATTATTTATGTATTTTGTTAAACAAAAATTAGAACACTCTAATCTAATACTCATTTCGAAACAAAATGTTGTTGTTATTGTTGTACATATGTGGTGTTAATTAGTATACAATAATGTTCATAAACACAGAGACGGACTTAGCATGGGGCCAGCGGGGCCATAACAACGTGCCTCCATCAGTTGTATACAATGTAGCCTTCCAATTAATAAAACCAAAATCCGAAAAAATTAAAAAAAAACATGCAAAAATATTGAAGCAGCTCTATCAATCTATCAATCAACGAATATATGGTGGGTGTCGTATTGTTCTTCTCAGGTCTTTTCTAGGATTATTGACGATGGGCTTCAGTCTTTTACACAGTACGCTTGATTGAACCTTATATGCGATATTGAGAAAACTTATCCCATGGTAGTTGGCGCAGATCGTGGGATCATTTTTTTTGTGGATTGGGTAGAGTACGCTGAGGTTCCAATCACTGGACATGTTTTCATCCAACCATATTATGCATGCACGCGCATGCGCTTTGTGAGCTCTTCGCCTCCAGTCTTTAACAACTCAGCTGGCAGGCCAACTGTATCCGCAGCCTTATTGTTTTTCAGCCGAGCGTTGACTGTTAAGACCTCGTCATAGTCGGGCGGCGGTTATTCAACTCCGTCAGTGATTGGGGTTTTTGGAACAGCCGCGGAACAATGACGGGATTGTTGCCGTCATCGCCATTAAGCTGCTGTGAGACGTGTTTCCTCCATAATCTACCTGGCCATCTGTCACCAGATTTTCGTCTTCATCCTTTCGGGAAGGTTGTGCTGGTCTTCCAACTGTCGGGCCGGGCGAAGAATTTTCGAACCTCATTCCTGTCCTCAAACATCTCGCTATCATCGAACTCAAGTCTTTCTGCTTCCACATTTCTGAGCCTGACAAGACGTTTGTCCTCCTTCTTTAGCTGTCCATATCGCTCTTCAGCAGCTCGCGCTGCAACTGATTGCACGGTGGCTCCATATACTGCGTTTTTCGCTTGAGTAGCCTCGCGACACTCTTGATCGTCTCACATATTTCTCTGTCAACGATGATAGCATAGAACGTCTTCAGCAGCCGTACGCATAGAACGGGAGATGTGCGTCCACTGCCCGCATATATCAACAAGTTGAAGGGTGTTTTGCGTTAGGAGGAGTGAAAGTCGATTGGCGAAAGCTTCGGCTGTCCGTTGTGCTTGCAACTTTTCGGCTTCCAGTTTTCTCTGTGTACGTATTAGTATGCGATTTGGTGAACAAAGACGTGTGCAGACTTTGGCAGCAACCCAGAAATAAGCAAAGACGATGTTTGCACCACGTATCTTGCGTACGTCTAGTGCATTGGAAGCGTGCCTTTCGTCGATCACAACTTGATCAATTTGGTTTAATGTTTTTTAATCAGCGGACAGCGAATTGACCTTATCGATATCGATATGTTGGAATCTGGTGCTACTAATTGTCATGCTCCGTGAGGTGGCGAGGTCGATCAGTCTCATACCGATGTCGGCGGTTTGAGTCGTCGAGACTTAATTTTCCGATCGTTGGACCAAAGAGACTCTCCTTGCCCACCTTGGCATTAAAGTCGTCTAACACGATTTTAAGGTCGTGCCGGAAGCAATGCTCGTAAGCTTTGTCGAGGAGCATATAAAAAAAATCTTTAGCAGCTTCCGAGTGCATAGCACTAGCAGCCTCGATTCAATTAGCACGATACTGCTATTATGATACCACAAAACCCTGATATGTCGGATGTTTCATTTCGGATAATGATTTAAATTCATTCTGTTTTTCGTTTTGTTTAAGAACATGATAAGTTCATTAAAGTCTATTGTCGAAAAATCTTTCAGGTCGCTGAAGAATGGTTTTCCCAACTGACGGAGTCTGGTTTTTGTAAGAGCCAGACATTTACAAAGTAGGCATTCTCACTGCTTTCGTTGCAGTTGCTACAATGGTTGTTGAAGGAGATGCCTATTGGTCAGTGATCCGTACTGACAGCAGTTAATTTTACTATATCGATTCAGGTTCTGGTGAGTAGGTTATTAGTTCTCGCAGCAGTGTAAAAGAACCAGAGTTTTTTGGGTATTTTGCATGTGTGTATGCCATTCCACCTGAGGTTGGTTTGGTGTAGAAAGCATTCTCGTATTTTCCTTTGAGCTTCTTTTAGCGGCTGAGAATTAGTTCCACTTGCGAGGATTGCTGAGAGGAACCTTGCTTAGCAAGTGTAACGGTTCTAGTATACTCGTCAATTTTCTTATGACCTAGAGCAAGGTGCTTCTTACACTGCCAGATAGGTAAGCTTAAAGCTATTTTGAGGCCCTCAGAAAATTTTTACATCAGAACCTTAAAATTCTAAATGCGGCCCTGCATGCACATATCTATTGCAACAAAATCAAATTGCTATTCTGAATTGCTCTATAATAAATTCGGTTTAGCATCTCATCGCTCGCTCGCTACTTCTATTTCAGTATTTCAGTATCGATTGTGCGTGTTTTGTACGTGATGGCGTTACAAAAACAATGCCGATGGTGCTTGCTATTTGTGTCCTTGCCTTCTACAGCGCTGTTGCCACCGTTGCTGTTTCTGCTGTTGGTTTGTCGTGCTGCTGTCATTTCATATTTAATAAAATCCACATTTTCCCTTGTCGCTGTGTGTGTGTGTGTGCGCGCGCGCACGTGCTCACTTTTCTTATTGTTGCTGCTGCTGAAACTTAGAAGCTTTCGCTGCAACCAATGTGAGATTGACACAAGATGTTTAATTGCTTAATGTTGTTGTATGGATTCTAATTGCAATTGCAGTAACATGTTGTTGTAAATTAACAGTGTAAACTGAATTCAATTTAGTTGTCGTACTTAATTTTCATTTCAGTTTTTATACTATTTTGTGAGGGATTTAATTATGAAGTTATAAAATGTATGAAAAAATTATTTGAAGGATAATTAGAAATTGCGATTCTAAGCTTCTTACAGTTAAAAGCAAAATTCAAACTATTCTCACTTAATTAACACTCCTTAGATTTTGCTATTCAGTTACGAAGTTATTTTTTTTCTTTTTTTGTAACCGAAATACAAAAAGAAAGAAACAAACATTCAAGCCTGTGAACTAACTGACAATAAGTGCAGTTCAATTGAATTAAAAAGTTCTGAAAAAATTCACATGCATTCTGAACGCGAGCGACGTTCACAGTTGCTGACAATTACGGCAGCCACAAAACAAAAACAAAAAACAATCTCACAAAACAAAACTAAGAAACAAAGTTAAAACAAACAAAGAATGTGCCGCGCTTGTAATCAGCTTCTAAAAGGAATTAAAACAAACGGACATGCAATTGTTTCAAAAAAAAAAAAAAAAAAAATACCAAAAAGTAACAGCGAAAGATCAAGAACAACAAAAGAAACGAACTGCATTGACCTTCGATAACGTTCCTACAGAACAGAAAATCGTAGGAACAGCAAAAACAACAAAAATCACCAGAATACCAATCGCAATTAAATTGAGTTAAACTGAATGGATTGAGCGCAATGATCTGAACTGCAGCTAAAAAAAGAAAAAAAAGAGAGGGAGCGATTTTGGAATGAAATGAGCTTATGAAAACAAACAAAAGACTGAAGCGAGCAACTTTGTCTGTTATTCTGTTTGCTTCTTCTATGCGCAATTATTTACAAGTTCATATAATAGTCCAGTCATTACAAAGATTTACATCATAAAATTTCTGAACTGAGATTTTTCTTCAGTAATTGTTAGTGGGGGTATGATAGATTCAAAAATCAGTCCTGGGGTTGCAGAGCGACCACCCCGCCCCCCCCCCCCAAAAAAAAATCCCCCCTTTGGTGAAAAAACCCTTTTTTTTTACTAATAACTGGTTAACCGTTGGAGATATCAAAAAATTACTTACCACAGAAAAAAGCTTGAGTGATTTCCTAAAAAAAGGTTTTAAGTAATTTTTTTGTATATCGTCGCCTGAGGATTGATTTGGCGTATGTGTGTACAAATTCATATACCTATACGCCAAATCAATTCTCAGGCGACGATATGTCATAATTTTCGAGATATTCAGTATTTAAGAAATTGCAAACTTAGTACTTTGGATGTACTGTGGATGCGCGCGCATTTTTGCTTATTTGAATTTTTGAGTGCGGAGCCTATAGAAAAAATTGAATTACTCGAAAACCAAGCTAGGAAGAAAAATCAAAAAGGGTTTTGAAGAGGATATAAACTTCAACATCCTCTGCCATTTTTATTGGCAACGGATAATTTTTTGTATACAAAAATAACAATATAGTACATATTGTTGCCTGTTGGTTTTTACTACTCTTACTATTTGCAGTCCTAATAACTGGTTTCACTATATGTTATAAATGTATTATCTTTTAGTTCAAGACATTACTTCTGAAAATCCTGTTAAAGTTAGAAGTAAAAAAATTCGCATTTAGCGATTTTGGATAATTTTTTGATATCTCAAACGGTTAACCAGTTATTAGTACAAAAAGGCTTTTTTCACCAAAGAGGGGGTTTTGTGGGGGGGGGGGGGTCGCTCTGCAACCCCAGAACTGATTTTTGTGGTTTTTCCATCTAACAATTACTGAAAAAAAATCGCAGTTAAGAGTTTTTATGAACTTTTGGTGCATTTTTTACTCTACCGACTGGGCTATAACCAGCAAACAGCATTGATTGTACAGATGAATAACAACAATTATTTACTGTGATTACACGAACAACAAAGAGTAAAGAAAAAATCCACTTAACTATTTAAATTGCAATTGTGAACTGTTTTATCTATGAATAAAATAAATTTCAACCGAAAAAAACAAAAAAACATATTACAAATAAGAGAGTGTTGATTGTTAGCTGTCGATGCTTCAATGGATGCAACATGTTGATGTTGATGCTGCTTCTGCAAGCAACAAAAAAAAAAAGAAAAAAAACAAAAGAACGAAAACAAATGATCAACGAACGAAACGATGAGAAAAAGAAACAGTCACTTGTCATTCAACAAATTCATCGCATACATGCCGCATAATTGCCACACACGTCACCGCATTGTTGCCATCGCGATGTCGTCACTGTCTGACAGTGGTTCAAAAATGAAATACGTTAGCCAAAAATCGTAATTTTTGTATAGTCTCTTAAGGGTTAATTTCATAAAAAAGGTCGACTTGGCAGATTTGACCAGCACTATTACTTTTTAACCCTATCGGTACCATGGTGGTGTCACAAGATTATTTTTGCGTCTTTTTCAAAACTATCCAACCAATTTTTATAAATTTAGAGTTGTTTAATTTCATTAAAAAAAATTTACAAATATTTTTTTGATAACGGTTCTGTCGTGGATCAAAGTGGAAAAATTCAGACCCATCGTGACCAAATTTTCAAGTAAACATAGCTCACAATTTTTACAAAATTTGTCCGAATCACCACCAAATTTTCAAGTAAACATAGCTCACAATTTTTACAAAATTTGTCCGAATCGCTACCTCTATTCTTCAACCAAATATCTCCAAAGTATCTTCGGTTTCTCAGAAAACGGAAAAAAACTAAAGGTTTGAAAATAAACTTTCGTGTTCAAGTGGAGATACGAGGTTGAAAAACTAGCTCAAAAACTGTTTTTTTTTACATACGA
This sequence comes from Toxonevra muliebris, assembly GCA_963691655.1. NCBI lineage: Eukaryota > Metazoa > Arthropoda > Insecta > Diptera > Pallopteridae > Toxonevra > Toxonevra muliebris. The sequence continues at coordinate 74,041,973 of OY829329.1, forward strand.
AATCGCTGAAAACCTATTTCTATTTGTATTCTTTTTTTTTTTGGCTATGGATATCCGGTGACTCTGAGATCTTCAATGGAAGCTTTTTAAGATCTTTTTTACAATGAAATTGGGGTCGAAGAATTTGAATTTGGACTCGATTTCGCTCCATTGGTTCTAATTTCCTTGTGGACAAGAAAGGGTTAATTGAAAAATTAATACAAAGTTACTTTGTCTATCTTAAAAAAAAAATTTAATAAAAATGTGCAGAAAAGTTTGTAAAAAAAATCCCATTGAAAGCCATAGGGTCACCGGTGACCTATGAAAGTTAAGGCCTTCGGAAGCGCATAATGTCTGTTTTGAAAAAAAATTGTAACAAGTAATTGGGTCAGACAATAAGAATCCAGATTCGGTTTTGCACTATCTCCTCTGGTTTCCTTACGGCACCGAAAGGGTTAATGAGAACACTATGACAAGTTTTGAAACCATTTGCTCAGTATGGTGATATATCCGATAAACAACTTCAAACATATAAAGGGTGTTTAAACAAGAGTTGGAAGGCTTTTTTCTTTTGAATAAAACTCAACAATTTAGCGAAAAAACCCCAAAAAAAACTTTATTTTTCGAATACTTAGTACAGATGTAAATAGCTCCTTTTGCACTGTAGCGCCCTTTTCTCAAAATTTTTAACGACTTTTTGGCATAAAGCCGGCTCCTCTACTTCAGCTATAGCGGCATTAACGCGCACGTGTCCTTTTGGCCTAAAGTTTTGCTTAACTATTAGTCTAAATTGTAGTCTAAATTTTTTTCCGAATTTTGATTTGATTTTTGAACGGATTTGGTTTAGATCCGGTCTGAATTTTGGGTTTTTAGTCTGAGTTTTGGTTTAATTTTGACCTTATTTTGATCGATTTTGGTTGGAATTTAGGTCCTATTCGTGGTCTGAGTATTTATTTTTACTTAATCAAGGTTTTGGTCTAAAAATTTGGTCCAATTTTGATCTAAATTTTCGATATGAATTTGGTTCTTTTCTTGGTTTGAACTTCGATCTGGAAAAAAGTGTTCGAGATTTAGTTCGCATTTTGGTCTCAATTATGTTTAAGTAATCTTTTAATATTTGGTCTGTATTTTTTGTTGTGAATATTGATAAAGTTTTTGAACTAGTTTTTGGTCAAGGTCTGGGTTTTGATCAATATTAAGTTTGATATTTATTCTTTAATTTAGTAAAATAGCACAAATTTAAACAATAGCAGTTTCAATAGAAAAATGTCTCAAAAGTTCATTTTTAAAAGGCGTCGTATTGCGTATGAGCTTCAGATTGTTTGGAAGATAGTTCCAGAGACGGATGGCAAAAACAAGAAATTGACGTTCGGAAATAAGTGTGGAGTGTTTAATTTTATCATTTTAAGTTTGTGCTGTGCCAAAAACGGTTAGAAATTAAACTTTGGGAACCGTCAAGTGGGGCTCGGACTATTATTCTAATATTTTTAAAACATGATAATCAGATATTTGTTATTTAAAAATGAAAAAAAAAATGATTTTTTGTCCACTTTTCAGCCACTGTACGTCATCGCAAGATGGCGGCATCAACATCAGCATCAATATTAGCTGCAGCAGCAGCAGCAGCAATCAGCAACATACATTGGATGATAGGTTGCTGTTGTCTGATGTCGCTGTCAACTGCATCAAAATAAATAAAAGAACAAAAACAATTTCACACAATCATAATTTTGTTGAATTGTTTTCTTCTTGTCGGTTTTCTGTTGTTTTGAATGTGTGTGTGTGTGTGTAAATATATATTTTTTTGTGTGCGCCACTCAATCATTATGATAATCTTGAAAAATGCCGCATTGCCATTTTTGCATTTTATATGCTCGTAATTGAAATATACAGAATTGTATTGCAATTTAAAGTGTTAAAATTTATTGGCATGTGCACATGTATGCATGCAACTCAAGTGAAATGTTTGCACACAGACACACACACACATACACGCAATATTTTTCAAGTTTCACATTATTTCTTTTATTTTCATAATTTTATGAGTTATCAAAAAACACTTGAGAATGAGAATTTGTCGATGACAGAACTTGAGAGGATTCTGCAGGAAAGCCCCGGAATCTGTAAAAATATTTCCCAATTAAATTGAAGGCGATGAGAAGTGCACAACGGGATGTCTGCAAATAGTTGCTCAGAAATTTGAATGAACTCCTTTTGCGTTTGAGACAAAACAAAGATATCAATTTCAACAGAAACAGAAACGAAAACCGCACTAGTAGTGTCAGCCAGCAGTCAAAATATCCTAGACGCATGCACTGATAAATGTTAAGAATGTTTCATGGGAGTAGTTGAAATTCAAGGACAACTACCGCACTGCTGCACTGCATCAGTCAAAACAACAATGAACTCGAGCAACATTTATGAGTTGCGGCAGCAACTACGCAGTCACCATCAAATGGTGGAGGAATAAGGCGCGTTGTGATGTGGTGTGTGTTGCTGGCAATGGCCAATACAAACATGTAATATTGATTAAAGCAGTTGTTGCTGTTGTTATTGCCTACAGTGGCTTCTTTTTTTTTAGTTTTGTGCTTGCAATTGTGAGAATAATAATTTTTTTTTTAAGTTCAATGCTACAAATCAACAGAATATTGAATGAATGATTGAGTAGATAAAAAGATGGCATCAGAGAGGGTGGATGTAGAGTGATGTGAAGACAACAAAATCACTACTGACAAATAATGAAGTCAACAGCAACGACTGAAAACCAAAAACAGTGACAACAGCAACAAAATTGTTGCAAATAATAAAAATATTGATAAATAAAAAGAAAAAAGGAGCAATGAGAAAAAAAAGCAAAAAAAAGGGAGGAAAATTGCACAGCAACAAAAAGTTGTCTACCCGAACAGCAGGAGTAGACCGATTGAGTAGCTGCAGCAGCAGCAGCAGCAACAGCAATTCAAAAAGTAACCTGCTGCTGTCGATTTAATTCTTAAGACAACAACAATTTTGAACAACAAATCGTGCAACAAGCAACTGATATCAGCCGCAATCGCCCTCGAAAGCAAATACACAAACAAAAAAAAAACACAAAAAAAACACACAAAAAAAGACGCAAAAAACGCGGCAACAGGCAACACAAAAAAATAAAAGGGAATCAACAACTGCACACGAATGTAAGCAACAATTGCATTGCTACTGTTTTTTGTTTTATTAATATTTTGATTTTTTTATTCTTGCTGCTGCTACTGCTATGCTGTTCTGTTGTTATGTGTGCTGCTGACAAATATTATTGCTACTACCAGCGAGCGCAACAGTGCAAACTGGCTACTGCCACTGTCATTGAATTTGTCTTGTGTTTTTCGAGCATTGAGATGCTGCTGGTGCTGCTGCTGTCGATGCTGTTGGTAGAGTTGATCCATGTTTTTAATTGCAACATTTTTTTTTTTAATTTTTTTTTTATTATTAGTATGCCTCTTGTTATTATTGTTGCTGCGATGATAGTTTTTATTTACTGTATTGTAAATGCTGCAACAATATCATTTAGTAAAAATTATTTAATTCAATTTGAAACTTTTTTCTACAGATTTTTTATATGTCGTACATACTTGAAGGTTCCTAATACGAACAAGTAGATGCCGCTTTTTGTAGCAGCACATATTCATTTGCTCGTATGTGGTACAACAAGGTTGCTTCTACTCTTGGATGACGACAATGACAAGTACCCTCCATTTATGATATGAAAGGAAAGTATAGGCCAGTTAGAGAACCCATGAGGAATTTTTTAAAACAATGACGATGTTAAGCGAAGCAATAATTTACACTTAAAGCTCAAAGACACACCAGGTTTAGCGCAATTTAGGTGAATGTCCAGTCTTATCTTTGCTCAAAAGGAGAATTTCCGAAAACCCATTTCTCGCGGTTAATAATGTAAAATCCTTTTCTACAGAATACATACAGACCTTCCTTAAATTAATTGCTACAAATTGTGGCATTTCTTTTCCGATTGAAGTTTTGAAATCATAGTTTAGTTACTTTATGTGGTTTTTTTGGGTCGAAAATCCGAATATGACATTAGTTTGTTTTTATAATTGATTCTAGAGGGCGTCACCATACAAAATGTTCCTAAAACTCATTGTTTTTGTAGATTTCCTTTCATAAAATATTGAAAATTGTTCTTGCAAAATTAGGGGACTCAAGTCGATTTTTTTGCCATACACTCTTCGGCTAAATTGATCAGCATACAAAATACTATATTTCCAGGGATAACCGATGTCTCGAAAAAATTTGATCACTCCTTATATACATACGAGTATAAGCATTCTTTGTCTTATTACTATATATTTGTTTATATTTTGGCAACTCTGCTTGTCATTTCCAACAGCAGAATACATTTAGAGAAAAATTCCGAATTTTATGTTTAAAATTTTTGTATTGGAATGGTCTATCGATTAATAATAAAACTTGAGATTTTGTGATTAATTTTTGTGAGAAAAAACAACTGAGCTTGTGATTTGTGTGAAAATTGAACTTTCAGCAACCATATTTCAGCCATTTATCGAAAAAAGCTTGATTAAATTATATACCAAATAACATATAGCTCGGCTCGGCTGAAACTATAGTTGAGGTGATATTTGCTCTTAAGTAAAACTGTATTCCTATAAGAAAAAAATGGGATTATCGCATTCGTGTTATATTCTCATTGTATTCCAGTGTTATAGAATTCAGCTACTTTTTAAAGATTGACTCAGCAAAACAACATCTCTCTCTCTCTCTCTTTCTCTCCCACCCTTCCTTCCGTTCGGTCATTTTCACTTCAAAGCGTGTCCCGTTTTTAAACATCTAAAAGAAGCTGACAACTCCTGCTTCCAAATTCTCATTGCTTTAGTGATGACTTAGTAAACTTTGATTTTGGAATTTCAAATTTAATTTTTAAAATTTCTGTCCGTGTTTGCTATAAGAAAGAAAAAGACAGGAAACCTAAAAAATTTTAAAAATCTATGCTGGCTATAAAGTTATTTTTTATGTATTTTTATTTGATCTGGTTATTAATAAAAAATTTAACTATAGCAATATCGATCACTGGGACTGGCACGATTACTAGGAAATTCACCTCTTTTGTTGCTATATTTTTTCCATCATCAATACAAAGAGAACTCATTTATACAAGCAAACTATCACTTCGATTGGCAATCATGAGAGCGGGGTCACAACGTTCGACAGCTAGTGTCATGGGTATTTCGAGTTACTCGTCAATCATTTTAACCATTCTATTATCTTAAGGTAATTTCGTGACCTTTTTTTGCTTTAATTGCCCATATTTTCTAAAGTAAACAGAATTCTGGCATTTCCTTCCACGTTATCTTTAACCCTTTGACGCCCGAATTTTAATGCGGCTTGATAGAAACGTATTATTTTTAAATTATGATTACTTAGGTCTTCCACAATCATGGTACCAAATTTCATGCTTCTATATTGATTTGTTTGCTCTTTATTAAAAGCTATGGAGCTGTATAGAACAGCTGGATAGTCGGATTTCTTCAATTTTTTAATTTTCAAAATTCTCTAATCTTTTATAAACATATCTGGTAAAGAAATTTTCCGCTTAGTAATAATTAAACGCATTATTTTTCAAAAAATAGTGTAACAGATTTTACTAAAAATATTTGCACTTAGGTTTTTTGCTGGACTTCAAAGGCAAAACATTTAAAAAAAATGACTTAAACCAGACATTTCAAATGTTCGGCAATCAGCAAACGTGAAGAATACCTAACAGAACCGAATACTGAAAGCGTAATAGTAAAATTTGTTAAATATCTTATTTATGCCACATAAAAGTGAATGTTGCATATACGCTACATTGAGTATGAGAGAGTTAATAATTTTCTATCACGTAAGAAAATACGAAAAATAATTTTTTTTACATTCTGAAATAAATGGCAAAGACCCATTCAAGGTCTGCATGCCTAGTATGCTAAGTATGTAAGTTCGAACTAAAAACATTGATAGCTGCGAGCGTTCGCAAAAAGTTCTGCTTGAATTTTTATGTTTATTTGGGAAAAAAGTATGCGGAAGTTCATCACCAGAACGAAACCAAAGATCAACAAAGACTCGTTTAAAAAAAAATCCAAATTGGTCCTACAAAAAATTGGCCAAAGAATTGAAGGTCTGCCGTCAAACTGTTTCCAATGTTATTAAACAGTTTCAGGAGAATTTGACTATCGATAGGAAACCTGGTTCGGGAAGAAAACAAGGACCACATGATATTGGGACAGCCAAGAAAATAGAAAGCATATTGGAAAGATCTCCAAACACATCTGATAGAAAAGCTGCCCGGTTAGCCCAGTGCTCTGACTATTTGGTGCGAAAAGTTAAAGCCAATGCAGGTTTGAAAACATACAAACTCCAAAAAGTTCCAGACAAGAATGCTGCAAAAAATTCAGACGCCAAAAGTAAGGCTCGGAAATTAAAATCGAATTTCATACAAAAATATTCATGTTGTATAATGGACGACGAAAGAAAGACGTATGTACTGGCAGATTTTACGCAGCTTCCGGGTTCCGCGTCAAAATTTTTATGTTGCTGATGCTCGAGGAAATGTCGAAGAACAATTTAGAATCCTAAAGCAGACAAAACTTCCTAAAAAATTCTTGGATTGGCAAGCTATATGCAGTTGCGGCAAAAGAAGCAAGTCATTTGTTACAGTGGGCTCTATAAATACCGAAATATACATCAAAGAATGTTTGAAAAAAGGACTTCTTCCTTTCATATGAGAGCACAATGTGTCCACATATTTTTGGCCCAAATTTGGCATCATGTCACTACGGCTACGGCAAGAAAGCTCTGGAGTGGTACCAAAGTAATAACATAGTTTTTGTACCAAGAGAGGCAAATCCTCCAAATTGTCCGGAGCTAAGACCAGTGGAGAGATATTGAGCTCTTGTGAAAATAAACTTAAAGAGCACAAAAAAGGTGTCTCTAAATATCGAAGATTTTAAAAGGAGATGGGCAAACTGTTCTAAAAAGGTGTCTGAAACAACTATTAAATCTCTATGTTAAGATTTTTTCGATGTCACTCCTTATGTGTTGAAATCGACCGATTTTCTTTTTAAAGAAATGAAAAATACATATTAGGTCATTTCATGACCTTAGGAACACAAGTGTGATTTTTTCTTAGGATGTCAGCCTGGTCGGATGACATTGGCTGTAAAAGTGGAAAAATAGAAAAAAAAAATTAACAATAAAATTGTAAAGAGATCATTTAACATTGGGAGAAACTAGAACTTTCGAAATAAATAATTGAAAAAAAAAATTATGAAAAATTGATAAAAATTTAGTATGAGATTTATTCTAGTATCTGGACCTATATGGACCTTGATTTCATTATCCAGTATAGTTGGTATCATTAATCAAGGACAAAAAAAAAAAAAAATTTAAAATACGAAGAAATAAAATTCGACCCCTTCGCAAATATCTGAATCCACTAGTGTACACAAATCCAGCTGTGTTGTTGCTCCATTTAAGTTAAAATCAACAATGAAAGTAATAATAGATAACAACAATGACAGAAGATAAAAAAACAAACAAAAAAAAGTATTACATGAAAAAAAGGAAGAGGGAAAAGGGAAAAGAAGCTGAAACTGTTGCTGACGAAGCGTTTACGCACATTCGTGCAGTTGTAGTTGGATTGTGTGATCCGTAGGTCGTCGTATATATACGTAGAGAATGAAAATGTGCGTAGAGAATGCAACACAATATTCACACACACACACTTGAATATGAACTGAGGACAACAGTGTCGACCACGACCACGACGACGATGAAGCTGCAATTTCAATCTCAATTGCAATTGCTGCATAAATAGTTTTTAATTGAATTCGAATTTTGTGTCGCACTTAAGGCATATGTAGGAATACATAAATGAATGTGTATGTGTGAGTGTGGTGCATGTAAGCGATATACAGAATGTGGCGGCATACGCGGCTAGGGCAAGGATATGTATGCTGTAGTTGATTTAAAAATGCAGGAATGCATTTGTTGTCAACAAAACGCGCGATAGGACATCGATTTTTAATGTACCAAGTAAATGTAGCTTGGCAATCGACAATCGATGAGGCCAGTAGGAAATTTTTATTATAGTGTTACCAAAACATTATGTTTTGCTTTATGAGAAGGGGACTCCTACAAATTCGAATGAAAAAATAGTTCCACGAACAAATTTACACCTTTTATTTGATTTTGTTTCTTTTTTTAATTCGCTCAAAGTTTTAAATGTTATTTTTTTTTATTTTGTATACTTTCTAACCGTTGATATTTCTATCAACGAACAACATCAGGTGCACTTTAGATTTCACCGAAAAATACAATTTAAGTTCAATTTTTCTTTTTCTCTATTCAAAAGTAAATATTAACACAATTGGGCAATAACAACCAAAAATGAGGAAAACAACGATACGAAAAAGTAATCACGAGCGCAAAGATGATGCAATGCGATTAACTCAATACATATACCACTACATACTCGCACACACATATTCACATTCACACAAATTCAATAAAAAAAAAATTAAATTGAAAAAGAAAAAAACAAAACAGCAGAAAATAGAAAAGTTTAGAGTAAAATCTGCTAGAACAATTCATTGAATTTCACATTTCGCCAAAAAGTAAGTAACTGAATTAAACTAGGCGCAACCAACGGCATCTCAACGTAGTAGTAGCAACATTTTGGCCAGCACATACATACATATATACATACATACATACACACATGACTACACACATTTAATTTTAACGGTTCTAGGCGAACATTTTACGCCGTTTGTTTAGATTTATAACAATTTTTGCTGATTGCGCGCGTATTCGCCCGCTTAAGTGCTCCGCTCTTCATGACCCACAATTGCACAACAACATTTCGAACCACACACACATACACACACATACATACGCACTCATATACTGTGTATTGTCTGATGTTCTGATGGAGGGAGTTGGTTGCTGTGTGCACGAAGAAAAGTCGAACTGAGAGTTGAGTTATTATGAGAAACATTTGCAATTTTTTTCGTCTTCTTCCATTTACTTCTACTTGAAGTTAGTTTTACAGCTCAAAAGGTCAAAAGAAAGTGCCTGGCCACATAAAATGAGTTTAATTTTAATTAATTATGTTTTGGCATTTCAAATAAATGTCAGTTAGTTGACTTTATTCGGAATAGAATGTAATATACTTATCAATAGAATTTTGTATTCTTAGAGAAGAATTGAATTACTTTCATATTGATCCTATGTATCATGTTCGAAATTATAATATAGAAGCTAGAAAAAAAATGTTCGTAGTGGAAACGCTTGGTAAGTTTTTGACAATCGAAATACATTACATTTTTTAATCCGTAATTGCTGCGCTAGTGTGAGCATGTCAGTCCTGCCCTAACGTTCATGCTTGCGCTAGTGTTTTGATGATCTATAGGAGGGACTATCAGCATTCACACAACTTGCATTCCTCAAACCTAAATCACTGTATAGCGCTCTTCATGAAGTGGTTGGAACCATTGAGAAGTCTTTGGATTATAAAAAGGACACTTTAGTGGGCATGGATTGGCACAATGCTGAAAGGCAGGGTCATTAACGCTGCTATGTGAGCAAGGGAACTACTAGGGGAACCGCGCTAAGGGCAGGGGGGAGGGTTCTATCACCTCTTCCAAAGCTCCTAGTAGTAATGAGATTCTACGAATCTTAAAGGCAAAGAGAACTAGCATTGTCGCCTACGCTGACGACGCAGCAATATTGATCCCCAGCAAATTCTTGTCGACGATTAGTGAGCTTATGAAATCAGAAATAATCCGGCTAAGACTGAGCTAGTCTTGTTTACGAGGAGAACTGAACTATCTCAGATTTCCTTACCAAAATTGAATGGAGTAACGCGATTCGAACAGAGAACTAAAAAGAGTACTCATGAAATGTATACGACCATCTTCAGAACCATCATTACCTACGGGTCCCTGGTCTAGTGGTTAAAAAGAGCAACCAAACTCGCACTGGAAAAGCACAGAGACTTGTCCATCCTGAGAATCTCAGAAGCTGTAAGTAGTGCACCTAAGGAAGATCTAAACTTGTTATTTCATTTCCTACCACTACAGCTGTTTATTCAAGGCCATGCCGCCAAAGGAGCTCTCAGACTAAAAGAATCTAACGTGTAAAAATCATCTAACTACAATTGGAATGGCATAAGACAGAGAGATGCGATCAATGCTTACTTAGATGTGGCCACGGATTACATAACTTCAAATTTAGACTGGAGTCGGGTTCGGTAACAGGTAATGTTGGGAATACAGTCTTTATCAATGGCTCAAAGATGGAAAATGAGACTAAAGCTGGTCTCTACTCAGAAGATCTGCAGCTAAGGCCGTCGTATCGTCTTCTTGACAGCTCCAGCTGGCGAAGAGTTTTGCTATTGAGCTAAACTTCTACAAGACAGCACAATTTGAACCTCGAATCGTACTGTTTTGTAGAAATCAATGAAAGCAATAGAATCCAAAATAGTTAAATCAGAGAAAAGTCTCTCTCTGCTGAGTTCCTGGACATAGCAATATTGAAGGCAACGAAATAGCAAACAAAATGACCAGAAGGGGCTCTGAAATGTTTATAAACAAGGCTTCATCGCGGTGTCAAATGATTTATGGACTAACCCAAATGGCTGCGAAAAATTTCTCGTACCCTATGGTTAAGGTTCGGTAGGAAGAAGACAAATGTCCTCTTAGGGCACAACAAATTTGCAGTACGACTGCACACAGGAGTCATAACTGGGCATTGTACCAATGCTCTAACGGTGGTGTCTTCCAACAAGTGGACTGTGCAGAAGTTGTCATAATGAAAAGCAGGTAGAATCGGTTCTTCATTTTCTATATCAATGTCCAAGGTTACATACGAACTGACTCCAATGCTTGGGCTCGCGTTTCTTCAATAATCTAACAGAGATAACGAAAGTGGAACTATCGAACCTCTTTACCTTCAAATGGTTCAATAGGGACAATACCTCGACTGAAAACGAAAACCACAGTTAGAGATGTGCCTCCTACTAGCAATTACATGACAGCAATCACAATGGGCAATAAAGTCTCCGAGCATTTGCACACGCCTTCCAAGCTTACTACTACTACTTGTACAATGATGCATTATGCCTCTAGTAATAAGATAAGCTTGGTCTGAGCTCCAAATTACAAGTGGGTGTGCCACCTTTGCATACAAACTATATGTTTTTTTGGTACATTTTGTTATGGGATTGTTAACTCAATATGCTTCTTTTTAATGAGGTAGTTCAGGTACTTTCTTAGAAAAAAAAAAGAAACGAAATGAAGCAAGCTATGAGGAATAACGTTATTTATCACTTTTTTACGCTTTTTATAAATTTTGTGCTTTTTTTATTTCATATATTTGGTTTTAAAAAGGCACCACTGAATAGCAGAAAGAAAACCAAAAGAAGTGCAAATTACATGAAATAGAGCGCCATCTGTTTGTCAAATCCGAAATCTGACATATAGATGGCGCTATTTGTAAGGATTATCTATTCTCTGTGCTCTTATTCTTATGTCAATTACACTTTTTTATCTAATCATCTCTTTCTCACTCATTGTATTTCTGTCATAAATATTCTCTTGTTAAATTTAAAACAGTTTTTCGCTGTGCAGATTAATTGACGCTTGTGCTTTTAAGGTGAAGATTGTTTTTTCGATAAATTATGATTAAATATATTTATTCAGTTTTAAATTTATTATGTGGGAACACGGGAAAACAAAATCCACAATGAGTGACAGCACGAATCCCATATATATTTTAAAAATCAAACAAACCTTTATGGATAATTTTTAAAAATTTATAAAACTAAAATTTGAAGTTTTGAAACCTTACATTTGATTGCAAAAAAAAAAAAACAAAAACAAAACAAGGTGAGTAAATGAAAAGTGTGTGTGTGTAATGTGACCGAATTTATTTATTTTTTTTTACTTTTTACTTAAAATTCGAGAATATTATTAAATATACATTTCGTTCCTGGGCTTACTATAGGCCTAGCACGAGTTTGTAATTATAAATAGGCGTGGCACCTCTAATACAAATTAAACGATTTTTTGGGTATATATCCGAAAATATTTACAATACAATGTTGAAATTTTGTACAAATAGATTGGTCAATAATGCCATGCTGCAGACAAAAATATGGGTGGGATTGCAAAAAGGGGTGTGGCAGGTATCATATAACCTGGATGTTCATTATGGGAAATCTCTGCTATCATATGCAGTACGGTACTAAAATTTGGTATGGAGGAGTTTTTTGTATACCGAGCAAAAAAAAAAAAGAAGGAGTTATTGGGAAGGATGTGATCATTTTTGGGCAAAAGGGCGGAGGTGTACTCCCATACAAAGGAACAAAGGAGATACTTGAACCAGTATATCAGAGGAACCATAGCAAAGAAGAGGATGAAGGTTTATCTGCTATGAAGGGGAGTTAATAGTATTAACTGTGAAACATGTTGACACTATTGAGCAAGTGAGAGTTTTTGTTGTAACTTTGGCGGGGCCAGACCATGCGACTGATTCCATCTGCATGTATAAAATAAAAAAGGAAACATTTTAATTTAACTTAATAACACTGATGGAATTTGCAACCCTTTATATAGAGAGCGTCATACTAATTCAATAATAATAATAATAATGTGTTGCCAACTTCAAAGAGCCACCATTCAAATTGTTATATTCGTCTTAATCTGCATCATGCTCATCATCATCATCATCTCCACAATCGTCATCATCATCAACATCAAAAATCAAAAAAAAAAAGAAAAAAACTGATTGAATCTCATAATATGATCACGATTTGAAAATTACCGTATGAAGTGGGCGTAACATATTCAGCAAAAAACACACACAAATACACAAACACACATACATAGATTTAGTTGTTGTTGTGTCGTTTGAAGCAGCAGCAGCAACAGCAACACAAGCTCGAAAAGTAACTCTTTGTGGTAATTGAAGTGTTTTGCTTTTACTACTTTTTGGTTTTTATTTTTACTATTTTTATATGCAGCTACTACTCTTTTTTCGGAGTGTTTTATTTTTGCATTACATATTTTTAAGTCTATTGCTGTAGATTTACGATATTCATTCGCTCTATGCTCTGCAGTTTGATTAGCTTTAATTAAAAGAAGTAGGGGGATTATTTAGAGTTGTGGAACTTTTTGAGATTATAAAAGAATTTGGTTCTTTTAGTTCTAATCGTAGGTTGAAATATTTAATATGCATACAAAATCTAATTTATCAGCATTATTTACACTTTCTTATGTTGTTGATGTTGAGAGAAAAATGCTTGTCAGTAAATGACTGAAATTGTTTTCATAACCTCAACCTTAATGAAATCATGTAGCAGGCATCGCTTGCAGCAGGTTGCAAGACACTGATATGGCAAGATGACATTGCAGGCAGCAACTTCAAACGGCAGCAAAACGAACGGGAGTAGCAGCAGCAGCAACAACATCGTGATTTTACAATTTCTTTGCATCGCATTTGCTTTTGGATTTCAGAAAGCGATTTCTGTAGAAGAATTTCTACACGACTTTCTAACTTTTTGTGGCAATATAAAATAAATATATGTGTAAATATTTTTTCTTTTGTATCATTTGAATGTTTCATTGAGTAAAATTTTTGGGTTTATAATTAAAATGGGGTTGCAATAGCAATTGTTGTTGGATTTGAGAAATGCATCTCAAATCTCTTAGAAAATTCCGATTTTTAGGAGAAGTATAGAAGAGCTCATATGCTCATATCTACAATTCTCGTAAGTTTATTTAAGTTCTTGCATTATTACCAAAAAAGGTACTTAATCCTTCCATTACTTTTTCGTACAGCAAGCTTAGTGTTTTGGCTTAGTTAGTAGAATTACATTAAAAAATAAACAAAGTAAGTTGAAAGCATTAGCAATATCAGCAGCATCGGTGCTTCACAGCCAACAACGGTTGTTGTTGTAGAATTTGTTTGCTGAGATTTTTTGTTGCTGCTGCTTTTGCATTTTTCCATTGTTAATTTTTCGTTAGTGAATATTTTTGTTAGCCTTGCTTGCTGCGGCTTCTGAAAACATGAAAATGAAAAATTATAAGCGCTGACCACGGCAGCAAATGAAACGCAGGCGAAAAATGAGATTTTTCATGTTGATTGTATTGTATTTTCCCTCTCTCTCTCTCTCTCTTGAATATTTATACGCTGTTGTTTTTATTGTAGACTGAGGCCTTGGTAGTGATGATGGTGGCGGTGGTTGATAGCAATGGTTTCATTGGTGATAGCGCGGATTTGTGCGGTATGCTGCTGATGGTCATTTAACATATTTTGTTTTTAAGCAGTTTTCTGATAAGGTCGAAAGAAGAAAGTACTAAAGAAAAGCTTGTAAACAAATAAAAAATCTTTTGTTTTTTTTCTAAGCAAAGTGCGATTATCTTGCAAATGTTTTTGTGGTTGTTGGAAAAATGTGGCAGTAGGTAGGTAGTAAAAAAAATTAATAGGAACAAATTTTTGTTGTTACGAAGATTTTTTCTCTGCTTGAAATGCAAAGTAGCTGTAATTAACGGTTATTATGCGGTAGCATCGAATGTGCCTTGAAAATAATGAGGTTCTGAAACTAAAATTTAACTTTTAACAGTTTTAGTTATGGATTATTTTAGATTATTCTATTCCAACAGCGAGTGATACCATGACTAAACATCAGACTTGAAAGAAGATACAGCAGTTAGACATTATTAAGTTGAACTCGTGATCTAGTAGAAAGTACACTAAACTTTCAGCCACGAAGTTGCGGGTTCGATTCCCGTCTGGGTCTGGTGATTAATTCTCATAACCTTCTTATATCCACTATCGATATGAAGTGTATGAGAATTATGAGAAAGTGTACAAGTGTCCTTGGTTGGTAATGGCAAAACCACCAAGCTGATGAAAAATTTGCCACACCGCCGTTCGGAATCGGCGTTAAACTGTAGGTCCAACTATGTGGTGTCACAATGGACCGTTCATGCCAAAGTGTATCCCTCGACAGCCATCCCAACCTAACCTAACCTAATGAAAAATGATGCGTACTTGTTGCGTGTCTATTACCTCCCTCGCATCATCTACGGGTAGGCAGATGAAAGCTGTCTGTGTGCCGTTATACCTCTTTCGTTAGCTTCTAACAACAGTTTCTTCCGGGCGTCGTATTTTGCATTACGCATGAAGTGCCTCGCAAATTTCCTACGGTGCGGTGACCTCGTCTAGGTCTTTGCTAGGTCGCTGCTTAGTATGTTATTGTCTGATTTTCCGGAGCCCCCTTCAACTCCATTGACATTTTCTCTCATTGTATTTAGGTTCTCGCGTGTCTTCACCTTGCGCAGTATGTCTACGTATATTGCGGCTCCTGATTTCGATATAATGATAGCAGCAGGCCTGCTCCTTATCGGCCTTGCCTTCTTGGTTTTCATTCCTTTTATAACATTCCATGCTGTTTTCTTCGGCTTCTTCGTTTTTGACGTTTTCTCCTTTGGGTTCGTCTGCTGCGTTTCTGCTGTGCCGCATCTTCTTTTTGATGCTGGTAATTTATCGCTAACGCGTTGCGCTACGCGGGAACGTAGTCAAACGACCCTGGACCACCACCGTAGTGGTGACGTACCTCGAACGTATAACGAGGCCTGCCAAGCTTTTACCGGGACGGAGACAGTTGGGACATTAGCCGGACAGCCATTTCCGCTAGATTTCACTCCGCCACGCGATGCCACCACGAGGTGGGGAGCACTTACGCCAAGGACGGTGCCTGCTCGTCCTGTCGCAGATTTTCATTGGGTATTGTGGCTTTTTAGGACACACCCTCCACCCCTGCCGCTCTTGGTAGGGAACCTAACCTAATAAATAAAAATTGCTACAATTTCATGTTTACTCAAAAATTACTAAAATTACTTCACATCAAAGAAAAAAATATCTGACCTAAAAGCATAAAACGATTAATGAACCATGCAGCAACTTTTGCAACTTAATACACAGCAGCAAATAAAAAAAAGAGTAGCCGCATTGAAAAACATTAAATAAAAAGAAAAATTATTCAAAATTATTTAAGCAACAACAACAATTTTTTGCTGCTGCAATTGGAAGCGCGCAATTGAATGCGACCGGTCCTTATCTTGAGTTGAACATCTCAAATTGAGCATGAGACAAGATTTAAACGGCGCAGGCTGAGTATAGCAACAATAACAACATCTACTGAAAAGTTGTGTCGCGCATGCTGCTAACAGCAAGAGCAACTGCAACAGCAGCAGCAGCAACACCAATTGACAACCAATTCACACATTATAAGATTTCAATTGCAGTGGCTTTCTGTTTGCTCGTTGTTGTTGTATTAGTAATTTTTGAGCGCATGTTGTATCACATTTCCAGTGCGAATGAGTTCAATGGCTCTCACTCACACACAAATATACAGTTCGACTTACGTGCTCAAGTCTCAATTTGTTGCCAAATGCGAAAAAGACATAAGTATCAGCGTGGAGTGTGAATTGTCATTGCATTGCAGATATTTAGTTGTTGCTTCTTGCCAAGTTTCCACACTCGTCGCGTAGCACATATGCTCAAGGTTAACCATCAATTAAATACCCTCGTAAAATATCAGCCTCACCCTAATGCAAGAAAGAATTCTAACTAACATTTGTGAGTTCGATCGTATTTCGTTTGAATTTCGCAGTTGCAGTAGTTGTTGTTATTGTTGTAAATTCTCATTTGCATAAAACAAATTTGGTATTAAATGTGCTGGCGCTGATAGGATCACCATAAAAGTTTAAAATCAACAGCAGCGGGCAGGGGCGTACATATTGAAAGTACATAAAATCATTCGGCATGAATTTTAATTGATTACACAGTGCGACAAACATAAATTTTTCTCCTATGTATTGGATGAATGATGACTTGTTGGAAGGCTTAAATCATAAAAATAAACTAGTTTCTAGAATTTTCACAGAATGGTCTGACTTCAAAGAAATATGGAATTTTAGGAGGGCAGGGGAGGGGGAGGGGTAGAAATTAGTTTTCTAAACATCTCCTAAAGAGTCGAAGTAACTCCTTTTCCGACCATAGGTATTTAACCTTTACCAACGGCACTCTGAATCCTTCAGACACTGAGACTATACCAATGGGAAACGTACCGACTTGAAAACTTTCATGGCTATTTTAGAGTCTAGCATTCAGCTTACTCTGACGTTCAACTTACTATCACTAACCACCACGATCAATAGGGATGTTAACTACATTACAGCATTATTTACCCATGCTTCTAAATCAACTTGTACCAATTTGAATCCCAAGGGTAAAAGAAATCGCTATGGTGGAATTTGGATATAGCAGAGCTACGCAAAGTATGTAGACAGATCTTTATATTTAGATCCAAGGCTTCCAATGACTAGTCTTCCCTTAAAGCTAAACAAAATAAACTTAAGTATGCTATAAGGAAGACCAGCAGACTTCGAAAGATAACAAAACTCCTAGGGCTCTCGATGGTTTTCAGAAATCTGATGGTGAATAGACTGATTCTGAGATCGAGACCTTTTCATTTCCAATGGAGTGAAACCTTCATTCATCATAGTCCTTATGTGATGTGTGTAATTCGTCCACGCTCCAAATAACCAACACTCATTTACATTGAGCCATCAAATCATTCAGCTTCTTTAAATCGTGCCAGATGCTATCATTCCCGCGGATATTCAACAATGGGCTGTATACGTTTCTCCTTAGCTATTGAAAATTTATAATGCTTGCCTAAAAGGATCGTACATTTACAAAACTAGAGAAGGGCTCTTGTAGTTTTCACACCCAAAAAAGGGAGAGGGCGTCCCATACCAAACCAAAAGACTTCAGACCCAGTAGTCTGTCCTCCTCCTTCAAAACACATTGGAAAGGGTTTTTAATTGCCATATCAGGACCTCTATCAATCCCACTCTTGTATTCAAATCACAACACGCCTAAAGTAAAGGAAAGTCTGTGGAAACAGAAGCACACGTGCTCAGTGAGGAAGTTGAGGAATCACTAAAGGGTATACGCTTGCGGTATTTCTCGACATTAAAAAATATCTGCCCTGACGCCGTCTGTTTCGATTTATAGGGCAACTAGTTTAAACACGTATCATCAGCTCCTCTAGAGAAAATGATAACGTTAAGAAGGTTGTCAATAGAGGCACGCCACAAGGAGGTGTGTTATCCCTTCCTCCCCACCCCTCGTTTTGAATCTAGTTATGAAAATCTGCTTAACCGAGTAGATCAAACCTGCTGCAAAATTATATCTTAGGGGGATGACATTGCTATATCTCAGAAAAGCTAAATTATTCGTCGTCATCACATTGGTCATAACCTCTTCTTAACTAAGAAGTGCAAAATACCGACAATTACCCTAACCAATATCAGTGGTACCTTTCTTCGCTTTCGACTAGTCCTTGATCCTAAACTTCAATTGAAAGTTAGCATTGCAGAAAGAGCCCCTTGTGTTCTCTTCTATTGTAAGAGGTCTTTAGGAATAAGATGGCGTCTTCAACCTCGAGTCACTTCCTGGCTTTACACAGCAGTGGTTGAGCCTATTCTCTGTGTGGATCCGTCATCTGGTGGCCAGCTACTGCAAAGGCGGTCAACCTTAAAACACTAGATAAGGTTAGAAGAATGGCAGCCATATCGATTACTGGGGCTTTCTGAACTACCCCACTGAAAACTCTCTTCGCAATCCTTCATTAGTTGCCTACTACATGGTTGGTTAAGGAACAAGCTAAGTGACCTCCTACCAGACTCAATGCCTTAACTTGCTAGACTAGATCGAACGTGGGCCATGACAAGTTTCCAATCCAAGATACGTCAGTACCAAATAACGGACTCTATCCTTTATTTAAACCACAATGACGTGGTGGTCACTGATAATTCTATTGATATATACACAAATGGCTTCAGGGAAAGAGATGGCTGATGGTATTTTCTCTAGATATGATGACAGATAAAACCAAGAAAAGGAAAATATCCGTGTTGATTGACCCAGAACCTACATATGACTGGATTTTTCTTTACCGCAGCTACATACTATGACCTGCCACACGAGAAATTTTTTGGGGAGCTGTGATTATTTTTGGTTCTGTAATTTTCTGGCACATTTTCCGCTGATCCGCTACATAAAAGCCGTTGCCTGGAAGCTGCGAAAAGTCCGCCAATACATATGTTTCCTCATCTATGATGAAACACTTTGTTACAACATGGGTATTCACGCGTTAATGCAAAATGGCGAAAGTTCGACTTAAAGCACTAAGATGTAAGCGTTCTATGCAAATATTGGAGATGCGAAATAGTTTAACTGTCAAAATACTACAATCTCATTGAAAAATAATGAAAATATTTTCGATTATTCTTACGAATTTAAAGGAATGTTGCATCAGCCCGTGAATACTCCTAAAGTTTGCCTGCAATTTTTCTGTTCTTTTTCTTGTACCAATGTTTTTCGTTGCATTCCGATTTGGGGTTTTCTGAACCTTGTCCGATTTAAGGCCAGCTTCCTTTTTCACTTTGCGGATAAATGATTCAGCGCAACTGCATTTTTGCGCTATTTTTCGGCCCGAAGCATTTAGGTTTTTATGAAAAATGTCCTTGACACATTTAACTCTGTGTAGGTTTCCCGATCCACATTTTTTGCCAGATCTGAACTTTCTATCAGTATTTACCATAGATTGTCATTAAAGTTTTTTAAAACCCAGTTAACTGTTTCAAGGGACATTTTAACAGTTTTAGCAATTTTTAAGTGACTCCATTTCGGATTTTGTTGAAAAACTTTCACAATGTATTTTCGAATTTCAGCTGTAGTATCCATTTCTAGCATATACTTTAGGGGAAATAAAAAAATTTATTTTGGCTTCATCTGTCATTATCGGACACTTCTAATAAAAGTAGTGAATAAAAAACAATGTTGCAATTTTTTCGTGAGCACTCCTAATTATTTATATGAAATATATTTCAAAGAATAGGGTATGAAACCTATTGACATAGAAAATGTACATATAATGCATTTGAAGTGACGATGAATCTTTGATGATATCACAACTGTAGATGTTAAACTGTAATTTCCAAGCTTTTTAGTTAAGGTAGAAGTCTTAAACTGAAATGATTTTCGTATTCTCGTCATGAAACTATTCAGTTAAATTCAGTCTCCAGTCTGGGTATCAGGATTCAACTTTCTAAAATAAATGAGTCTGGATAGATTTTCTTGAATCAACAATCGATTAGTGTAAATTTTATGTGTTTAGCAAAGGTGTATAAAACAAGCGCGTACCTCGCTAAACTCTCCGAATAAAATCATTTAGAAAATTGAGCAAATATTTGTATAAAAAACGCTGGTAAGGTAAAAAAAAAAATGTTACAACTTGTAAAATTCAATATCGTGCCGAATGAAAAACCAATTAATTGCCGAAAATAAAAATCTTATCTTAAAAATCGTACGAATCGACAACTGAAGAATCACGGCAGCAGCAATTGCACCAAAAACTATTAGCAATGATTGTTTTTTACTTGGTTTGTTTTTGCATTGATAGCATTGCTTGTTATTGTCTTTTAAATGGCCAAAGTATTTAACACTAAACACCAGAAAAAATCGAAAAAAACAAAGCAAACAAAATGATTAAATCCGCCAACGAAAACAAGCAATTGCAAGAGGTGGGGGAGGAGGGAAATGGCAGTGAGTTTACCAAATTACGCCTAAAATATCGGCACAAAATAACAAAAAATCTTTAAACGCAGTAACTAACTAACGGATTGATATGTATCTTGTATTGTTACAACATTTGTGTGTATGTGTGTGTGTGTGTGAGAGAGAGAGAGAAACCGCATAAAAGAGAGTGAACAAGATAGTGTGATATTGTTGCTGGTGTTTTGCATCTGCACTGTAACGAGCGCTAGCAAGGATCAATGCATTTTAGTTACGGGTTAAGTCAAACATTAAGTTTTTGAAATTTAAACGCCAGTTAAATAGCATCATTTGCACGCGCGCACTTTTTGCATGTACCTACGACAATTTTCCTTTGATGACGATGTACGTATGTCTGTGTGTATGTGTGTGTATATAATTATGTAAGCGTAAGTGTGTGACTGAAAAGAAGTGTTAACCTTTTGTTCATGCAACAAAAAAAAATGCAACAAATACGGGGAAACTATGCTAAATAAATAAAACGTTAGAAACGTGATCATGCCGCAACAACAACAACAACTACCACCACCATTACAACAATAATAACCAATTGTTGTTGTAGCAGTTTTTTAGTTAACGTTAACATTGCAGCGTGGCTTATTTGGCATATTGTGGCATTCTTTGTTGTTGGTGTTGTTGTTGCAGCGGGAGTTTTTTTTTTAATTTTTTTTTTTTTTTGCTGGTGTAAATTTCAAAGATGCCAAAATTACCACGCATTAGAAACATTCGCGCCTTTTGTTATCGTAGTTATTTCATTGTTGGTGTTGTTGTTGTTGTTGTTGTAGTGATTGTCGTTGCTGTATGGAACGAGAAGTGTCACACTCACTATCTCTAAGTTTGATGTTTGTTGGTTGCTTTTGTTACGCTGAGCTTTGCATGCGGAAATTCCTTTTATTTTGTTTGACAATTACTTTTTTTCGTTTTGTTGTTGGCTTTCGTTTTGTAAACTTCTCCTTTCTTTTTTTCTATTTTCTAGTTTAAGCACGGTACTCTGTTTAAGATCAACAGAAATTCCACAACAAACTCCACTTTAAAAAAAAAAAAAAAAAAAACAGCGGGTTAAATAAGGACGAAATATTTTGAGATATATTAGCTAAATTTAAGGGGGAATATGGACCTAGAAGCGCGAAAAAGGCAATTTTTTTTAACTAAGCCTATACGAACTGTCGGATTGATTTTTTTCTAAATGAAACATTTTGAATATGTTCAATTTTTTTTATTAAAATATCTTCAATATGAGACGACCTCGATAGCCTAGTGGATAGTGCACTAGACTTTCATCTGGGAGGTTCGGGTTCGATTCCCGTCTTCGTCTGGTGATTAATTTTCATAACTTTCTTATATTCACTATCAATATGAAGTGTATGAGAATTATAAGATAGTGTACAAGTACACACATTGGTTGGTAATGGCAAAACCACCAAGCCGATAAAAAATTGCCACACCGCCGTTCGGAATCGGCGTTAAACTGTAGGTCCAACTATGTGGTATCACAATGGGCCATTCAGGCCTAAGTGTGTCTCTCGACAGCCACTCCAACCTAACCTAACCATCTTCAATATGGGCCGACGCGCTCTTAACATCCGCCAGTGAGGTCCTTGGCCCCCGGAGACCAAAACATCATAATCCATGGTTCGTCGAAGAATGCACGAACTCCATTGTGATGAAAAATAAGGCCCGCAAGGTTATGCGGTAGTGTTGTTGCGCTTAACGCTACAAGAAGGGAGGCGTATAGACTGTTGCGTAGCAAGAAGAGACAACATGAGAGTGATCAGCTACAGGATATTCAGAATGCTTTTGATCGGAATGACGTCAGAAAGTTCTACAAGGAGATCAAGAGGCACCGAAATGCTTTCCAGCCGATTAACACCTGCTGTAACGATAAGGATGGCAACCTCTTAACAAATAATGAAGATGTCCTTAGAAGGTGGGTGAGCTTTTAAACACCGAGACGTCATCTCACTCTCTCGGACCACCTATAACGTGTGACTATGAGGAGGAGGTACCATCGCCAGATATTCTCGAAGTTAAAACGGCCATCAAACTTCTCAAATCCAACAAGAGTGCGGAATCTGATGGAATATCTGCTGAGGTAATAAAAGCGGAGGGCCCCGGTTTTGCGCAACAAATACATCAACTAATAGCAAATATCTGGATGCAATAGAAAATACCAGACGAATGGAGCCTAAGCCTAATTTGCACTATACACAAGAAAGGCGATAGTAAAATATGCGAGAACTACAGGGGTATCAGTATTCTTATTGTCGCGTACAAAATCCTTTCCTCTATCCTATGTGAACGGCTCAAACCATTTATGAGCAACATCATTGGCTCTTATCAGTGTGGTTTCAGGCCAGTTAAATCAACCACAAACCAAATGTTCACACTCCGTCTAATATTGGAGAAAGCCCGGTAGCACCACGTCGATACTCGCCACCTGTTCATCGATTTTAAACAAGCATTTGAAATAAAGCGTAGAATTATGTTCGCCAATCGCTGCTTATTTGGCTTGATAAAAGTAATAAGATCGAGAGAAACGGCCCAAGAGATAAGAATACAGCTCGATAAGACCCTTATCATTCCCGTTACATATGGCGCGGAATCTTGAACGTTGGAACTGCTGGGGACTTTTGAGCGTAAGGTGCTACGCATTATTTACGGGCCAGTATACATCGGAGAATGGAGAATAAGATTCAACGACGAGCTATGGTATATCAGCTATATAGCGGTGTGTCCCTAGTCAACATGATTTGGTGTAATCGCCTGCGATGGTTGGGGCATGTATATAGAATGCAGGAGAACTGCCCTGCACGAAGAGTCTTTTTCAGCGACCTGTAGGCACAAGATGTCGGGGCAGACAAAAATTTACGTGGATGGACTCTGTTCAAGACGACCTTCGTGAACTAGGGATCCGGGATCGGAAATCCAAGGCAGCAGATCGAGGCGTATGGAGACGAATTTTGAAATAGGTTCTAACCCGCATGGGACTGTAAAGCCAACTAAAGTACAGATGTAAAATGAATGAAAAATTTTCTACCTAAAAACAAAAAAAAAGTAGTGGAATTCCTAGAACTTTTTCAGATTTCTAAATAACTAAAACATAATCAACAAATTCATATTAACTTCAATAAATTTCCACACTTCCACTTGAAATATTTCTTCCCAAACAAAACAAACTAGGAAATATCTTTGCATACTTATATATTAAATTCACACAAATGCTCACACCCAAAAAGCGAAGAAAAAAAAGACGTTGAAAAAATCGTGCATCCAAAAAGAAGCATCCAAGTTATTGAACCGAAAATTTACTCGACAAAAAAAAGTAAGTTAAGCTACCCAAAAGTACAAATACATACAAGTACTAGCGTTGTTAAACTTTACTGCCAAATGTGTCGAAGAAACAAACGCTTTAGTGGTGGCTGGTGGTGATGGTGTGACATGTTGCAAATGTTGTTGGTTCGTTTTGTTCGCTTTCAGCTGCAGTGGTGTCAGTTTTTTCGCTATTGTCATTGACAACTATACAGCAGAAGAAGAAATAGAAATGAAAAAAAAAAGAACGGTGATTTTAGTTTAAACATTTTCCTACTTCTTCAATTTATGAAGCATGTATACATGGTTGCTCTGGTGATTGTGATGGTGATTGTGTTGGTTAAAATATAAAAATCTTTTCCGGAGTTTTGTTTTCGGGAAAAACGTGATACTAACCTTTTCAAGATTTCTGAGAATTTATATATAGAAACGTTTGATTTGCTTATTTTATTTTATTTTATTTTAATATAATTTTCGCAACATTATTAAATTCTTGAGCGCGGAATATTCAAGGTTAAAAATAAAATTTGATTGCTTGATAAAATGTACACTCCATTAATCGTGTTGTGTTTGTTTGTAGTATTTTCTTTTTTATTTATTTTATTTATTTTTTTTTTTTGTTTGATTTGCATACAATTTCATTTTCGACAATGCCAATGCAATAAATTAATCAAAAGATTTTCTTTTTGTCAGCGGCGACATTTGGACATTTACAAAAAAAGCGGCACCACTTGCAACTGCTTTACTTGCCCTGGGTTTTGTGCGCTTGCCTGCCTCATGTCCATCTCGAATGACAAGCATCTTTGAATTCAATTTCAGCGACAACAATGTCGCTTTGTAGCATAGCACAAAAGCCGATAATATCCTTTTCATTTCACCAGCCCGAAATGCGATGCATTCAAAAGCTTCCCACAAAATGTTCTCGACTCGAACTTTTGCTTTTTTACATACACACATGCATACATATTTGCAGTGGACAGACATATGTATGTATCTGCATTCATAGTATTTAAGCGTCCTCAAACTCATACAAACATATGTACAACAACTACCCCGACCACAATCGTCGTCTTTAATTTGCGACCGACTGATGGCGACGACCAATCGAACGTACGATATATGAATGCAACTAAAAAGTAAAAATTGCATCGCAATTGACAGCTTCAAAGATTTGTCCGCATCGCAAAGATAATTTATATTGCTTTCAGCTGACTGCAGCAATTGCTGCTGCTGCTACTGCTGCTGCTGATGCTACTACTTCCCAGCAACATACTATTCACAGGAGCTCTAAGTTGAGCTTCTGTTTTGCGCTTGAACGCTGTTTCTACTTTTACTTTTTTGAACTTGAAAATTTTGAGTACTCGCGCCGCGCACTGTGCAATTTTCTCATTCTTTGCGTTCATTGCTTACGCTAAAGTGATGTTGATAGTTTATTTATTTTCATTTGCATGTGCTCTGCATATGCTGGCTAATTTATTCTATAATACGCCCCTTAATGCCACGCCACAGCTACTAACAAAACAACCAGCTACTGTTTATTCTTTTGTAACTGCGGCGACAAAGTGCTTTTTTAAAATAATGCTGCAACTGTTGTTACTTGCTGCATCGTTTGTTCATTCTCATTTTTTGTCTTTTTTGTGTTTTTTTTTTTTTGAAAAATATCTCTTTTGTCCTGTCAGTCGACGAGCGCTGCAAAATTTCAAAACTAAAATAACTAAAATGTGCTATTTTGCATACATAAATTCATCTGCTGCTTCAGTTCTTTAAGAGTTTTCCTTTTTTTTTTGTTTTTTTATTTAAGGCTTCAGTTTTACTCATGCATTGTTGATAAATGCTATGTCGCATTTTTTTCCAACTTCCAATTGCTGCATTCATAAGTTACTACATATGTACATATATATTAATATATGTATATACAAACATACATACATATATGTATATACAAGGTATGCCCATAAGTTTAAGGCTAATGCCAATTTTATTTAGCTTAAATATCTATGCAGATTTACATATACCAACAAATATATATATATATTTGTGTTTAGCAGAATTCTTTTAATGTTCGCAGAAGGAAAATTAATTTTTCTTCAGTACCCAGCAAATCAACTTAAAGATTTTATAGTTTTCAAACTGAAAAGTCAATTTTCGGAACTTCGGCTTAGTTGACTGTCTTCATTTTAACAAAACTAATTTACCCAATTGCTTTTTGTTTACACAAAAATCACACAAACAAGAAACATGAATGATTATGTTTAATGATAAAATAAGTTTAAACTACGACAAGTATCCTGTCATTAGTTCCATAATTAACATATACAAATATCCAGAAACTCACAGAAGACACCAACTGCCGAATACTGAGAACGACAGATAGGCAGCTGGAAGGCGAAGACGATTACATTAACCCAGGTAGCATTTTCGATTCCAGAAGATTGTTCTACGATTCACCAAAAAACGTTATTTATAAAAGGGGCCCTGCACTTCATCAGTTTGAAAAAATCATTTTTTTTAATAAGTATCCTATTCGAAAGTATTATATTTCAAAAGTATTTTGTGAAATTTCAGAGAGACACTCCAAGTATTTACGAAGAAATAGAAAACTTTAGTGCCAAGTGTCAGACAGGCCAAATCGGTCGCGTAGCGCTTCGGCTTCCCTTTCGGCCGTTCAGAAAAGTTTAGCTAAATCCTGGCTGACAGTAATCTGTTAACTTACAAATTACGGTCAGCCATTATAAAGAAGATGAAGATGTATATTTCATGTGTTAAAAACCGAACATCAAAACTTTGAACCCGTTTATCTCAAAACAAGCCATTGGCGTGCACGATAACAAAAAACACAAATTTTAACAGACCGGTCTAAAATTTAAATATGTTCTTCTACACAACACTGACCCCAGGGTATAATATAAATTTGGTTAATCTTTAGAGTACCGGGGTGGCCACTATAGTTGCCAACAATATGTATACAGTTTATAAAAAAAATCATGAAACTTGTTACTCTGGGGGTTTTCGGGGTAGCTGCATCCGAATCTGTAAGCAAAATCTCAAAATTCAAAGTGGCCGATCCAATATGGTGGACACATTTTTGAAAATTATTCTAATTTTTTCAAAAATTCGTCAGCCATATTGGATACGCCATTTCAATTTTGAAATTAAATCAATAAATTCGGATTCAGCGACCCCAAAAACCTCCGAAAAACAAGTTTCAGATGAATTAGAACATTTTTTCAAAAAGTAATCCGCCATATAGGATCCGCCATTTTGAAATTATATTTACAGATTCAGATTCAGCGACCCCAAAAACCTCCGAAAAACAAGTTTCAGATGAATTAGAACATTTTTTCAGAAAGTCGTTTGTTTTACAGTAGCCGGCCGGGGTGGCCACTATATATATAGACGTTTGTCTTTACCGAATATTAATAAAAATTTTCACATAAAACAATTTTAACTTTCTTCTTTTTAATTCTTTTCTTAATTTGTAATGTTACTGTAACGAACAAAATCTTATTTTTGAGAAAACCAATTTTAGCGGTTGTGAATTGCTGGTCAAACAAAATAATCGTAGTATGTCCTGGGGCCACAGTCACAATTTTCCTAAAGATATATTTCTTTTAGACATTCCAGTGAGTCGCAATCATGCACGCCAGTTAATAACGACTCTCAAAACTTCCTTCATGAAGCTGCAAAAAAACTTTGTGTACAATTTTTTTTTAAATTATTAAAAAAATATTTAAAAAAAAATTCGGAGTCGGAAAATACTTTTTTATTAATCTATCAGTCCCATAAAAATTTCTAAAATTAATCGCCGGCGATGTCGCTGTCTGATTGCAGAAGTTCCATCCTTTGGAAGAGACTCTGTCATTCAGGCGATTCGTGGAGAAGAAGAGTTGTCAATGGATCAAAAAGAATTCGCTAGGAAGAGTTTTTATCAAATCGTAACCGTCTTACCAGGAAGATTATTTTTTACTGCCTTCTTAAAATCTATGCCTAAAAGTATACTATAAAAAAACTCTGACTTTTTTATTTCTTTGCTATTTTTATTTATTTGTAGATACATAATTTTCACTGATAACGTTTTTTTTTATAATAATAATTACGAATTTCATTTAATACTTCTCTACATCTGTGGAGCCAACAACAGTTTGTCTTCTTTTTTTTCTAAATCAATTAAATTTTTTTTTTCAAATTTTGGTCATACATACAAGGTCATTAGTACAAGTATTTGGTTTTCTAACGTAATTACAACAACAAACGATTCCATTATTTACTTACGTAGTGTGAGTTGTTTGGTTCTAATGCAAAAAACTCAGGCATTTGCCGAAAAAAGGGATATAACAACAAGAGGAAGGATAGGATTGGATGAGAACTGTATATACAAAAATTGTTTCTCTCTTTCACATGTTTCTTAATAGCCCCTGAAGACCCTATTTTCTACGGAAGTAAAATTCGAAGTCTACGCATTTTGTTAATGTAGCTTTTCTAACAATCAGATGGAAGCGACCAGCGTTAAACGCGCATTGGTTGTGATCGTCCAATAATCTTCACAATGCTAGCTGGGAAGAAGGAAACTAACACACACACATATGCACGCATCATTTAGTCAAATTGTCAATAATTCATGTGAGTTAAAAGCGCGACGGGCGTGTTTATGCAACCGACTCAACTATTAAAATGTTGCTTGAGCATTGGCAACAGCAACAAACAAGTGCTTTACCACTGTTTTTAAAACATCATTAGTAGAGATAATTAGCCTGATTCGAGTTGCATTGTAGTTTGTTGCCTAAGCAGTAAGCAGCAGCAACAGCAACAACAGCAACAACAACCACGACAGTTAACTCACTAACGGCAATAATAAAAATCAACAACATCGTCAACGTCAAATGTTGGAAATATATTTTTTGGCTCCTAAATTCACCGAAAATTTAAACTTTTCGGTTGGTTTTCGTTTTTTCTTTTAGGCAAATTTAAGATTCGTGATTATTTTATTTTAGTAGAATGAACCAAGACGAGTCGAAACACAAGATACAAAGAGGCGAGATTTGTTGGAAATTTATGGCATGCGAGAAAAAGCGCAAATGATTTAATGCCTTTGAATGTGAATTTGAACACTGAACTGAAGAATAATAACAACAATGACAACAACAACAACAGCAGCGGCAACAGCAACAGCATTGCTGTCTCTTATCGTGTGTTATGTGACATGTTAATTAATACAGAGCCTGATGGCATTTTTGCATTATTTACTTGCAATTTTCCACTTGCAATGAAAACTTTCAGAAAAATGAAATGCTTACAAAATCGTAATAACTATTTGCTTGAAATGATGAGTTGCCTTTAAATCAGAGAGCGTAGAGGCAGAGCGGTGGACATGTGGACAGATTTGTCGGTATATTACAGTTTTTTTCGGTCGGCATGCAGTTTTACAGATTTTCCTCAAATATTACAGTTTATTCCCAAATTTTGTAGATCATCAGTTTTTTGTCCACTTTTAATCTAAGATGACGGCGGTAGGGGGCATCTCCGAAAAAGTCTATTTTTGGTGGTAAGATGGATTCCTAATTCTTCCTAATAAAGATAGAGATATAATTTAAAAAGACCTACCAGTTCAAAAATATCATTACGGGAATAACGAGTTTAAAGATTTTTTGAATAAATTTTTACGCTTAATAACTAAACAAATGATTTTGTTATGCAAATTACTTTTAGTCAGCCAACCCTGGTGCATACTGAAGGTTTTCAAGTTCATAAAATACCTTAACCAATTTTGGACGGGGGGGATCTCCCATTGACAGAGATTGTCCCATATATTTAAAAAAAATTTATGTATGTATGCGTAAATACATACACACACACACATACAAATTGTTGTCCAAATCTATGCAATTTCCTTATATAATCATAAACTGTTTGTCCGATCTTAGTGAAATTTGGTGTAGAGATGCATTTGTGTGTATGTCAAGTTGTGGGCTATAAAATTCGACAGTATCTCGAAGTGGGCGTGGCATTTTTGCAAAAGTCCAATATCTTCGAATATCATATCGAGCTAAATTAATAAAATTTGATATGGAGACTTACTTGCTAGACACCGAACTAATTCTCAATTATGAGCCTGCTCGTGGGCGTATCAAAATCAGGAGAAAAGACTATGGCTGGGCGATAGATGCGAATATATTAAAACCAAAAGTATGGGACTGTGCAATCTTGCGTAGGATCAATAGCGGATCTAAGGGACGTAGGAAAGAGGAAAGGATTTGGGGTTGAATACCCCTGACCTCCCTCCCAACTTCCCCCTAACCTTCCCCCAACTCCTCCTTAACCACCCCCTCCCAACTTCCCCCCTTCCTTACTGATATGAATTTCATATTGGGAGTATGAATGTATAAACTCGTATTTTTTTCGTAATTTGGACATTTATTGTGAAAAAGTGATTATAAATTTATTCTTTAAAGTATTGTCCATCGTTAGCCACCACCTTTTCCCATCTTTCTGGTAGCATACGGATTCCGCGTCGAAACAACTTCTCATCTTTTGAGGCTATCCACGAATCGACCCATTTTTTGAGTTCTTCAAAAGAACGGAAGTGCTGCTCAGCCAGGCCATGTGTCATCGATCGGAACAAGTGGTAATCAGAAGGAGCAATGTCTGGAGAATACGGCGGGTGGGGTAGCACTTCCCATTTCAGCGTTTCCAAGTATGTTTTTACAACATGCGGCCGAGCCGAATTTCATATATTTGATCGTTGGCCACAAATAAAAAATAAAATTAAAAGGGATGAACAAATATTAACCCCCTTAAGGTAAATCTCTGGATCCGCTAGTCGGTGGCCTCGCCCGTTTGCTGATGAACAATAAAATATATAAAAAATCATTTCTTCGAATCATTCTAAGAAATTTCTGAATTAAAATTTATAAGTATATTGACATAATAAAAAATTAAAATATGGTCTGCAATAAAAAAATACCAATAATTTAACACAAACTAGTTTTTAAAAATATAATTCATTTTGACTTTGACTAAAAATTACTTGTTAGTTTCAAAATTGGTATAACTTTACGAAACGCTACTAATTTCAATTTAAAAAAAAATATTTTTTTGATTTTGAAAAGAAAATTTTTGACTAAAATTCAAAATATTTTTCAAGTTTATCAAAACTTTGAACTCAAATTCCACAAAAACTCTCTAAACAAAGGGCCGATCCGAATTACCTCCAAACATCACCTATTATATATAAATCACAACTAAAAGCCTTTCATTAATTAAAACTATATAGTTTTTCTAAATTTTGTAATTATGCAAATACCTCATTTGCTGGTAAATCGGATCATCGATCCGAATTATATGCAAGTAGCATGCTCGTAATTCGGATCAATTTTAAAAGCCAATTTTTTTCTTAGTATGTTTGTGGGTTTCTTATATTATTTGCTAAGGCTTTGTATGAAAATGCGCTCACTCTTCGCTCACAACTGATTAATTTGAAATAATTCAAATAAGTGTTACAAACCATTAGAAAGAGGAAATAATTCTAATTATATACATAGATCCGAATTACCCTTACTTACGTTATAAATCTATTTTTATAATTAAAAATTAAAAGTAATTTAAACTTTTACTTTTTTAAATTAACTTAGGACAAAAAAAAAAACAAAATAAGAGTTATTTTCAGGCTCTGCAAAAACAACTTCTAATCAAAGCAAGTTGAATCTCTTATCCGATCAGCTCGACAGATCTAGTTTACTTAGATTGTAATCCTCAAAATTACAAATTTCGCTTCGTTTTCATTTAAAAGTTTCTTCATTGAAATGCACTAATTACTTTTGTAGGTAGGTATATCAAACCAAATGCCTCCAGCTATTGTTGGTAATAACGATCTGCCACTTTTTGCAGATATAAACGCTCTCTTTACTTTGATTTGTTTTATTCTCTAACAGCGCACCTCCTCTTTAAGATTCCCCTTCTTCCTTCCACTTTGTTTTTCTATTCCAAAAAAAAAAAATTCCATTCTTGAATTATTCTTCAATAAAACAAAAACAAACGAAGAAAAACAAAAAAAATCTCCGTCAAATGTCTCAACTTAAAAATCGTGATCTCATACCACCACTCCATCCTTCATGGCAACCTGAAATCCTCGTACTCGCATAAGCGCAAAACGCAATCTATTCCTAAGGCTATGTATATTTGTACGAGTACAACTCGAAAGAGCAACAACAAAAACGACAACAAACAGTAGCAAAAACAAGCGAAACAGACAACAACCCAAAAAAAAACAGAAAAAAAAACTTATCGTTTGAAATATCGACATTCATTTGCATTTTTATGCCAAAGATAAATACAATCCCGAATAAAAAACAAACTGAAGAGTGAAATGCAGGAGGACAAAGTACGAGTATGTAAGTTTTAATTTTGAAAGATTTTCCCAAAAATTCAGAAACTAAATAAATACCAGCATTGAAGGGAGGAAGAAGAAGCCGAACACGAAGACGAAGAACTGGAGGGAACTGGAGGAGGGTAGTCAATATTGTCAATTGTTTAGCACTGCATGCGCAATCACAAAGAAATCACAATCACACATTTGTGCAGCAGCAGCAGCAAAAGCAATTGCCATTGTGATATTTGTTGTTGCTGTTGCACAGTGGCTACTCGCTTCTTGCTTTTTACTGTTAAGTTCAATTGCCAAACAACAGCGAGCGAAATTGTTTTGCTTGCGCCTGTTTTGCTTTTTTTTTCGTCGACTGTCGTTTGTTGTTGCTTTGATGAAAAAACAAAACAAAAAAAATGTTTGGTTCTGTTTTTGTTGTGCGCATTTTCCAAAAAAACGTGATCTTTTCAAATTTTTTGTTTTATTTTTTTTTGTGTGCCTTTTTTTTTTTGCTTTTTTTTACTACTTCGCTTTCTTTTTTCTTTTTTTTTTTGCAATTCTAATGGTGTGGCAAAATGTAGTTGTTGTTATTGTTACTACTGCACTGAGCTGATGTGCGCATGTGCGCAGCTGTTGAGACTTTTTTGTTGCAGTTAATATTTCTTGTTGCTTTGTTTTTGGTTTATTTTCGAATGCTTGCCTCGTTACAGTTGATCGATTGTGGGTGATCCTTTCCAAATAGCGGATTTTTTTTTACTATGCTGCATTTGGTCTGTGTGGCAGTAGTTAGTCTTTGTAGGTGGATTATTGATATTTGAGGTGGGGACACAGCTCTCCAATTATTTTATTCATTATTATATATTTTTACTTTATTTTTAAATGTAATTTTTATCAAAAAAATAATTTTCAATTGAAATTCCCTCCCCATTGATTTCTTTAACTAAATATTTGATCTATTTTTGCTAATCGAAGCACCATATATTGGGTCATATAAAAAGTATTTTCGGTTTTTTTTTTTTTTTTTGTCAATGTTTGAAAAAAAAATTTCTTCATTAAAAATCAATTTTAATGCAGTACAGATTGGCCATTATTATCTATGATCTTTCGCAATTTTTCTGGTAGTTTCATAATTCCATCGGTGTAAAACTTCTGAGATTTATTAGCGAAAAACTTGGCCTAGTTATTTTCTGCGGCTCTTCTGTCGTCCAATTTTTTTTCATCAAGAGAGTTTCGCAGAGGCCGAAACCAATGGTAGTCAGACGGTGCAATGTGCGGGCTATGCGGTGGGAGCATAAAACCTTCCCAGTCAAGCGCAGTCAATTTTCGGCGGGTCATCAAAGATGTTTGTGACCTGGCATTATCATAGTGGAACACAACATCTTTTCTGTTGGCCAATTCTGGTCACTCTTTCCTGATTGCTTCGTTCAAACTGCCGAGTTGTAAACAGTAGAACTGACTGTTTGACCAGTATGTAGCAGCTCATAATAGACTATTCCCTTCCAATCCCACCAAACACTCAACATCCATCCTTTTTTAAATGATTCCAAACTATAATGTGGTTGATGTTTAGTGCCTCCGCTTTCTCAGCTTCTGTATATTTCTTTTTTTTATTCGACATGTTTTTATTAAAAACGTACGTATGGAGAGGCATTTTGTTACGATGTGCTACGACCAGGGGAGGAGGGGTCAGAAATTGCGTTACGTAATATGACAGGCTCAGAGGAAAAGCGGGCTAAAAATTATATGAGAGTAAAAGTGAAAGAATTTAATAACTCAGTGCAAGAATGGCACAAGTAATACGGCTTAGTGTGAAAATGAAACGACTTAAAAGTAAGAGTAAAAATGGTATAACAATTCTTTCAGCGCAAAAATAGCATAGTGACTTATTCCGTTTTTGTTCTGAACACTTTTCGTTTCACTTTTGCTTTGAATCTATTTCGATTCGCTTTTGCTCTTAAGTAAAATTGTTCCATTTTTTTTTGAACTGAGAAGTTTAACCACTTTTCCTCTCAGCCTCTTTTATATGGTTTAGTAATAAAGCAGAAAGAAAATGCAAAAGGAAGAAAGAAAATAAGTCACAAATTCAGTGATTAAAAAGTTCTTAATAATATCTCACTCCATACATTTATTTGTCCGCATAAAAATTTATGATAATACAGAAAAAGAAAAATGTTCATTTCTTTTTAAATCATAGTTAATTTTATGAACGCATATACTGATGTATTACTATACATACGGTATCAAAACTGAATTCAAATAGTAATTTGACTCTCACAAAGATAAACAAATAAAACTATTTCATGATTCGAAAATTAAATTTTATTATTCAGTGTGAAGTGAGAACGATCGGGCTTTATTTTACTTTCGAATGTTAAATTACAGGCTGAGAGGAAAAGCGGTCTAAAATTTATATGAGAGCAAAAGTGAAATAATTTAATATCTGAGTGCAAGAACGTCATAAGTAATACGGCTTAGAGTGAAAATGAAACGACTTAAAAGTAAAAGCAAGAATGGTATAGCAAAAATAGCATAGTGATTTATTTCGTTTTTGCTCCGAACATATTTCGTTTCACTTTTGCTCTGACAATATTTCGTTTCGTTTTTGCTCTTAAGTAAAATTATTCCACTTTTTTCTGAACGTAGAAGTTATACCACTTTTCCTCTCAGCCTCTCATATGTGAACGGTCCCCTAGAGAGTGAGAGCATCTAAAACTGAAATAGTGCTCTTTGAATCAATCATCAATCATCTGTTTTTTTTCTGCGATCAATGCTGCTAATTTAATTCGCTTATTGGAGCATTTGAGCATGGATATGCATTTTTGAACTTTCTCACCCGTCGAATTTAATTGTAATTCCATTACTCTTTGAAGTTTGCTCTTTCAAACATGGCTCTCTTTCTCTTTTTTTCACTTGTCTCCATTGTTTGTTTGCGGAAATGTCAATTTTGAATGCCTCAATTTACATGCAAAATTCATTCAATGAAATGGTCGACCAAATAAAAAAAAAACAATTACAGTAACAGCAACTACGAATAAATAACAATAACATAAACAAGAACAGCGGTAACGACAACCAACAGAAAAACAAAAAAAAATCATTGTAAGCTTGTTGTTGTTTTTCTTATAGTTACATCTGTTGTTGTTGTCGTCATTGTCGTCATCATCATCATCGTTACCGACCCTTGTTCTATTTATGCAGCTACAAGCGTCTGTCATAATCCACCCACACCCAAATAAGCTCAGGTCTCGAATGTCGGCGTAAATTCATGTTTTAAAAAGCAGCAACAGCAATTAAAACACACTGCGCTGTAAAGCAAAGAAAGAAAGAAAGATAGCAATGAAATCTTTTTGCAACAACATCTCATTTCTTTGCGTCTGCACTCGTAGATATAGTGAACTCACATTTCTCTAGTACATTTCTCGTCTTTTCAAACCTACATCCTAAATCAGCGCAGAAAATCAACCATAGAGAAAAAATAACTTCTTTAGAACAAAAACCACCGACAACAACGGCGACCGAGTGTAGAGGAGCGTGGCATCTGCAGTTAAATTATGATTTTTTTTTTGGTTTTATGGGGGTGGCTGGCAGTAGGCAGTGATACTGCGCCAGCGTCAAGTACTTCACTCATTCATTTGCCTGCCTTTCTTGGTATTCTAACTTAAATTTTGACATTGATTTATATTTTAAGGATATTTAATAAAAAACATATTTCCACAGTCATATTTTTGATTAGGTGAATCACAGAGAGAGAGAGAGAGAGAGAGAGGGAGGAGAAGAATGATGTGAGGTGAAGGCAAGGGAAACAATGAGTGCGGAAGGTGAAAGTACCAAATAATAATGAAAAAATCCTATGACAATTTGTGAAAATGCAATCAGTTTAAGTTGCATTTATAGCAAATTTTATTCATTTTATTCGAATAGAGAAAGAAGAATCAGTAAAACTTTGTAGAGTTTTATCATACTTCATTGGCTTACTAAAGCCATCGCAGCCTCAAGTGCAGTCAGATTCAGAGAAGAAGGATACTAGACCGCCGAAAACTCCGGACTCCGGAATACGATTGCAGGCGATGGAGGTCCTAAGATTTGGGTTTGGGATTATTTTCTCAAACTTTAGCATAGTTATCAAACCAATAACTAAACAAAAAACGAAGCAGAAAATCAAACATCAAACCGAATTTAAATCAAAACTTAGATCAAAATCTCATAAAAAATTCGATCTAATTCTGAATAAAATTCAAGCAATTTTTGAAACCTAAGCTCAGGTTAAAAGCAGAAAAAAACTCATATAGAAAACAGACAAAAAATTATTCCAACATTCAGACCAAAAATTAAGCCAGTAGTAGACCAAACTTAGTTTAAAATTCGGCTATGTAGGTAGGGTAGCCAGATTTTATATCTAAAAAATCAGTAATTTGATTTACTTACTTAGTTGGCTCTAGTTGAAGAGTGTTATTTTCGTACGTCGAGAGAGGGCTCTGCTTCTCAATTGCCTACTGAGCCCGTAGTAACACCTGTTGACTATGTGGTATCACAATGGGCCGTTCAGGCCTAAGTGTGTCTCTCGACAGCCACTCCAACCTAACCTAACCTAACACCTGTTGGCCAGAGTTATTCTTCGCTTCGAATTTGTAATTGTCAACAGTCCAAGACACCGTGACTCTTAGTTTGTTGACACAAAATATTTCGTTTTGTCCTCGTTCACCACTAAACCCACTCGACGGAACTCCCTTTCTAAGTTGGAGAATGCTTTGACCTTGAAAATTAGAAAATTAGTACATTTTCCAGGAATTTATATATTTTTACTTTTTTTAATATAAGCTCACTTCCTCTTAAAACATTAAATTTAAAAAGTCCACTCAGCGGGTTCCGAAACTATCGTCTGATCTTCTAGTTTTATTAACTCGTTGACATTCTTTTGGCATCATTGTTCATTCAAAGTTTTAATAAAGTCCTTTCATTGAACTCACTCACTTTCATTGAAGAGGAATCGATTGCAAAATTTGTTCTAAATTTCAGAATGTACCACTACTCAGAAAATTACTGACAAAGTCCAATCTGGACTTGGAGTAGAAGGAACTAGAAACTAGCTGGTAGGAGCGAGATAGTGAGTTCCATCCATTAGGACGGGTTATAATTAGAGCACTTTCATATTGTTGAATCACTTAGACTTCCGGACAAAGCCACTGTTTTCCAGACCGAAGTTCTGGCGATCAGAGAAGTCTTCAAAGCACTGACCAAACCTTAAAGACAGTCAAACCATTAAGTCTCTTGACTCAAAATTAATATCCATTAAATTGGTTATCCAATGTAAGGAGTTACTCGTCTCTTCACTAAAGAATCGAGGAGGGTGGGGTTTTATCAAAAGAGCTTAGTTTTTTTGAAACATGAAGCATCAGATTACCAGTAAAATCATTTGCTTTTTGAAAAACAAATAGCTTTTATACACTCAGCGAAATGAAAGGGAAGGACGCAGTTTTATTTTGAACCCTATCTTTAATCCTCTAGGAAAAGGTTTTTTAATAACTATGTCCGTACTTTGCCAGCTTATTGCTCTAACGTCTCAGCCCTGCCATTCTTCAACGTTTATGTTCTGTCATAGTCAACATTTTACCATGGAGCGAACTGTCGAAATTATTAAAATTTATTATAAAATTACGTGTTTTGTTCGCCAAACTTTTCGCGAGCTACGAAATATTTGTCCGATCGAGTGATTAATTGAACGAATTATCGCGAAATCCGAGCAAAGCGGTTCGGTTGCCGATCGAGCAGTCTCTGTATGGCGTGTCGGCATGTCGAAACTCGCAGTCAAGCGAGAATATGGCGGAAGACCCAAACCTCTCGATTCCTCGTCGTGTACATTTGTCTCAAGAACAACTTAAAAATTTATTTATATTTAAATATGTATTACATCCTCAAAATACGAAAAAGTAATCATACTCAAAAATTTTTTAGTACGATTACTGTAATGGTACTCAAGTAACAAATTAAATTTGGTATTTTATGTGTAATAGATTACAAAAGTAATCGAAACCGATCAGCTCTGTTTCTACCACACTTACTTACACGAGGGAAGAGAAATCCCTCAGTTTACAAATAGTTTTTCAATTCCTTTGAGGAATTGAAAGCATCTTTAAATAGAACCTGAGACTCCTGGAACTCCAGTCTAGCATTCATTATTCACCAAGCCACCGAGGTATTGAGGAATTACATATTTTAAATTACAAATTACAATCCAGTAATTAGATTGAATTCCAAATGTAATTGATTACACAAGGGGAAATAAATTTCTACAAATTACAATCCTCAGTAATGGTTGAATTGGTTCCAAACGTAATTGATTATACAAGGGAAGAGAAATTCCTCAGTTTTCCAATAGTTTTTCAATCACAATTTCCTGAAGAATTACGTATTTTGAATTACAAATTACAACCCAGTAATGGAATTGAATTCCAAATGTAATTACACAAGGGAAGAAAAATTCTTCAGTTTTCAAATAGTTTTTCAATTCCTTTGAGGAATTGCATATTTTAAATCACAATCTAGTAATGGGATAGAATTGTGGAATTGAACTCCAAATGCAATTAATTACACAAAGGAAAAGAAATTCCTCTGTTTTCAAATAGTTTTTCAATTTCTTTGAGGAATTACATATTTTAAATTACAAAGAACAATCCAGCAATGGAATTGAATTCCAAATGTAATTGATTACAAAAGGGAAAAGAAAGTTCTCAAATAGTTTTTCAATTACAATTCAATGAGGAATTACATATTTTAAATTACAAATTACAATCCAGTAATGGAATTGAACATTTTTACATTTCCATTACTGAGGAATTGAAATGTTAATTACCAATAACAATGCCCCGAAATGGAATTGGCAAAATAAACTTACTTCTATTACAAGAAATTGGAAATTTTAATTACCGATTACAATTTCAAGGCATTGTAATTAAAGAGGAATTTAATTCCGAAAGTAATCATTACTACCCAACTTTTGTTGTATAGAAGTTCGACTGTAGCAACAAAAGTAGGAAGTCAGTGTAAAGTCAATTACGTAAATTCAAGTTATTTCGCATACGTTAATTTAAAATCCAATATTGTCAAAAATAATTGCTTAAATTTAAATAAATTCAAATTCATTTATGCTAATCAACTGCAATTAAAGCGCACAACTATAACGAATCAGCGAATAAAACTTTTGTAATAGCTTAGAATTTTAATATGATTTTTTTTCTTCAAAAATTTTCTGTTAATATTTCTACTTAATATGGTTACAATCCATTAACAAGTTTCTAATTGCTTATCGTGCTGCATTTAGCAATAACAACAGCGCAAACTAAATAGATACCAGCAGCAGCTATTTATTTTAATGATTTTCATTCTTACAATCTTAATAACATTCACAAGTTTTTTTTTTTTTTTTACTTTTGGCATTCGAATAGTTTTCCATGTTTGTATGTATGTGTGCACTTGAATGAGAACTAGAAAAATCCAATTTATCCAACGTAAGGTTTTAAAATATTTTTGGGGCTTTAACAAACTGGAATTAATCCTACCATGAGAAAACACCTGCAATATATCTTATTTTTCTGGTGTTTTATAATCAGCCAATTATGTGCATTTAGTTGTTATTTGAAGATTTTTATCAATAATCATAATTCTCATGTTTTTCAGCAGCAAGAATTTTTCTTCGCGCTTGGAAAATGTTTGTGATTTTGCCAATTGAAAATTTGAAGGTCTTTTGTACCAATTTCAATTTCATTGATGTTTTGTTATTTGGTAATGATTTTATATTTATTTAAAAGTAATTGGTATTAGGAAATATTTTGAAAGCTGTTTTGAAGAATATTCGTTAAGATTTATATGACTGTAACTAATATCCACTTCATAAATTTGTGCCTTAAGTTTATTTTTTTTTGTTTTTTTTTCATATCCATTCAACACAATTTTTCTATGTCAAGAAAGATATAACTTGCACACATTCACATTTATACACACTCACACTCATCAAAGTAATTTTACGTATAACAACAGCAACAACTAATTGAATTCATTATTCATAGATGTATGAATGCATTCATTTCAGCACATCATAAGATTTCTATTCGTTCAAAGGTTATGACGTTGCCATGTCAACATTTCTGTTATTTATTATCTTTTAATAAAAGGGTTTTTTTTCTACATTTGTTGTTGTGTTGTTGTTGGTGTTATGATGTCGCGCTTTGTTGCCATTAAGGCTACATAACAGCAGTTCCCAAAATCAAAGCACTCCTCATTCGCCTCCTACTCCTCTTCAAGTTTAACTTCAACTTGTGCGAATTTATTATCGTTGGCATTGGTGGCGTGCATTGTGTACTCGTATTATTTCGCAGTGCACTCGTATACTGTTATGCTAACGGTTTTTTGAAATTAGCATTCAATAGATTTTATTTTTTATTATTTTCGCAAAAGGTTTGTCTTTCTTTATTTCAGTTAAATGAACGCTAATCAACGCCTTACACTATGCCAAGCTAATGCGCGCAGGCTTTATTTTCACCTTAAGGGGAGGTTACCGTTGAGTGGCATGAAAAATTCATGGATTTCTGGATTTTTTTTTTTAATACAAAATAAATACTTTTGGAAATTAATTTTAATTTATTTTATTCTCCTGTCAATGGACTGTAAATTTCGGTTCTATTTACAAAAAAAAAAAAAAAATCGAAAATGGCGATTCCAGCTCTTATCTGCGCGGGGCGCTCCACAGCCTCGCCAGTTCTTCTGAAATAAAAACGGTTTCAAAATTATTAAACTAAACAAAATTTGGGTGAAAGCATGCCCAGTGATTGAAACCTCAACATACTCTGCCCAATCCACAAGAAAGGTGATTCAACGATCCGCGCCTATAAGGTTCTATCGAGCATAATGTGTGAAAGACTGAAGCACATCATCAATAAACTGATTGGACCTTATCAGTGTGGCTTCAGGTCTGGGGGGTTACTCTGTAGTTCGATTCGAAAGGCAGTTCTATTCGAATGCCAAATTCGATCCTAAAGGCACAAAATGAAATCTGGGGGGTTACTCGTAAGGCAGTTCTATTCGAATGCCAAATTCGATTCGAAAAGGCACAAAATGAAATCTAAACATCGAACAAATAATATTCGAAAATGTTTTCTAGAGTACCAATCGTTCGAATTCGAGTAAATTTTCCTTCGAATCGAACTACAGAGTAACCCCCCTGATAAATCCAACGCGTGAGCAGTCAGTGCAACATTCTCCAACTTAGCAAGGGAATCTCGTTGAGTGGGTCTAGTGGTCTAGCACTCGCTCGACTTACGAAAATAACGCTCTTCAAGTCCGTTTTGTGGTCCAGTGTGGGTGAACTATGCGCTCTATGAGCTGTACGTCGACATTGACACAGTCAAAGCGCATAAAAATCCAGCGTCTTTGCTGGCTGGGTCATGTTGAGCGAAAGGAAAAAGGTGCTCCGGCTAGAAGGGTGTTTTATTCGAGCCACGGATGTGGAACGCGCAAAAAACGAGGACCTAATCTTTGTTGGAAAGACCAGGTACAGGGGGACCTGACTGCACTTGGCTTTGCTAACTGACCTGAATTCGAGTTAATCAATTTTTGACAAAAATTGCTTTTGGAGAGCCCGAAAGAAATAGCACACGAATGTTGATATAAGACACAAACGTACAACTCTCCAGTTTTGGTGTCCAGTCAAAGGCTTACTTCAGCTCCTCCCTCTAGTTTTTGAAGCGTGCGTAGTGACATAGCACACGCCTCAGGTTTTCATTTTCATTCGGCCATGTTGGTCAGTATGAGTCATCGTCATGTCCGAATCTATGCAGGTACTCCTTAAAGCACCTATGACCGCTTAGTAGCTGCGTGATGTAAAGATCTACATCTCCGTGTCTTCGTTGACACCAATTCGCAATGTTGGGAATCAGCGTTAATGTCCATCGCCCTTTTGTGGAGCACTCCCAGCGTTGCTGTCACTCCGATATAGATCGTTGAAGTTCTTCCATTTTTAATATTCCCGCGAGTCTTTCTCTTGCTTTATTATAAAGCCTCTTGAGCTCGGTCGCGTGTATGTGTATGGGCAGCTTTCCCGCGTCTTTCGATACGGTTCGGAAAGCACTGAACACCTTCAAAGAGCTTATCCTTTGAACGGCTAGCGCCTTTTTAATGTGCTTCCACAAAGTCCATCACCGTGGACAAAAGCAGCCTTCTGCTCTCGTGAGGCCCTCCAATGTTTGCTGCTGACCGCTGCAAGATGGCTCTTGAAAGACATCTTAATATCGATGAGCACTCCTAGATATCGGATATGATGTTTAGATATTATGGTGTGCTTTCCCACACTCACCTCCAGCTGCTCTCTTTTCTTTCTAGTGCTCAAAAGCACGACTTCTGTTTTTTTGGCTGCCAATTCCAATTCCGCCTCGTTTAACCATCGTCGCACTCTGGAGATTGTATAATTGCCGACAAACTGCAAATTTTTCAGTCTCTTAGATACTGCCACCAACACAATATCATAGGAATATCCTACTAGCGTTATGCCTGCCGGGAGGTCCAGTTTGAGTACACCGTCGTATATCACGTCGGCACAGATCCCTGTGGTACGCCTTATACTCCTTCACACCATCATCTGTGTCATATAAGAGCTAAGATATAGCTCTCCAGTGCCCGCATGATTTGCTTCCAGTTCGCCGAGTTGAAAGCATCCACGTTACAATTGAGCAGGATTGAATAGATATGGAAACCATTCTGCATTTTTCAAGTTGTCCAGCACTTATTCATTAAGTAAGCACCAAAAGCACTTTGTAAATCCTTTCAGTAATTAAAACAGATGTGAGTTAAGGATGCAAATTATGTCCAAGAAAAAAATTTAAATTTTCATCGCTATGAACGGTAACCTCCCCTTAAGATTGCGTTTCATTTGCTGCTTTTCAGTACTAAGGTTTTGTGAAAATGCTTTTCTCCGTAGCTGGAAAATTCTATTGTATTATATTAAGTGCTTAGTGTGTCTGTCCTATTTGTGTTTTGAGTAAATGTAGAAAAACTATTCACACCTTCTTTTGAAAGAGAAGGTCAGAATGTGGGATACCTAATAAAATTGAACATTGTTTTCCAACATTTTTTCTCAAAATGTATTGATTGATACTATATACCTACATAACGCTGCCTTAATTTGCTAAGGCCCTAACATCAAATTTTTCAATATCGAGTTTTTGATGGATTATGATAAAGCGTGCCCACTTTCGTCTGTGCCAAAAATTTTAGAGACCTGCACCGAGAACTTACAAGCTTTTCTTTTAGTTAAAAATTCTCGAAGCAATACTCCAAATAACAAAATGTTTCCTGCTTCTCCTGTAAAATTTGAAAAATGCGTGTTAGAGCCTTAGCAAATTAAG
This sequence comes from Toxonevra muliebris, assembly GCA_963691655.1. NCBI lineage: Eukaryota > Metazoa > Arthropoda > Insecta > Diptera > Pallopteridae > Toxonevra > Toxonevra muliebris. Next base: position 74,085,749 of record OY829329.1, read on the forward strand.
GCAGCGATATGTAAAAAGAAAATTTTAAAACAAATTGCAATTGCAAAAATTGATTTATATCGGTATTATTAAATTAGTTTAGTTTCTATTGAAATAATATTGTGACATGCAAATCAGGTATTAATTTAATAAAACTGGCTAAAAACACTAGCAGCAACAACAACTAAACACCACACCGCTTATAACCTTAAGTCAATTTAGTTATACCCTCATATATGTATGTATGTATTACTAACCGTTTATGCTGGGCGACAATATTTAAAAATAGTTTTAAAATGCCAAAGAAATAAATAATAAAATAAAAAAACAAAAACCAAAAATGTGCATAAATTTAAAGAGTTTTCCAATGGAACATAGATTGAGAAAAAAATTTATTTTGCATAACAAAAGCACAAAATTTGCATGCAACATTAAAGCCATGACTATGTGAGGCACGTTTAAATGTAAAGAAAATGAAAAATAAAAGTGTAAATAAAATTGCGCAAAAACACATTTTCATTTATGAAAAGCCAACATTTTCAGAGTATTCTAAACCAGACACATGCATAGGGGAGAAGAGGGATACTTGTTCAACCATCAATTTTCGCAAAATGAAAATAACTAAAATTTTGTAGATAGAATCACTGCAAAGCGTAAAAAATGCCATTTATCAGCTGCTCTATCGCCGCTAATGCATTTTTTATAAAATATTGGATTTTAACAATAATTTTTGCTAATCCAAGCTTATTTTTTTAATGAAGTGAAATTTTCTATTTTCTTCTTAATTCTCAATGTAGGACTCACACTTAGGACTGAACGGCCCATTATGATACCACATAGTTGGACTTACAGTTTAACGCCGATTCCGAACGGCATTGTGGCAATTTTTTATCGGATTGGTGGTTCTAATTCATCGGCCTTTTCATTGTATTCGATGTTCCTGTAACCAGGAACCCATATAAGGCCAATGTCCAGCCTATGTCTTAGGGTGGCAAGTAACTCCCTACATTGGTTAACTAATCTAGATGATATTATGTGTAAGCCGAGAGCCTTAATTGCCACCTGGCTGTCTGTGAAGATAGCTACTTTAGCCCTCCTTTGAATTTTGGTCAGTGCTTTGCAGGGTTCTCTGATCGCCAAACGTTCGGCCTGGAAAACACTGACTTCAACCGGGAGACTAAGAGAATCAACAATATTGAGGTGTTCTCAGTAGACTCTCACACCAACACCGCAGTCTATCTTTGACCCGTCGGTGCAGAGTTCTATCTGAAGACCTGCTCCCACACGTTTCCTTCTCCAATCTGCTCTTGTTGGAAACAAGATGTCGAAGCTCTTCTTGAAATTTTATTTGGGTATCATGTTGCCAGTCAGTGTTATGTTGGTTTGCTATGTTCGGTACTTGTGACAGAATTCTGCTGTGTCCGTAGTTTTTGGCAGTCCTGGACCATATTTCTCTGAGTCTGACTGCACTTGAGGCAGCGGAAGCTTTGGTATATAGTTCCATAGGAAGCAAGAGAACTGGCACGTTTAGGGCCTCCGTCGAGCATGAGCGGATAGCCCCTGTAATCCCTATGCATGCTGACCTTTGAACACTACCTAGTTTAGTTTGGTTATATCCGTTCCTTATAGCATGCCACCATACTAATGATGTATACGTCAGGATTGGCCTTATTATGGATGTGTATGACCAGAGTGACACTTGTGGACTTAGACCCCACTTTTTTCCTAGCATTCCTTTGCAAGTATATCATGCTATGTAGACCTTCCTGACTATAAGTTCTATGCGGGCTTTCCAACTGAGCTAGTATCAAGGACAACCCCTAAGTATTTGGCGTTAGTTGATAAAGCTAAAGATACAACACTGAACTATAAATAAATACGAATAATAACAAGACATACGAGATAAATTACAAAAAGGAAATCATGTCACCCTCTTCTCCCCTACATGTGCCAGAGTTGCCATGAGGCTGTACAGCTCAACGTCTGAATCGCAGAGTTTCAATTATTCTGGTATATGAGTTGGGAAATTTAGCACAAAATAAATTTGTTAAATGCCTCGAATGTAAATATCGATTTTTGAGTTATTGCAAATTTTTTTGTTTCAGCTTCTTTTTTTGGGATTTTTGTGTTTTTTCGCATATGTGCGACATTTATGTGTGTGTGTCTGTGTGAGAATTTAGTAGTAACCCAGTGGGCAAAATCTTCGTAAACTACATCGTTTACCAGAGATTGGCGAAAGTTTTGCGGACAAAACTATAGCGATCGGATCTGAAAACGAAACGCAAACGAATCATATGTTGCTCAGGTTGTTGCAGCAAAAGTTTCGTTTACGACACTCGCAAAAGTTATCATTAGCGAGCCTTTTGCGAACCTTTTTACGAATCATTTCTGATATCGTTTGCGAGCATTTAGAGATATTTTATACGAGTCTTTTATGATATCGGTAATGAGTCTTTTGCATTATTTTTTGCGAGTCTTTAACGATATTACTTACGACTTGTTCAATCATTTCATTTCATTTTTTACCACAGCAAAGAACATTAAGAATTTTAATAATATTTTAATAATTATTAACAATTTTAATTAATACTTACGACCTCGATAGACTACTGAGTAATGAACCAGACTTTCATCCGGGAAGTTCGGGTTCGATTTCCGTCTTTGTTTAGTGGTTAATTCTCATAACCTTCTTGTATTCACTATCGATATGAAGTGTATGAGAATTACAAGAAAGTGCACAAGCAATGGAATAGGCAATGGAAAAAGCACCAAGTGAAAACTTATCGTTTGCGAGCACGCATTGAGCGAATATTCGTGTGACGCTCGTTTCTGAGACCGTTTGCGAGAGTTTAGGCGAACGCTCGCTCAACTTTCGTAGCTTGGTCCATTGGGAAGTTGTTGCTTATTGTGTTTAATGCTGCATGGATTTAATTTTTGGTGGTTTGCTGAAGCCCACATATACAGGCAGACATACAGACAGACAGACAGATAGACATACACACTCTTCATACCCTCTATTTGCATAAGTTTGCTACGTATATTTTCGTATGTGTGTAGTTCATATATTATTTTTTGTTGAGCTCATTTTAACTGTTTCATTATTGCCATAATTGCATCTAATGCTGGTACGTTTTTGCTCGTTGACTTTTGTTCTGCATTGAACACAATTTATATTCAAATATTCTTGGAATTATTATTTACAATGTACGAGTATTCGAGTGACTATTTGTGAATTTGCCCTGCAACCAAACTATTTAGTGTTGCATTTGATTTATTTTGATTTGGTGCGTGTTGCATAGCATAGCATAGCAAATACAGCTGTTTTTTTTTGCCATGTCACAAAGTGACTAATGAACATATTATTTAAATATGATGTGATTTGTTTATGTACGAAAATTGCTTTATGATGTGTTTTTGCTTTCTTGAGCACACAATGTTTTTATTGAGCACACAAAATGTACTTCTGAGTGCATACATACTATGTAATAAATTTAAAGCAAATGGATCGTTATTTACCAATTCGCTACAGAGTCAATAATTAGCAAATTGTGGAAAGTCGCAGCTATTTCTTCTTGGCGAAAATTAATTACTTTAAACTTTAAAACTAATTTGAAGTTTGAAGAGTTAAAATTTCTTCTCATACATTACTGAATTATTGTAAATACCTCGCGATAGTCAAGTTAGGTTAGATTGAAGCGAAATGCTCAGAACAACTGAGCGTTCACGAGGGCCAAAAAACCTCCACACCTACGAAACAAAACTCCTCAAAAATCGATCTATCCTGAAACCGCCGGGACATTTCGTAAGGGCGATTTGCATTACGATGCAAAAGGTCTTGGACAAAATCGACTAATAGTGCGGTGGGCATGGTCTCTCTGTGAATCCGAATAAAAGTACCTTAGTATTCTTTACTCGGAAGCGTAATCAGGAAGCGTTTCGACTCCCTGTACTGAAAGGAGTTACCCTGACTTTGCCCTCGGAAGTGAAGTACCTGGGGGTAACCCTAGATTCCAAATTTAGTGGAAAACTTATGTCGAATAAAAAACTCTCTGCAAAGACCGTGCGCTTGTTGTTAGTCGCACTGGGCGGTTTCGGAGATGCGTTTGCAGGGTCCATACAAACCTCTCTCCGTTTGTAGCTCTTGACCGCTTTTCTGTGTTCTTTCAGGAGCGTAAGGTCTCTTTCACCAAGTGTTTTCTCCTCTTCCGAGCTCATGTGTTTAAGGAATCGGATCAAAGGTAGGTAGTTGCAACTTTTTTTTCAGCTTTGGAAGACCTTGCATGTTTACCGGTCTCCACATCCGATGTCTTAATGGTGTCGTCGTCTTTGTCCGATTCTTGTAGCAGCTTCTCTTCAGTATCATCACCAGGTCCACCGGTGATGACCGATGAGGTCTCATTCCGGTGTTTTTGGTGGTGAGGTTACCGAGATTGCTAAGGCTTGCTACAAGAGTGTTCACAGTTCATTCGACCGAAAGATTGGATATTCTCCATAGGTGAGTCCATGGAGGTTGTCCGTTCTTGGCGAAAAGAGTCAGGTCTCTGCCTGTCATTGGTTCTGTTCTGTCCGGAGTTGTTTTTGTTATGGCTTGCTATCTTTTTTTATTTGGGTTTCATTTCAACTGTTTCTTACGGCCACCTGCCCCGCCAAATCCAAGAAAAAAGTGGCGGTGGTACATACGATGGCAAGTCACTTTGAAAGTCAAAGGAAGGTAATGGGAAAACATTTGGTCGACTATGACAGTGTCCCCTATCATGGCAAGGCCACCGTTACAGTCTGAGGAGGTCTCCGTACAAAGGCAACCAAATTTTAGAACTGGAAGTCCAACGAACTCGGTTCCACCGTGATGACTACGTAAAAATATTTAATTAAAAATTGAATGCACTCAAACGGCAAACCCGGCGTTCCAGAATCAATCTACTGGCTTCCAAACTCACTCAATAGGCACGGGTCGCATGACACTTTGGGTTAGAGGAGCTTTTATAAGAGGATTTACTCCCTTCACCTGATCTATCTCAGTCAATTGCACATCAGATGTCCTAAGTGCCCTATTTCTAGTAACAGGTTATACCGGCCATCTGGTATACTATAGTTACCAGCCATCACCACGTGGAGGTGATAGGCCGGACTTCCATTAGAAACTCAATTACGGCACGTAGCCAAGTGCATGTGACTAACGGCACGACGACCGATGTAAGGGTAAAAAAAACATTTTAGAATTCGGTTTTGCATTGCCGCAAAGTTTTCATCATCATTATCATCTCACACTAACTCTCGCGTTTTAGCCGATGGCTATTATTGAGTAGTAGTCGCTGATGCTGTGTGTTTTTGTTGTCTTTACGAGCATCATCTCATATCCCTACAATCGCAAATCAATAAAAAACGCTTAAACAAGTGCCGAAGACACACATCGAGCAGATGAATATCGAACGCGTGAATTGTGTTGTTGCACCAAGCAACTCAAGTAGCTGTTGTTGCAACCATTTAATGCAATCGACAATGTCGTCATTGCTGCTGTTCGATGATCATGATGATTATGATCCTTATAATTACGATTATGTATATGTAATCACGATGATCATTACAATTTCACAGTTGCTGCTCTCTCACTGCTATCCATATGCATATACACATACATTCATACTAGTGATGTAACGGATGTTAAGTACCCAAAGAGAATTCGAATGACAAAAGCTGACAATTGCGGATGAGGATGCAAATGCGGATGCAAAGGTGGATCCGAATGCGTGAGGCGAATATTTATTATAATTATTATATTTATATAATTAGATTTATTAATAATTATCAAAAAATACAACGGTGGTGGATCAAAATATATGTATAAGATCGTTACTGGTGACGACTCACGAATCTATGCGTATGAACCAGAAAGTAAGCAGCAGTCGACTGCGCCAAATCCAACAAGCACTGATTCACAAAGAATGAAATGTACAGAATTAGCATCCATAGATCCGGGCGCAATATTCGAATTCTTGAGGGAGACTTAACTCAATGAAGCACTTTAAGCAGATTAGACTAGACAGAGAAGAGGTTACGGTACAACGACATAAACCTGTCTAATATAATACGATACCACTTGAGCAACGTAGAACGGTCAATTCTTAATGGTACACAATCACTTGTTTGCCAGAAGTATTTGATGAATAGAGGGGAAAAAACAAACGTCGTCGAATCATGCGAGCTCCCACTCACTCGTCAAATAATCGAATTTTTGTCTACTCAAAACGTCGAATTGATGGGTCATCCGCCTTACCGTCCTAATTTAGCACTCAATTTTCGTTCCCGGATATAAAAAATAAACTGAGTAGACAACGAGTTCCGACGCCCGAAGAAATCGTTGATGCGTTCAAAAACCATATTTTTGAGATTTTTTAAAAGGAATGGAAATAATGTTTTGACAATTTGTTTAAACAAATACAAAAGTGTATAAATTTTCATTGAGAACATTTTGATAAACAATTAAGCCGTTTCCAAAGATTAATTTCTGTTTTTTCATTCCTACAGTCGAAATTTAAGTAGTGCCCCTCGTACATTCGCAAAAGAGCAGTAGCGAACGCAAATGTCAAAATTATACGAATTTTTCGCATGCAGCAAATGCGAATGCAGACATTCGTTACATCACTAATTCATATTATAAGTGTTAATTTATAATTACACATATTGAATCCGAAACTGAGACTTTCACGGGACTGCGCAACCACACCAGTCACCGTTAGAATTGATTTTAGCTGTTGAATTGGTGACTATGGCGGTACTTTGTCATTAGTTAGAAAATATTGATGCATGCCACTTTTGTTGCATGATTCGAATGCTTTGTGGAAAAAAGTGGTGGTTTGTCTGTCGGTGGTGTGAGCGCGAGTGAGTGTGCGCACGCTCTTCTTTTTTTTTTACCAGAACGACAGCGATTGTCAGCATTGATAGTGCGTAAAGGTGCGAAACAAGTGCCTTGGGGATTCGCGATTAAACTTGATGCAGGCTGCATGGAATTGGTGCACATCAGTCGATGGTTTTAATGTATTGGTGGTGATTATGGTGGACGGAAGTAGGTTGGCAATGAGGTGATTGTTTTCCCAGCCGGATTGGATGGTTTTTCTTTTGAAGGTGTCAAATAAAAAATGAGCTTTGTTTAGAAACGAAATTGGAATCGTTAGCAAAACCAATTATGATAATGAAGAAAAAATACTTATTCTATATTCGAATATTGGGGTATTTAAATAGGCGTTAAAACTAAAGAAAAGAAAAATGTAGTCATAAATAGGAAAATGAATTGATCTAGTTGCGTTGAATTATTATGCTTTTAAATGATATATTTCGTTGACCAAATAAATTATAAACTTTCAAGTGATTGCGAAAGATATTTTTATCTAATTGACTTCCAAATCAACCAACCCAACTCTCATGTCACATCACAAACTGATCTTGATCTTTATCGATGTAACCTTAATATAACATTCGGTGGCCTTTGCTGCTGTCTGGCACCACTGCGCATGAACAGCTTTTCTATGTGTTCATACGTGTTCACATTTGAACATGGAATGTCGCGAAAACTTTAAGAATATTTTTTTTCGGGTTATTTTGTTTCTAGCAACCAACTATTTATTTGCAACATTTACTTGTAATGTTGAGGTAGCATAACATGCGCCCAGCTCATAACGCGTCATTTTTACGCTTTAACACTTTTAGCTGCTTGGCATTGGTATTGAAAGCACCTGCATTTAAACCGTAAACTGTGCGCCCATTCAAATTTTGGCATACACTCCTAAACACTTTGGATTCTGAACTACAAACGCATGAATTCCTTTTATAATCTTTTTATTATTTGTTTGTTTGTTTCTGTTGTGGTTCTTTAACATATATGCAATATTGAAAAGTTATGTTGGCATTCTGACGCCTAACGTGTTTAAAATTACAGAAAAACTTTTTATTTCTCATTGTCATTAATAATAAAATGTGTAGGGTGCAGTTGCCTCATATCGATCAAGGCCCATCAATGAAGAGAGCAAAAAAATATATTCAGATTCACTTCCTATCCCCAAAAAATAGTATTGTTAAAATTTCACTTACTATAGAATTTATTTATATTAACGCAAAAATAAAACCCTTAATTTTTGTAGAATTTAAGGATTTTATCGAAATCCGTTCTGCTCCATCCTTCCAGTTTGAAAATCCCTTGTCAACCCAGATTTCTTCGATTTAAAGGCACGCGAGTTGAAATTGAGTATTAATTTCCCTCGCACGTTTCTGTGCAGACAGTCCTGTATTGTTTTTGTTGAGTTGAAACCGCTGGTTATATTTTTTCCAACTTTCAAAAATTGAGGGCACCGACGATTTTTTTACAACCGGCTCTAGAAAAAAATTCTATTGACGTAAATTTTCTATGGTTTATTTATATTTTATACACAGATTTTTACATTTTTATATAATTTATAATGAATACTTATATATTTTATTGTGTATAGTATTATATTATTTATGATTATCCGAAGTAAAAACATTGAAAATCGAAATCAGGCTTGGAACCACCGTTTAGTATTTCGTCAGGAAACCGTCTAGAGCATTACTGTTCACTCGTCTGCTTTTTTTTGTCGGTCTCGATCTGGTGAGACGGCGTGGTCCCATTGCAGACTAAAGCGTCACCATTCACCAGGATTGGATAAGACTTTGTGACATTTTGGGCACGTTTTCCACCTCTGTGGGTTATTTTAGTAGCCTCTTACGACAGGCATACCTTACCGCGGGAATATTCAAGCCCTCTTTCTGTAGGGGCAATGGTTATCTAGGTGATTTCGTGTATTCGGCTTGAGACGTTTCAACCCGACTTCACATGATTACCTTGTATCTCCCGAGTAATTTACGTGTTTTGTAGTTGATCTATGAGTTCATTTCTTCTGTGTCTTGCGGTTGTTGGATAGAATTTCCTAAGTAACGAAGACGGATCCAAAGTAACGAAGTCGGGTCCGCATTCTTCCTCCTCGTTACATATTCGATACGTATCGTCTTATGTTATACCCAAGATGGATAAGTGTTTGTTGTTTGTTACAATGCCCTATGTAAAGTCCTTTGGCAATTCGGACTTTTTTTCTGCTTAAATTAAGCAATAGCGAAATACTGTCCAGCCAATATTAATTTTAACGAAACTCCATGGTAAGCCACAGAATAGTCGTGGTTCAGTGAAGTTACTGTATGATTCTTTCCTAGCAAGTTCGTCTGTCATTTCGTTGCCTACATGTCCCCTATGCCCTGGCACCCTAATGAGTGAGAAGCTAGGCTGATTAGGACCTGTAAGCAGTTCCAAATTATTTTAGAGGTTATTTAATATGCAGCAAGTGCAAAGAGAGCAGCTCTAATCTGAGAGTGATGTAAAAGTTCATATTTATCATAGATCTGTTTTCATACTGCCTTAGGAAGAGCTCAATGGCATACACTTCGGCTTGGAAAACTGAGTTACCAGTGCCCATACCTGCGTAAAAGGATTTTGTTGGTCTAATCCTGTACACTCCCACTCCAACTCCTTCGTTTGTCTTAAAACCATCTGTATCAGGCTATTATAACCATATGAAAACTTGGGCCTAACCTGTTCTCAGTTAAATATGTCTATCAGGAATTGTGACCTCGAAGTTGCAGCAGCAGTTGTAACGTAGAAGACATTTGTCAGTAGTATGGATAATAAGATTTTGAATCTGGTTTATTTCATCACTTTTTTATGCCCTAAGAGGACATTAGTCCTCTTCCTATCTAAACTTGGCCATAGGGCCCTTAAAACTTCACAAGCGCAAGGTTTCGACACTTATAGGTATTGTAAAAGCTCTTTAGCTCAGACCTTATTGTGACTGCACTTTTGAGCTGATCATTTATGCTTATCCTTCAGGTTATGCCATTTACTCTCGTATTTGTCTTTCATAGTCTTCTCGATCCTTTTGTCCTTTCAAGCGGATACAAATTGCCTTTTTTCTGGATCAGTCTTACAGTGGGAGAATGTAAGCATCAGATTTCTTCAGGACTTTTTAAAAAATTCTTCTTTTCGCTAAACAAGCGCAATAAAAAATGCTACACTCTGCCTAAATACATTCCTAAAACATAAACAAGAGAATCGTCTTTACAAAGGAAAGGAAATTTGGGCTAAGTTAGGAAATATTACCAAAATTGCAGCAGTGTTGCAAGTGGTGCGGTTTTCATGACCGCTAGTGTATTTACTGTTTTCAAAAGCGTCTTTGTTGCTTTCTCGATTTTGACTGCCACGCTCAACACGCTCATCTCTAAAAACTCCTGTGGGCTCTGCTTCCAAAGATGAAGTGCATTGTTTTTACTTACTCTGCTACGCTCTTCTCAATTTTTCTTTTCAGTCGCAACAAGACCGCACACTTCGCCTTGATTGTCATCTTCGATTATATTTTTATAAAATTGAATTATAAATAACGCTCGCAAGCTACTAAAATTCATCAAATTTTAACTTTTAAAACAAAAATGAAAACTGCGCTGCTCGAAAAATGCAAAACAATGGCGATGACAGTAATCTGCATTGCCAACTATCTCAGTGGAGACATGGGCGCAGGGTTGCAAAAATTAGTATAAAATCAAATTATTTTTAGCTAAAAGTCGATTTAAAAAATTTCTTAAAAAAAGTTAGACCTAGGTAATTTTGAGCTTCGCTGACCTCAACTACTTTTCGATGGGGAAAATTTTTCACCAAACCCCATGATATGTTTCGCGATCGTTTATCCGATATAGGCATATATCGATTAGTGGCTTTGTAAAACACCCAAAAGAGTAGGTAAGGGGGTTGGTGGAGTGTTGCTGTCCAGAGGCTGATATTAGGGGAAGGGATAAATTTCAGCAGTTGCACTTTATACACATTTATGTATTTGTTAATTTTCAATTTATAAGTCTAAATATCATAAATCAAATGCCTTGTTTAGTCTTGTTCTTTTTATTTTATTTTTTTTTTTAGTTGAATATTTTTTCATTTGCTGTTTATTTTTGAGCTTATGTAGCAGGAGTAAGTGACATTTTTTTTGACACTTTTCGCATGCCAGCAACAAACATACAAAATTTGACCCAAATTGTTAACAAAAAAAATGAATTTCTCAGTTAAATGAAGAAGGGAGCGGTAAATTTGTTAAAATATAAAATTCTAGTAGATTGTTAGTGATAAGTTTTTGTTGTACAACTCCGGGTTAAGATGGTGTGAAAAAAATAAACTAATTTTACTGGTTATGTAGTTTCAGAAACACTTGCTAATCAATTATCTTTGATCCTTCAAAACTTTTTTTTTCCTATTTTTATTTCCTATGATATTATTAAAAATAAATGCAAATGAGTCTTCATGCAGGAAGCAATAATAACAGAACGGGCAACAGTTATAGCAACAACAACAACAACAACATGAACAGCAGCAACAATACAATAAGAAACATAAGTCCAGTTCTCCTGCTGTGCAAAACTTACTCAAGTTAATCAATTTATAAATCAGCACAGTACGCTTTAAGGTCAGCAATATCAACATTAACACCAAAAATACCACAACAGCAACAACAAGAACAACAATGTGAACATGATGAGCAATTTATTGTGTCAAACTCAATTATACTCGTGTGATATTTTTGCAACCCTCGCGAAACAAAAAAAAAAAACAAACAAAAAAAATATTTTGTTTGTTTTTTTCTTTTTGGTAAAATGTGGCAGAAAGATATATGAAAAGAATTGTTGCAACACGAAGAATTCGTGGCAAAGGAATCTCCAAAAAATAAAATTAAATAAAAAGAAAATAAGAAAAATTTAAAGTGAACAAAAGTCAGTTGGAAAAAATCCAGAACAGTGGCGAAAAAAAGAAAGAAGGTGAAGAAAAAGTAGAGAACGAGAATAAAAATTTAAAAAAAAAAGAAATGAAAATATTTACTTTAAAACAAAAGAACCAAAATGTTGAATTTTTCGATGACACATTCAATTGCTTTTCAAAGGGACCAAGTCAACGATGGTACAACCATCGAAATTTAAGGCAATTTACGGCTTATCGCGCCATATTGCTAAAGCGTTAAAATAATGATGAAGCATTCAATAAATTTCAAGAGGCAGCTACAACTTTAATTTCGATGTGAATGAGAAGAATGAAAAGTATATATCATTTGGGGAGTTTTTTTTCTTTCTGGAGAATTGTATGAAGTGTGCGCACTCTGGGTCAGCAGCGGCCGTAAAGGGATTAAACTAAAGTTAAAGTCAGTGGGAAGTTTTATACGATGAATGCTTGAAAATGCTTAAAATATTTGTGGGAAAGTCAAAAGTCATTAGTAAAAATATTTGCTTTAAATAAACATGCATATCTTAAAAAACATTCGAAGGCAATTTTCATATCTACTCAGATGTAAGAAGAAATGTTTGCAATTGGATTAAAAAAATTTTCAATTTCAAAGCAAATGCAGAAATACTTGGAGAATTGTAATTGAAACTTTAATTTTAAGTTATTCGTTTTCTTATTACTACTGCAGCAGCAATGTAATTGCAATTTGATATCGAGCGATTATTTTTTTAAAATATATAATTTCTCACATGCAGAAAGTTAATCACTCTGGAAGAAAATATAAAGGCAAAGATTTCTTTCTAAAAATGCTTGACACACTTCATGAAAGCCACAATTCAAATTTACAATGCCAAGCTTTTATTAAATTTATTTCAAAGAAACTTAAAAAAATACACACATACACACAACACAATTAATGAACACGTTAAAAGAGAAAAAACCCAGTTGAACTTAGGATGATCGTAGGAGGAAATAGATTGCTCTATATTGCTCCAGAATTCCTGCATTTAGTATTCAGTTTTAACATTGCATACCTAGGGCATTTTAGCCTTCAAAAGGAGTAATAAAGGTAATAAAGGAGGATACGATTACGAACACAAGCAGCGCTCTCTCCCTCTTTCTCCCTCTCTTGATTTTTAAAATGAGCAATTCAGCGGAATTCGTTTGTTCTTCCATTACTCTCCTCTCTTGCTTTGTTATTTTCAAATTGAGTGGATTTTTTCTTTGAATTATAAAAAAATATGTGAGTGCAAGCACTCACGGTTAAAGCTTTTGCAGTCTTCCTCTTTCTATTTTGTGTTGCATTTCTTCTGTTGATACTCTCTGAACTTATCGACAAACTTATCGATACACATATATAACACATAGGAGGAAAATTCAACTATATGCAATCAAAGCAGAGACGTCTATAAGAGAGCCGACTCTCACTATCACACATGATATAAAACTGTGAGAAGTTGACTCTCTGCTTGATTGTATATAGCCGATTCTTATATGACCTCGTTCGTAAACACTAACAACTATGAGTGCAATGAAAGCTCGTTTTCGTTGTATTTTTCCTTCCAAAATATTTTCAATTCACAGTCCCGCAATAGAAGTTTCACTTCAAAATTGTAGTTGATAATGAAAATTTATTATTTTTGTTCTACTGATTTAAACTGGTTTGGTTTTTATAAACTTTGATAAGCGAAGTTAAAAACTAAACTAACAAGTCTAGAAAGAAACGATTAAATGGTATTTGTTATTGTTATTTCTCAGATTTGAAAAGAGAACAAATTTATCGAAGTCTCGTTTCACGTTCGTTTTGAATCATTGAAATCATTGCTTTTTTTCAGGAGTACTCACTATTTGCGCAACTGGGAGGGGAAATATGTATACGTGTGTATGTCACTTCTTTCTCGAGAATCAAATAAAGCTGACAATAAATCTTAAATCGGTGCCGAAATCTCTTTACAAAACTTATAAAATTAACCAAGCAAATCCTTCACATAAAAGTGTCGAGTTTCATTTCCTGTTATGTGCGCGTACAATACACAAACACAGCAACAACAACAGTACCTACATACCAAAAAAATTATGATTTTAATAATGACAAATTTACAAAAGCTTCCCGAAAAAAGACATAGGAACACGCCGCTTGCCTGCACTTGAATGGCCAACTAAAATTGTGTGTACCGTTGTTATTATTGTTGCTGATGATTTTTGAAATCAGATCCGGGCCAATCTTCCTGTAACGATCGCAACGATTACTCATTTTAATCAATTAAAAAGTCATCGACCACTCCTTTAGGAAGAAAACCAAATTATTATTTTATTTTTTTTTTGTCATATATCGCTTTTTTTTTTCATTGTAGTGCTTGTTTTTTTTTTTTTTTTTTTGTAAACCAAGAAGATTCATGGCAACTTTGCTAAAAAAAAATCCAATACAAACTCCTTTTTGTTAGATTAATGAGGTGAAATGTTGAGAAAAATAAAATTTTTGTTGAAAATTTTCACTTTGACAGCTTTAATTATTCACTGTTATGAGATATGGGAATAGTTTGCTTTGAAAAAGTTGTTATTCGTGAGCATGCGCAGAGCGAGAATATCCGAAGAGATCAATTGCTTCTCTCGTTTCTGTTAAATTTTAGTTTTAATAGCAGCAGAAACGCATAAAATAAGAGGAACGAAAAACGTATGGAAAAATTTAATTTTGGTGTTTTTTTTTTCTCAACAAATTCTCGGCAGCTCGTTTTTATTTATTTAGAGCTTCTTGAACTTTTAAATCATGTAAATTTATGTAACATACAATATAAGAAGGGTCAAGTCTATGACTTTCCACTTAGTGTCCGAAAAGTAGATGAAAAATTTCGATTTCTTGACATGTTTAAACGTTGTTTAATATTAGAATTTGTGGGAGTTTTTCATTAAAACTGTAAAACAAAACTAATGTTTTATTTAAAAAAAAAAAAACAAAGCCCGGTTTATACAGTTAACGACGGTTTTGTTCGAGTAGGTATTCGGAAACCGGTTTTCGTATAATGGCAGTATGCGATAACTGGTTAAATCATAATGCCGTATAGCTGTACACTCTAGTAAATACACAAAAGAGCGAGTAAACCAACAAAGTGCACTCACATAGCACTCTCTCTCTTTCATATTTATGTATGTGTTTGTACTAAGCGCCTGGTTATATTGGTGTTCGGTGTTCGACGAACACAAAACATTTCTCCCGTGCTCGGTCAAGGTGGTTACATTCAGCTCGTTGCAGAGTTGTTTGTTGTCAAAAAGTACTCGTTTGTTTAATACTATTTTATATGTAATGATACTGTTTTGTAAAATAACTTATTGCCACCCTAAATACTCGGCGTGCTCGGTGTACAATACACCGAGCATATCGTGTTCGTTGAGAGAGTGAGTAAAGATTCTCACTTTGTGTTCGGTGCAACAACAATTTCATGGTGTTCGCCGAGCATACTCGCAATATAACCACAGCCTAACAAAAAGTCTTGCGAAACAACAGTAAATCTCTCTGAAGTCTATCATTCGCTTATTTGAGATTATATTAAGAGAGACGACGTCTGTGCATGTATTGCATGGACCCAAATCCTTTACAAAAAATGTATTGGTATGAAAAAAGTCCGATCACGATGTCGGCTCTCTCAGCGTCTGTTTATGTGCTCTATGAAACACTGTTTCTCTCATATTTAAAAGGAACTACAAAAACTTCGTAAGAGTTTACCCGAGAGAAGACACAACCTAATGCGGAACAAAAATAGATGCGGTATTTACTAGACATCTACGGAAAATTTAAACAAAAATATTTATTTCACATTTTAGGTATCGGAACCCTATTTTCTCGAAATTCGCAACTCGTGTGTGGACCCGCTGAAAAGATCCTGCGATTTAATTAATACATACTGCTGAAGTTTTTGCAGTCTACTTCACTCTATTTGGTGTTGTTTTTTGTGAAAGCTTTGAATCATTCTTTGGGCCTGGAAAGAATTCCGGGAAATCATCCTTTTTTAACCTTCTAATAATCGATTTATTCTCATATTTAAACAGATATGGATACATAGATAGACAATAGATGAGTACATCTACACCACATCAGCTTACTAATGACACCAAAATCAATTGATTTGCGTCCTCAAATTTCTATGCTGCAATATAATATTCGCGCAAAGCCAATAGCAATTTTTTGTTTTGGTTAATATCATCAAAAGTATTTAAAAAGGTGACTACAACATAACTTTTTATTTTGTACAATGGTTTTTTTTTTTTAAATGTGTTGTATAATCCTTTTGAATTTAGGCACAGTATGTTATTTTTATATTGACGTTTCTAATCATTAACATCACAATCAGAGTTACAAGTTTAAGCGATGGTATAATATAGAAATATAGTAATATAGAAAGCAACACTGTCCTACATGCTACAGGTACAATATGATGCACATGTGTAATTTATTTTGAAAAATTCATATTAAAATACATTTTGAAAAAAATTCAACACTTCCACAATAGAAAGATAAGGAAAATAATTCAAAGCATCAATCCAAAGTTGTTGCTTCAGATTTACGCATTACAACGAAAAGTACAAAGAACAAAAACATTCAATCAAAAGCGCACAATTCACTTTCGTACTGAATAATTATAGTTAACTTTGAATTCAATTAAATAAGACATTTTAATGAAAAAAAATCAACAACAGAATTAATACTAGAACTAAAATTCACGAATCAAAAATCAACGGCAGCAATTGTTACACACAACAAAAAGTAGCATTAATGACAGCTGTCAATATGTCAATTGCAAATGAAAATGGCTGTCTGGTATCGTTTTTGTATATTATTTGCATATTTTGCGATATTGTAAGTAGTTAGTTGAAAAAGCGTGATTTTTTACAACACAACCTGCGATTTAAGTGACTAAGTTCGTGTCTTAAGTCTTTTGTTTATAAATGCTTTAACATGCACACAGAAGTTGTGATTAACTTCAAATTATTTATTCAAATTAAATGGTTTTGTATTGAATGCCATTTTTAATTAAGTATCGATTTTTCAATTTCTAAGTAAATTAAGTATACAAATAAATAAACAAATAAATTGTGTGCTCTCATAAATACATGTCAACTGTATGTCAAGTATGAAATAGAAGATTTATATCTTAATGGGTTTCAAAAGACAAAACAAAAAAAAAAAAAACTAAATGTCTTATGGGGCACATTGTAAAAATGATACTATGTAGAGTAAATATATTATTTAATTTAGATTAGAAGAAAGTTCCCTTGGAATTATCTTAAATTAAAAATAAAATATACCAAGTTCGAATTCGTACATATCATTGAAATTGAAAATATCGATGCTCAGAATTCGTGTTTTGAATTACAGAGCACGTAGAGTAGTTAGAATTCGCTCATACTCTTTTGAGTGCTCTTTCATGTGAGCATTTAATCTCAAAAACTAATTTGTTTACACTAATTGACATTTCTCTTCTACTACAAACTGCTCAAATGTTTGACACGCTCGTTAGTTGATAATGTTGAGTGTTTCAAAAGAGCGCTCACCGGATTGATGTTTTCATTTTAGTTTCATCCGTCTGAGTTTTTCTGAATGATAAACTCTTTTCGAGTTTCATTTCATTTGATGCGAAAATTGAGTCGCTCATTTTGCATGATATACAGTAATGTTTATTTACATTTGAATTAATATTACAACACATTGTTTAGCACTCAACCAAACGCATTAGATCCTACACGACCCCATTTTCGTATCCACTCCTTCGTATAACAGCACAACCAAGAGAAAACAATCGTGCTCTTTGACTTTGTTGTTCTCTTGATCTCTTTCTTTTTAACTAATACTCTCTCATTTAAGTACAATTGCACTTGGCGTGTAATAAAAAAATTAAGTGCTTATGGCTACTCGGGTGCGTTTGTGAATACGCAACCGACGATTTCTCTCACCTCTTTTGCAAAATGAATATTTCCTATGCGACCCCTCTCTTGTCTCTCCTCCTTCTTGCAAAAACACAATCGGGAAAACAACATCAAAGAAAACAAACTTGCTCTTTGACTTTGTTGTTTTCCTGATCTCTTTCTTTTCAACTAATACTCTCTCATTTAAGTAATCTATTTCTCTCACATTTTTTGTTTTTTTTTTGTTAAACGGTATTATGGGGGGAGAACAAAGAACAGATGATAAGTATTGCGTATTGTATTTTACGGTTAACATGTCGATGTATAATATTTGTAAAATATAAAATTGTCTAAAAAAAGTGCTTGATTAATGATTAATCAATACAAAATTTATATCAGAAAACAAAGTATGGCTGACGATTGTGCCAATTAGTGATAGATCTACGAATTCAAATTGAAATAACGGTAAGTCAGCGTTTAAATGCATACATATATGAATTGTTTATGAATGTCGGTACAGATTGAAAATTGTGTTTAATGTCACACACATAAAGTTTTTTTATTTTTTTTTTTACTAGTTCATACATATTTATATTTATTTAAATTAATTTAATTCGATGGGTCGCGAGTGAAAAATATGTAGTGCCGTTATCGAAATGAGCTTATTATTGCAAAAACTGAGAAATATATATTAATCGAAAGAAAATCTTTGAGCGCTCTTTAAAGAAACGCATTCTATGAGTGATAAGTATAAGGGCGATGTTACACGATCAATGTTTTGCTGTCAAACAATGCAATTGTTGTTGCTTTGAAAAATGAACACTGAGCAAAAGAGAGGATGAACACATTTCACTTCAAATTTTTGTACTGTCGAAAAAAACCTGCATCACTTCAAATAAAATGGGGTTGCTGAAGATGCAATGTTGCATTTTATTGGAAAATACTAATATTTTAGACTTTTTACTAACTTATAAATACATTTTTTTTCTTTACCACCCTTTGCGTTGTTTGGCTTTTGTTTGTTAATAAAGTGGCGAAGCTTAATTTAATAGTTCGCAAATTTTAAAGATTATTTTTCTGCGTTTTTCATATATAAATGCAATATTTTTTGTATAATTAGTGGCTATTTCCACCAATATTATCTCATATTGTCATTATAATTATTTTCCATCCAATTCCATTGCAATTGTTGAACTTTCATTTACTCCAAAATACAATTAAATACTTTTTAGTTGGAAAAACATAGTTGCAGATAAAAGTATTAAAAAATAACATTCAGCAAAAAACTGATAGTGTAACAGGGCATCAAGCAAAACGATGAAAAGAGAGTAAAAGCAGAAAACATTGACAGCAAAACATTGACCGTGTAACATCAGCCTAAAAGGAGAAGAATGAATTCCATTCAATTAACGTAAGAGCTCTAATCATTTTTTTTTAATGAGAAAGAGAGAAGACATGAGTAACGGAATCTCTCAGAAATATCTCCATCAGGGATGCCAACTCATTTTTTCTCTGTCCCCGATAACCCTCGAGAAATTCCCCGATTTTTGATCCAATTCCCCGCAATGGTATAATTTCATATTATAACAACGCTACACGCACTTTTGATATAAATATTTTACAAAAACGAAATTGACCTCAGTGAGTGTTATTTTAAGGCTACCCTGAACTTTCTCGGTACAAAACTTTACAAACTTTTACATATGTGACTTGTAGATTAATAGAAACGTACTTTCTGACTTCGGAATTCTTAATATATAAGCTTCAGCCCACTTTGGACATCAAAGTTCTCAAAGGAGAAGACATGGGATTTCTTTTGACTCAAATAAAAAATGGCGAAAACTTTGTTTTGAGAAAAACGGGTTCAAAGTTTTGACTATCGGTTTTTAACATATAAAATATACTTCATCTTCTTTATAATGGCTGACCGTAATTTGTAAGTTTATAGATTAGTCAGCAATGATTAAGAGTTAATCTGGAGGTGCTGGACGAAGGCATTGCTAAGCCTTTCTGAACGGGCGAAAGGGAAGTCGAAGAGCCACGCGACTGTTTTCGCCTGACTGGCACTCGCCGCTATAATCGTCTATATCTACGAAAGCACTCTGCTTTTTCTGAAATTTTTACAAAATACTTTCGAAATATAATACTTTCAAATAGCAAATTCAAATTTCTCCAAACCAATAATTTGCAGGGCCTGCTTTAAGAAAAGATGAAAATTTTAAGACCCAAAATATGAAATATTTCATACGTTTTACATTACATAAAATTTGACAAAAAATATTCTACAGACTTTAATTACTAAAAGCTGAAATACTTCAAATTCCCCGCAAAAACCAGCTCATTCCCCGATTCCCCGCGCCAAGTAAAATTGCCCGCAAATGGGGGAATTCCCCGCAAGTTGGCATCGCTAATCTGCATACACAAATAACAAACATCAACGAGTAGTTTGGTTCTCTTTTGGTATTTATTTTTCGTAAAGAGATTCTGCCGCAAAAAAATAGTCCAGTTACTGGGGCCTTACCGACTAGTTCTTATTAATTGTTAACTCAATTTTTTACACTTGTAGTAGGAAAACTCAACACACTGATTCAGCGTAAAAAATTCCTAATAACTTTGAAGCAGTCCAAAGTTTGAAACAACATATTTGCAAAATTTAAAAACGTGTCAGTTTCAATATTTAGAGAATTGTGAGAGCTGAAGACAATAATCAAATTTAATTAATAAAAGATTCCCTTCACTCATTTAAAAACTTACGTTAACCGACTTTTCTTCAAGCAAATATTGATTTTGCTCCCTCGATAGCAGCAACACGTATGTATTTTATTTTTTGGATAATCGGAAAAAGAAACAAACAGGGTGAGACTGACTGCAAAAACGATTTTAAGACTATTAAGGTTGAGCACAAACATTTTAAAGATATTAATTTGAAAAAACCAATACAAAATACAAAAATCAGTACATTTTCGTACTGATTTCGGGATTTCAAAAAATCAGTATTTAAAAAAATAATCAGGACATGTATTGATCAAATCTGTACGTCTGGCTACCCTACCCTTGGGTAACTTGGGTAAAAGAATTTTAAAACAAACATATCGAATATCAGCACTCCTACCCCCCTCCCACATCAATATAATTAAAAAGTTAGAAATTTTTGCGGTTTTTTAGCTATAGAAACAAAATGTAACGATCATACCTTTGTCAGGTATAATTGGACTCAAAAAGGTACAACTTTCACATAATTTAGGTATGCACTTCCAAAAAATTTCAAATATCAACACTGGTGCAAATACATAAATATGAGAAAAAGAGAGAAAGTTGTTTTTGCAAGAGTTTTTTATATAAATTGTTTTAACGAAGATCGGGTTTATGCAATACAAGCAGAGACGTCGACTCTCTCAATCTTATTTCAAATTAGCGAGTGATTGACTTTAGAGGAATTTACGATTATTGTGAGTCGTTTTGTTTTTGCAAAAAAAAAAAAAAAAAACTGTTAAAACATACATAAAGATGAGAGCGAGAGAGAGTGCTGTTCTGGTTGTTATAGTTGTTCTTGCAAGGGCTGGTTTTGTTTAGTCGCTCTTTTGTTTCCAAAAGTAAAATTACGCTGTTTCCGTCGTTTTACTCCCAACACATGAAATCGATTGTTAACTTTTCCACATACCTAACGCGCATATAAAAGTTTCCCTTTAAAAATCTCATTCCATTTTTTTGCACTCAAATTCATATATCGGAGACACTAAATAATTACATTCACGCGATTACTTCCACTTTTAATATTGCTGTGCCTCCGCCCCCTTTGCCTCCTTTGACATCAGGCTACATTGATTGCATACTCCACCCTTCGGCACAAAAGCGGTGCAAAAAAAAAGACCGATTTTCATGCTCTCCTTTATTTAGTATATAGATTTCATTACACTTGTGTCCAAAATATTGCATTCAATAAATGGGCGTTTGCATTTTGTGGGTGTTGTTTTCATTACGTTTTTCCTTTTTTGCTTTAATTGCAGATTGTGAATTGTAGAAACATTCTACGCTATTGCTTTAAATTGTATGAGCATATAGTGTCTGGCATAAATTTCTTTTGTGGAACATTTGATTCAATGAAGAAATCCACTTTAATTTGGTTGTTTGAGAATTTTATAGATTTTTTCACTAGTCAATAGTTATTTATTTTAAATTTCAGTTTGTTTGCTTTGTTCTGAAATTCTTTATAAATTTAATATTTTTTTTATATTGTAAGTAAATTCTTCATGTTGTCATGCCACAAATGCATATGAGCGAACCCCCCAGAAAAATTCGATAACACAGCGATCGCTTATATCGAATGTTTCATCATTTTGACAAGCGCATTCAACTGACAAACAACAACAACTATAACAAAATGACGATGACAATGACAGCGACCATGCGCATGCAATGTTTAGCTTAACAATAGGTGCCCATGCAACATAACCTCCAAAAACTCAAAAATCACTTGATGTCATTTCTACATACTTTGATTGTTTTGCTTAAACAACAACAACAAGAACAACAGCAACAGCAACATTTAGCGGATTTTTGCTAAAATGCAAATTCGTTTAAGTAAATGCTAAAAGGATCATAATAAAAGACCCGAAAAAGAGCAACAACAACAAACAGATTGAAAAACATCATCACAGTAGATCTTCTAATGTTGTCGCTGTTCACTGATGACGACGATGATGGTGGTTTGTCTCCGCCGCGCTTCTTCCTCCCACCCCTCTCTCTCGCCCTCGCGGTTGCTTGTATTTCGTATTCGTAAATCTCCATCAAACTACATCAGCAGCAACAGCAGCAGCAACAGCAGTAGCAGTGAACTTCAAACTAATCTTCATCAACATTTTACCTTGTCGCCATTTATTTTCAAAGAAACAGCAACAGCAACATCAACAACAACAACAATACCATCAATATCACCAGCAGTAATAAAAGAAAGAAATAAAGAAAATAAATCCCTAGATAGTTTTAGGAAAAAAAGTATAAGTAAGCGAAAAAATGTTTTTATCTACACGATAGAGAGAAACGTTTGGATAGATTGTTCGTTGATGTTGGATGTTACTGATTTTGTTGTTGTTGTTGTTGTTGTTGTTGCTTTTATTGTTGGGTATGTAAGTAAGCATGTATGGTTAGGTATGCCTCCTAAGTATGGACGAACGGATGTTACCACGGAACGGATAAAATGAAATGAATGATTCGCTTTCGGATGCATTTTAATGCTGCTTTGGATTATGAGATTCCATCATATGAACCGAAAGATTACTGCAAATGTTTGATCGTTTTTTGTTGTTGTATTCATAGTCGCCATTGCCGTCCTCGTCTCCTCCTCGTCGTTGCTGTTGTTCGCCTGCTTTGCTTTGGCCCGAAACTGAGACTTTTGTCATGTCAAAATTGTATATCAGCTGCAGCTGTTGCTATTGCTGTTGCTTGCATTTGTTGTAGCCTCTGGTTTGGTTGTTGTTGTTTGTTGTTTTATTGTTGCTTTAGTGCTGTATTTGTGTTTGCCTGAAAACCTCTATTATTATTTTTAATGGAGCCTTTTGTTCACAATCAATGTTCTTCCCGTTGCTGCTATTGTTGTTGTTGTTGTTGTTGCTGCTGCTGCTGTTATATATCACCAATCTCTTTTGTCAGATTCTAATGGATTCCTTGTACATGATTCTTCCTTTTTGTATTTTCATTTTTTCCTCTTTTTTTTTGTATGTGAAATTCTTTGTGCAAATGCGTTTATTGCGTCATATTGTTTACTTTTGCTGTTGTTGTTGTTGTTGGTACTTATTTAATTACAAAGTTTTCCCTAAAAACTTTAGAACGATTTTGTTTTTGTCATTTATCCGCGGCGGCGCCGTTCAGCAGCAGTATTGAATTTCATGTTTAAAATTTTGATTGAATTGTGCATCATAATTAACTGAGCTGGAATAATGTCTGAGCTTCTATACTCAGATGCCGAAGATTGAAGGAGTAAAGGTGGGGGATCCAGCTTCTTTTTCTCTGAAAATAGTTTCGAAAGAAGTTGTTCTTTAATTAACGAATATGGTAGCGGATAACGCTGTACCAAATTAGTTTAAGTTGATATAGTGTTGCATTATTTAAGGGGAGTTCCATCGCATTTCCTCTATACAGGTGATGAGAGATTACAGCTACATATCCGTAAATCATTGTCGTAACAATTGCACAATATTGTTTCGCCCCTCCTTTCCATCTTATGCCTTCTATTGCTTCTGCTGCAATGTGTACCACTATTTTAATGGCGCTCACAGTGGATCGAGCTTTCCGAAACCCAAATTGACAATTTGACAGTGCTCCGTTGTCTTCCGCGAAGGGCAGTAACCTATTGGCCAATATGACGATGGATCTCCCGGTGGCTTATTTTCTTTCGGTAGCAAAACTAATCGCTGTAGATTCCACTGATCTAGAAATACTCCTTCTTCTAAAGTAAGCATCGAATGTAGACTCATTCGCTTGTGAGACGCTTACAGACTTTACCTTGTGTCCACCGCCCTCAGATCCCTCTACGAATCTTTGTTCTTCAGATTATTCTGAAGAGAATGAGAGTACTTAATTAAAACATTCGAACGAGATAGAGTTACTCCAAAACACCATTCTGTGGCATCTACTAAAACTGTCTAGATCTGAGATACGAATTTGGTGTTGGATTTGCAGTTTTAGAGGTCGAGGTTCACGCCAGTGAACATCAGCCTGATTTGTGTCCATAACCCGGCGGACGAGAATGACGAAGTGGCCAAAGATGATTTCAACGAGCTTCTCTACAAAACCTTTGAGCATTGCCCCCGCCACGACATTAAATCGTGTTAGACAGTATTAATGCCAAGTTGCCCAACTTCTTAGGTCCAACGATCGAAAAATTCAATCTCCACGATGAAGCCAAGAACAATTAGTAGCACTAGGTTCCAACATCTCGATGTCCATAAAGTCACTTGACTGTCCCCTGGTCAAAAGATAGAAAATCATATTGATCACATTGTGATCGACGGAAGGCGCTCTTCCAGTATACTAGTCTTAAGGCTCTGGCCCATAGAATCTGTTGTGTAGGTTAGAGCAAAGTATACAACTGACACGAAGGAAACGAAGTAGAGAGGCGACCCAAATCATATGTTGCCAACGGATATACAATCATACACAAATTATCCAGCTGTTAGCTGCAACAAATCACTTTTTTCCGCGTTTTAATTTTCAAAAAGCCTTAAATTTAGCGGGAAAAGCGCTGAGATGGCCAAGCTGGCATTAGAGCCTTGATTGTATATTCGTTGCAGTGTTGCCATATTCTTTTGGGCAAAAACTGTAAAAAGTAAAAAAAAACTGTATTTTGGAAAAAAGCTGTAACATATAAAAATGAAAAAACAAAATTAAAATTTTTATGGGAGAATTTTAATTTTCTATAATTTATCCAACAACTTTTATGTACTTACACCATTGATTTTTGAAATTTATTTTAGCAACGATTTTTGAATGTTTCATTTTTTATATTTTCAGATGCTTTTCGTGTTTTGACCAATTCGAAAGGAACGTAGGCAACAATTTTCACAAACATCCAGCGAGCTCACCCGCACGGGATATTCCGAGGATTGCGAAACAAGTTTCCAATTGCCTCCAAGCTTGAAGCATACATTTAAGTTTTTAAAGAATTGAATTAAGTTGTGTTGAATATGCAAAATTTCTTAAATTGTAATTATAGTAGTTATGTTTATGTGTGTCTGCGTGTTTGATGTTGTAACATTTCTCCTAAGGAATGATTTTCATGTAATATCCAATAAAACCCATTAAGGTTTTTCATTATACGCAAGTCTTTTGTTATTTAATTGGGATTTTTCCGAGCTTCCCTGAAATCATGTGTGGAAGTAAATTTAACCAGGTAGATAAATTTCGATTGTGTGTGGCGATTTTATGGATTTCTTGACAAGAGTGATGTTAAGGAACCATTCTGGCAGTGGATTTTATCGATACTGAAGTAAAATTAGTGTAGACTTGTTTGATTAAAAAATTATTAAGTAAGTAATTGAAGATTGTTCAGAACTGAATATATTTTTGAATAAGCTTCGTCTTAAAATAGAAATAGTCGTTGCTCTAGTGGATCACATAAAACTAAAATCATTTTTTATTAAAATTACCAAATTGGATTTGAGACCAAGAAATTTCTTCGATTCAAGAGTCACAATTTCAAAATATTGACAGAAGGCTCATCTTCAGCTCTTCATCATTTTTACAAAAATTCCAAAAATTTATCCTATTATGATCAAAAAACTCGCAATTAAAGAAATCTTATATCCATATAGAGGGAATAGATACGAAATCGAAAAACTTGCCGAAGTCATCTTTGTGGGTGCTAGAGATCCTCAGTCGAGTTTGGATTTATACTATTTTAGGTTTTTTATTAAAAAAAAATAGTTTTTTTTATTACTTACCTCATTTTCCCAAAAAATGATTTCTGAACGAATTATATTAAATTTTTTATTTTTAGTATTGGAAAATAATTAATCTACCGTATATAGTGTTAAAAAGTTAAATTTTCCACTACAAAATTATTTAATTTTGAAGGGCAACAAAAATAAAACATTCTTAAAAATCTGAGCTGGCTTTTTTTTTAATTTTATTTGTTTCCTAGCTTTCTTGTTTCCTAGCTTTATTGTTTCCTAGCTTTCTTGTTTCCTAGCTTTCTTGTTTCCTAGCTTTCTTGTTTCCTAGCTTTCTTGTTTCCTAGCTTTCTTGTTTCCTAGCTTTCTTGTTTCCTAGCTTTCTTGTTTCCTAGCTTTCTTGTTTCCTAGCTTTCTTGTTTCCTAGCTTTCTTGTTTCCTAGCTTTCTTGTTTCCTAGCTTTCTTGTTTCCTAGCTTTCTTGTTTCCTAGCTTTCTTGTTTCCTAGCTTTATTGTTTCCTAGCTTTCTTGTTTCCTAGCTTTCTTGTTTCCTAGCTTTCTTGTTTCCTAGCTTTCTTGTTTCCTAGCTTTCTTGTTTCCTAGCTTTCTTGTTTCCTAGCTTTCTTGTTTCCTAGCTTTCTTGTTTCCTAGCTTTCTTGTTTCCTAGCTTTCTTGTTTCCTAGCTTTCTTGTTTCCTAGCTTTCTTGTTTCCTAGCTTTCTTGTTTCCTAGCTTTCTTGTTTCCTAGCTTTCTTGTTTCCTAGCTTTCTTGTTTCCTAGCTTTCTTGTTTCCTAGCTTTCTTGTTTCCTAGCTTTCTTGTTTCCTAGCTTTCTTGTTTCCTAGCTTTCTTGTTTCCTAGCTTTCTTGTTTCCTAGCTTTCTTGTTTCCTAGCTTTCTTGTTTCCTAGCTTTCTTGTTTCCTAGCTTTCTTGTTTCCTAGCTTTCTTGTTTCCTAGCTTTCTTGTTTCCTAGCTTTCTTGTTTCCTAGCTTTCTTGTTTCCTAGCTTTCTTGTTTCCTAGCTTTCTTGTTTCCTAGCTTTCTTGTTTCCTAGCTTTCTTGTTTCCTAGCTTTCTTGTTTCCTAGCTTTCTTGTTTCCTAGCTTTCTTGTTTCCTAGCTTTCTTGTTTCCTAGCTTTCTTGTTTCCTAGCTTTCTTGTTTCCTAGCTTTCTTGTTTCCTAGCTTTCTTGTTTCCTAGCTTTCTTGTTTCCTAGCTTTCTTGTTTCCTAGCTTTCTTGTTTCCTAGCTTTCTTGTTTCCTAGCTTTCTTGTTTCCTAGCTTTCTTGTTTCCTAGCTTTCTTGTTTCCTAGCTTTCTTGTTTCCTAGCTTTCTTGTTTCCTAGCTTTCTTGTTTCCTAGCTTTCTTGTTTCCTAGCTTTCTTGTTTCCTAGCTTTCTTGTTTCCTAGCTTTCTTGTTTCCTAGCTTTCTTGTTTCCTAGCTTTCTTGTTTCCTAGCTTACCGTACTGCCTCTGCCTCTGCCTCTGCCTCTGCCTCTGCCTCTGCCTCTGCCTCTGCCTCTGCCTCTGCCTCTGCCTCTGCCTCTGCCTCTGCCTCTGCCTCTGCCTCTGCCTCTGCCTCTGCCTCTGCCTCTGCCTCTGCCTCTGCCTCTGCCTCTGCCTCTGCCTCTGCCTCTGCCTCTGCCTCTGCCTCTGCCTCTGCCTCTGCCTCTGCCTCTGCCTCTGCCTCTGCCTCTGCCTCTGCCTCTGCCTCTGCCTCTGCCTCTGCCTCTGCCTCTGCCTTTCCTTGTCTCCATCTAGAAAACAATTTTTTTTTGCCAGTGCCGAGATTCGAACCCAAGCATTCCTGAACAGGAGTCAAGCACATACCAGCTACACCACGGGGACCGCACTCTTCGTGACATCAAAATGTCTATATGAATATGCTTTATGACGTCATCACCTCTCGTCATTATACCATTATACAAATTGCTCAGGCTCTCACAATACCAAAATCTCTGAGAGTCAACATGACAGATATGACGTCATTATCGCATGCTCTCAAAATAGCAGGCGCTCAGACTTTCAGAATGGCAAGTATAATGTCATTCTCTCATAATATAGCACTGCCAAAAAAAATCGCTCAGGCTCTCTAATACTAAAAGCTCTGAGCCAGAGACCAAGGAACATGGCGGAATTGCTCAGACCTTCGAATTACCACACACTCACAGTCTCAAAATGACAGATTTGGCTTAACCATCTCTCATTACTGCACTCCCATATCAATTGCATTCTACGTACTCTCAATCTCAACAGATATGATGTCATCCTCTCTTTTTATGTACCAGACTCTCTTAATTTTAGGATAACAAACTTAATGCTATCCTCTCACGTTATAGTATGATTTTGAGTCCCCTGGGTAAGTTGAATATCAGCTCTTTCACCATTAAAATTATGAATTCAGATGTTTTGGTATACTGGTCGTTGTTTTAGCTGCAGTTAATATAGCTTTATATATTATATTGTTACGACAAAACGCTGGAAATACTTCTATTACAAAAAATGCGATGTGTTAGAGAAAAGCAGAAAATATCATTGATCTCAGCGTATTTGAGTTATTTAGAAAGCTGTATTTAGGTACAAATGGACTAAAAAAGTACTTTCAAAATATTTCAAATATCAACACTGACATGAGATATAATTGAGATATATCTGCTTGATTGCATGTCGCCGATCTCCATATGTTCTCGTTCTTTTGACACTAACAACTGCGTAACATCGTTCCATATTAGTTTCGTATAAGCGCCAACGAGAACGCGATTTCCTCTTAAGTTTCATTTCACAAAAAAAAAATTGATTTTAATTTCAAATTTAGGTCTGTTTTTTTTTGGCAGTGTCCCGGATTCTAATTCAAAAAATCTGGTCACGTTACTTGAGATTGACAATGCAGGATGACCTCTCCGAGTTCTTTTTAGCAGCATCAATTTGAAAGAATTAAAAAAAAAAAAACACTACTTGGAATTTCAAAGAAGCAGGGAACCTTGAATTCCTTGAACATTAAGGTGTTTACATCTGAGACTAGTCCTTCAATACAATTATAAACTTGTATGCAGTAATTTGTTAACTTTATAATGATTATACATGAATGTTGGTATATATTTTTATATTTATGACAAAGCTAAAACAACAACAATAACAATAACATAATAATTTACACAAAATTTCTTTATTATGATCAATTCCAAAGAAACCGCCATCATTAAGGCGGACATTAAGCAAGAAACGGCAAGGCCGCGGCGGGCCAATCATAAACGCAGAAAGGCGCGTATTAGCAAAAGAATCAACACAAAGGCATCAAACACACACACACACACACATACATACATACGAGTACATATATATACATATTCACTTGTATGTGTGTGTATTTGAATGTGCGTATTCTCATTTTGCTGCAACAATTATTTTCGCATTTGGCATGTTGAAGTTAATTTTTTGAGCTTATTAGTGCAGTAAGCTATAACAGAAATAATGCACAAGCAAGCACAATAGCAAAGGATTTACTCTTGGCAAGTGTGAAGCTGACATGCGAATACAGCAACAGCAACAACAACAAAGATAATATATGAAAAAATGTCTGGCACTGTCCGTCAAATAACAATAAGCAGCAGCATGGATAAAGATACCCATAGCTAAAGCGCTGCTCTTTTTGTGAGTTGTGCTTTCTTTCGCATTGTATCTTTTGTTCTTTCCTTTTACCCCACCGCACCTCTCACACCACCATTACACTGAGACTGACACTCCAGTGCAATGAAGACATTAAGGGTTAATGGAAATGTTATTAAGAAGTTACAAGTTGTTGTAGAAAAATGTTGCTGATGTGGTATTTTATTTTTTTTTATTGCTCCCATTGAGTGACGTCTTCAGACAATTTGGTGAGTGTGGTAAAAATACCCCTCTCCTCTTTATATCTTTACACATATTTTGATATATATGTGTAGGCATTTTATAGCTAAAATTAGCCTCATCAACAGCTTCATGGGCTGGAAAAATGAACATGTTTTTGCATGAATACTGCATTATTTTTTTCCTAATGTACTTTTATTTCAGTGTATTACTGCCAGGAAAGAATTTTTTATCTTTATCTGTTGTAAATATTTCATAAAATTTTATAGTATATAGAATAAAAAAAAAAAAAAAATTTTAACAATTCTTTGATCATTTCAAGCAAATTTTATTTACCTCTAAATAAATAAAAGTTTCTTTATTTAAAGAAAATAATAAAAATTAAAACTTAGAGTTCGAATACCCTATCAGAAAAATGTCAGCCTGCCTGCCTGCCAGAGCAAAAAAGGAAGCGGTGAGTCAGGACGTGGCATACAACTGTCGTGTTAAGGCAAAAAAGCTGTCGATGCTGAAATGACAATGAAGTAAAAAACAAAAAAAAAAAAGAGCAAAAAAACAAAAAAAAATCTATTTCAAAGTAGAAAAAGTGAAAACCAATAATAATTTAAGCCTCTACTCCAGAACCAAAGAAAAAGCAACAGAAAAAAAACAGATTGCATTAAAATTGGCATTGATATCCTTTTGTTTTAACAACAAATTAAACCTTTTCACTTTTTCCACTATACCACAGTCATCGGTGTACACACCCTAATTTTTCATACCTAGTATGTAACTAGCGGAAACAGCAACAACAAAAACTATGAGAATGATTTGAAAATAAGAAACCTTTATAACCAAGTATGAATGTGTGCATGTGTGTGTGTGTGTGTGTTTATACGTTTGCGTACATAACCTATAATCAAGTGGCATGCAATGTTGTAAGCTCTTGTTTTGGCTAGCAGGCCCCCCCCACCCCTCCCCCTCTTTCCATCACTCACAAGTTATACTCCTCTTTCAGCTCTTCTTCCTTTACGCTTGAATTCTTGTTGTTTAAAATAAATTTTAAACTGTCTTCAATTTTACAAGAAGAATTTATTCTACTTACATACATACACACACACTCATATACACACCTATATATATTCATGCTAACAAACTTGCATGTGTAGGGTAATTCCGGGAGAAATGTAAACCCTTTTTTTAATTCATCACAAATTTAAAGGAAATTGCAAAAATATCCCACGTAATGAACCAAACTTTAGTTCGAACTGTTGTCTATGACAAAAAGCGAAGCGATATAATCGAATAACAATTAAAAAAAAAAAACTAATTGTGTCATGGGACACAAGGTAGAAGTGAAACTATGTAGAGAAAATATATAATTTTCTTTCCAATTTTAAAGGCAGCCCTGGAAAAATTTAAGTCAGAAGAAAATCCTCTTTTGAAGTTTTTGCAGTCTTCTTCTCTCTATTTGGTGTTGCTTTTTTTCTGTTGATACTAGCGATGCTAACTTGCGGGGAATTCCCCGATTTGCGGGGAGTTTTACTTGGTGCGGGAAATGAACTGTTTTTTGCGGGGAATTTGAAGTCGTTCAGCTTTTAGTCATAAAAGTCTGTAGAATATTTTTTTGTCAAATCTTATGTAATGTGAAACGTTTAACTTATGAAATATTTTATTATTTTGGGTCTTAAAATCTTCATATTTCTTTGGAGAAATCGATTTTTAAAAAAGTATGCTATTTAAAAGTATTATATTTCGGAAGTATGTTGTAAAAATTTCAGAGAACGCAAAATGCTTTCGTAGATATAGAAGATTATAGCGACGAGTGTCAGTCAGGCCAAAACAGTCGCGCGGCGCTTCGACTTTCCTTTCGGCAGTTCAGAAAGGCTTTCGTCCAGCACCTCCTGATTAACTTTTAATCATTGCTGACTAATCTGTAAACTTACAAATTACGGTCAGCCATTATAAAGAAGATTAAGTATATTTTATATGTTAAAAACCGATAGTCAAAACTTTGAACCCGTTTTTCTCAAAACAACATTTTTCCCATTTTTTAGTTGAGTTAAAAGAAATCAATTTGATGTCCAAAAGTGGGCTGAAGCTTATATGTTAAGAATTCCGGAGTCAGAAAGTACGTTTTTATTAATCTACCAGTCCCACAGAGGAAGTTCAGGGTTGCCTTAAAATAACACTCACTGAGGCCAATTTCGTTTTTGTAAAATATTTATATGAAAAGTGCGTGTAGCGCTATTATAAAATGAAATTATACCAATTAGGGGAATTCGATCGAAAATCGGGGAATTTGTCGAGGGTTATCGGGGAGAGAGAAAAAATGAGTTGACATCCCTGGTTGATACTCTCTACACTTACTCTCTTTCTATTTGGTGTTGCTTTTTTTTCTATTGATACAGGCATTACGAAACTTTTTAAGTTCCTTTTAAATATGAGAGAAAGAGAGTATCATATAGTGTATGAACAGACAATGAGAGAGCCGACATTGTGATCTGAATTCTTTCATACGAATAAATATTTTGCAGGGGAATTGGGCAGAGACGTCGGCTCTCTCAATCTCATCTCAAATTAGCGAATGTTCTTACACACGACTAGTGTTGTTTTTGTAAGAAATTCTTTTAGTGCAATACATATATATATATATAAGAGAGAGAGAGAGAGAGAGTTCTGTTCGTGTTGTTCTTGCAAGAGCTAACTTTGTTCGCTTACTAGCGCTTTTGTTTATTTACATATTCACATTATCAGAAGTGTTCAAACTCTCGGTCTCAATAACACTAGAAATAACCAAAAAAAAAAAAACTAAGAAGTACAAAGTTTTGAGCCAAACCAACGAAATTTAGAGGTGCCTCAAAGCGATTGAAATCTTGAAAAATTACGATTTTTAACCTTTTTTTATTTTGCTCAAACCTGAATACCATTTATCAACCTGACTTGCCCAATCCATATTTTAAATAATTTCTATGGTTTATTACCTATCTAAAATGCCTAAAATCTTAAAAAATCGGCCAACCAATAATAAAAATATATACTAGTAAATAGAATCGTATGCTTTAAAGTCACTACTTTACGGATTTTTGAAAATGTCTGATCTATGACATTCGACAGTCATTTCGTATATAAAACCTTGCGCTGAATTCGAAAAATTTAAAATAGTTCAGTTTTCGAGATATTTCCACTTCTCTTTATTTTTAATTCTGAAATTCTAATCAAATTATTGGTTAGGTACTAAGTAGTTCATCTACGATTTTTCATAATTTTTGCCAAATTTCAAAAAAAAAATTAATTTTACTGAGAATTACAAAAAAAAAAAAAAAAAAAACTTCAGTTCCGATTTCTTTATTGAATGTTAAAACCCAATCTATTTCAAAGAAAATAAACGTCATATTTACGTTCTCAAAACCGAAATATGTGTATTTCTGCCAAAAAGCAACGTTTTTGAGAAAAAGGTAGTGGCGTATTGTTAGTGAAACGGCAACACTGATGCATATCCAAAAGTAAACTTTGGCTGTTTTTGTCGTTTCACTCCACATGACGTTAACGTCGATTCTGTGCTTTTACACATGCCTAACGCATATATAAAAGTTTCAATGAAAAAACTTAAAAAAAAACTTGTTTATATAAAACTTGATTGTTTATAAAAAAAATTTAATAAAGAATCACATCGCGTTAAGCCTAACTATGATTTTTTTCAGTGTTATATCGAAGAAAACATTTGATTTGGAAGACCGCACTATTCCATTTCATCCCGAAAAAAAGTACCAGCTAGGGAAAAATGAAAAATTCAACAAAAATCAAAAATTTATTTACACATAACCTACACCTTATACTTACCTTTCAAAAGGTAGACAGGCATCAAGGTAAGCACTCTAGCTATATCCCTAAGTGATGAAATGATGACAAGTAGATGACGAACTTAGGGCGAGAAAAATTTTGGCTCTCACATCGCGAAAAAAATTGATTTTCTACTTTGCGATTGACAGAATTTACGCTCAATATTTTGTCTCAGTATGAATTGACACTCGCATTCCAAAATTCGCAATAGTTAATGAGCAGCTTAAAGAGATAGCGCACTGGTTCCATCTCTCCCGGAATCACCCTATATAGGTATTTATGCAGATATACGAGTATGCTTTCTATAAATGAATGAAGATTCTAATAGCGTGAAATGTATGTATGTATGTGTGTGCACAAATAATGCACAATAGCTTTGTCTTCTTCTTCGTTGTCTTCTGGCTGTTGTTGCTTTGGTCTTATTACTTTAGCCTAATAATAGCTAAAAGCGATTACAATATACGAGAGATCATTTGGGCATGTCGTGTTAAAAGCGATCAGACAAACACAACAAAAATATAAAAAAAACAATGCAACTGGAATAGGAAAAAAACAAAACAAAACAAAAACAAAATAAAAACCAAAAAGCGAAAGCAGTTAAGACACTTGCAAGCACATTCGTAGTTACATGAAGAGTTTACGAGCTGCACTCTCGAATCGCGAACGCAATTTTCTTTCAAATGTACTATTTTGTAATTGTAAATAGTATTATATACAAATAAACATGCAACCGAAAGGATAAAGTGCAGCACCTGTATGCACTAGCGAGTCCTAGGGGGAGGGGGAAGGTTTTACCCCTCTTACCGACGAAAATCTCATACATTTTGATCGTTAATTTTTAGAGGGGTGAAAATATTAAACCCTATCTTAGAAAATGTCTGAAACCGCTAGTGCCTATATGTGAATATAGGAACATAGAAGTGGAGCATTCAATTGGACTGCACTATTAATTTTTAGACACTACCACAACACAAAACTTTGCTTGAACGGTGTTCAGAGTCGGACCCAAAGTGGGAGCTATGCAAGTTGCAGACTCTACCAAAAATGTTAATACTTTACAGTGACTACATTAAATCTGAAATTTCAGGGTCAGTTTACAGATGTCCTAATTTTGGCAAGCTTTACTTTAGTTTTGGCCTGGTTTTTGATATATCGTATAGACTGATTTTGATTTGAGTTTTGGATTGATTTTCAGATTGATTTTGATGTGAATTTTAGTCTAAACATCCACTGGGTTTTTATTCAGAACTTGATCGTGATCTGAATTTGGCTCTAAAATTTGATCTAAGTGTTGGTCTGAACTTTAGTTTGATTTTTTAACTGATTTTTTGTCTAACTTGTGGCGGTCTGCTTTCGCTCTAGGTCTTGGTCTCAGTTCGGGTATAAATTTTGATTTGACTTCCAATCTGAGTTTGGGCTTGATTTTGATGAAAATTTTGGTTGGATTTGGTCTGAATTTCGGTCTAATTTTCGATTTGAATTTTAGTAAGAGTTTTTTGTCTGAATTTGGCCTCAAATTTTGTCCGAGTGTTGGTCTGAATTTAGATTTCATTTTCTATCTGACTTTTGGTCTAACTTGTAGTCTGTTTTCGCTCTGTGTCTGAGATTGGATCTGAAATTTACAGTGATCCCAAAAATCACCTAGTAACAAGTTTCAAGCGAATCCTATGATTTTTGTTTAAGTTTTCAGTCATTTTGTATTTCCAAAATCTAATGCCAGACCCGTAATCAGTGACCCAGTAAACCCCAGAGTAACTGGTTTCCAGTTAAAAAGATAAATTTTTAAAAAATGATTGGCCATATTGGACACACCATTTTGAATTTTGAAAAACTGATATCCCATTCGTAATTATGAAAAAAGATGACAGTATCGAAGAGTTCCTGCATGTTTTTTTTTTTGTTGGCGTCAAAAATTCTTTGGGGCAAATTATGTACCCTCAATTAAAAATTTTTATCGGAACCTTATTATGTCTGCTACTGTAAGCACATAAAATCAGATAAATTTTGATATGTCGTTTTCTTATTATCAAAAAAAAACACTTCGCTTTTTTAAAAAATCACTTCGAAACACTTAAATTTCTTACAAAATTTCACTTCACAACAAAATTTCGAAACGACAGCCCTGAATTACAGAATTTCTTGCAAAAACAACACAACTAACAATAACAGTAAATTTCTCTTAAATCAATCACTCACTAATTTGAGATGGTATTGAGAGAGCCGACGTCTCTGCTTGTATTACATGAAATTTATTCATATGCAAAGAGCTCAATCACGATGTCGACTCTCTCAGTGTCTGTGTCATGTACTGTTATGGCAGAATAATATAGTCTATCTCTCTAACCAATCCAACATGGCTCTCATTTTGTGTGCATAATGTGTGTGTGTGTGTGTATTTCGTGAATTCAATTTATACAAAAACTACTCCGCAGCGCTCTCACTTCATAGTTTGACAGTTAATTTTAGTTCCACTCCCGTTTGCGCTTACCTCTATTACTCTCTTTCTCTCTCATATTTAAAAGGAACTGAAGAGTTTCGTAAAAGTCAATCCGAGAGCAGCAACAATCAAATGCGGAACAACAATAAAATTTATTTACATATTTTATATTTTAGATATCATTCCTAGCAATTCAAAATTCAAGTTCTAAGCATGTATATTTCCATTTTTTAATTATTTGTATGAATTTACGAATTAAAAAAAAAATGAAATTAGAAAGGAAATAATATATTTGCTCTACATAGTTGTGTGTCCAATGGACGCATTTAGCTTTCTTTTAAAAACATTCATTTATTTAATTATCAACCTGCAACATACTATGCAACCTACTTTCAATATCATCTCTTTAGCGCTTTTCTACGCTTTCAGGATATGGTTAGCTCAAAATGATTGTGTATGCAATTTTGTATAATTTTTTTTTTGTTATGCTCATTTTGGTAAACCACAGAAATGTGTGATCTCTTAAAATTGATATGGAAAATTGAAGAAGAACAGGAACGAAAGAAATATTTTCATTTCAATATTTCTTGCAAACGAAAATTTCAAAAAGAAGGATATACAGGCAGGAGAGGGACCGCAAATGATGATAATGAAGACTGCCGTGGTAGTAGCAACAACAGCAACAACAACAACAAAGATATAGCAATATACAATGCAGTCAATGCAGCAGCAGAAGCAACAGCATTCAACATACAAATAAATCCAGCAATAAATGAGTTCATGGACCGACCAGAGCGAGTGAGCGAGCAAAGAATGTAAGGTTGGCAAAAATTGCGGCATACATACATGGATGTCGTTTAGAATTTGTTTGCCATCATTCATCTCGCATGCTGAATTTGCTGCTGCTGCTGCTGATGCTGATGGTGCTGCTCCTGTCGTAAGTGCCAGCCATTGCGACTGCAACAGCAATTTCTCAATCTTAAAAAAGAAGAACGTGCCCAGTTCATATCACAACTACAAATCAGTTTGTTAAAATAAAAATAAAATAAAAAAAAACAAATATTTTAAGGAAGAAATAGTTACTTATGTCTCTCAGTACTAAGTCGTTGAATTTTTTATTTAGTGGGAAGACAACAACCACAGCAGTGACAGCAAAAGCAACAACAACAACAACACCAAACCAGGGACAATAACAATAAGAGACAACAATATAAAAGGAAGCACACAGTTCAAAAGTTCACAATCGCACGTTGCAAATGAAGAAAAAATAAAAGAAAAAAAATTCTTAAATTTTTGCCACCTACAAAGGAGTGTTGCTGTGTGTGTGTATGTGTGTGTGTGTGTGTGTTGTTGCTGCTGCTTCCTTCTTTTATTTAAATTTTTCACTTGAAGCTAACTAACGAAGGAAGAAATTGCAGTCAGTGGTCCACATGAGAAATATTTTCTGTGTTGTTGTTGCTGCCTGCTGCCATGTGAAAATTTTAACTTCTGCCACATTTGCCAATGCAAAGGCAAAGCAAAACTAAACAAAACAAAACAAAAAAAAATTTTAAAGAAACAGCAATAACCAAAGGATGTTGTCGTTTGTTCTTGTTTGAAGCATTTTTCTTCTTAACAATCTCAACTAACTCAAACTAAAGTAAAACTTCTTGTAAAGCAGAAAAATAAACAGAATTGTAGCACCACCAACATACAACAATAGCAACAACAACACTGCACGAGTTGCTAAGAGACAACGACGACGACGCGAAATTTGCACAGAAATTAATGAAGGCGTTCTACCTGCAATCCATTTAATTTTTATAAACGATCTTGTCTTAATGCCACTGTGCCAGTACGGTCATTATAAATTACATTCCACTGCTGCTCTCGACTCGACAGAAGCGAGCGACGAAGCCGAAGCGTTTTTTCTCGACTCCTGCTTGGACGTTTGTGTGTGTGTTTTGGTTGCTTTCAATTTCATGTAGCATGCAGCGTGGCTGTGTGTGCTTCTCCAACATAAAAACAATTGCAATCCAACTAGGCATAATGTTGTAAATCTTTCAATTTTGTGTTGCTACTTTTAAGGCGTTCAACATTCAGAGTATTGTTGCTTTGAGTTGCACACACACACACACACACACGTACATACATACATAGATACAATAAACTAAATTAATCTTTGCTATGTTACGCTCATTTTTTTTGTTTGGGTTATAAAGAAAAACAAAAAACCCAAGTATTTCATCGTCCACATCAGCGATGGGTTCCAGCTAAATGTTATGGGGCTAAAGCAACCAACAAATTCAACCGAGAGCAACTGTGTAGTAAAAAAGAGACTGCAATATGCTCTCGTTGAGCTTGGAAAATAAAGGAAAGGGGTCGCAGCAACCGCTGAGGCTGGAAACTACAGCGTCTCAATCCCAATTCAAAGATTTTGTGCTGAATTGGAGGTCCTGAGGTCATGCTCAGGTATTGCACACATATTTTCTAAATATACGGCTCTAAAACAATAATTGGAAGCGGTTCTGGTTGGCATCTAGACGAGGCGGCCGAATCTCCTTCTGCGCTACAGGAGAAATGCCAACGGTCTTCCAAACAGCGATCTTTCGATTTGGTGAGCAACGTCAGGATCATCAGCGGTAGGCCAATCATCTGTCCAGATAATAACAAAATAATTAACGTTACCTAATACTAGACACGATGCTTAGTTGAAGCCCTAAGCTCCCAAGAGTAGAAGAAAAAAAAGCGATTGTAAGACAAAACTGAATAGTCTTGCTGCGAAACTTAATAAGTTATGTCTCAAATGGGTGCCAGGGCACTTTGGCGTGCTGGGCAACGAAATGGTTGATGAATTGGCCAACCACGGCCCTGCGGCAAATCCAATGGCCCCGGAACCAATTATCGGCACCAGTTTGGTAGAAACTATGCGATGGATCAACGATTGGAGATGATTCAGTGTCAACTCCTGCTTAACAATGAAGTGCTTTGTGAAAGAAAGAATCAGATCAGACCCTGATGTGTTTGATTACAAAACACAATACGAGTACATGTGGTCAGCATATCGCTAAAATGAGTGTCATTGCCGATCCGGCATGTGTATCCAGCATTGAGGAAGAAACGGGCACTATAGAGTTATTGCCCCACCTTCGCGAGAAGGACACGCTGAGTAGCGATGTCTTGTGGATGAGTTCTGCTCACTATGCCACGCTATCTGAGCTTCTTAGATTTCTTAAAGAGACCAATAAATTTGGTGGGGTGTATAATTCTTCTTTGCGTTTCTTCTTGTCACTTATCTTCTTATTCTCTTCTATTTAAACAAAGTAGAATGGACCAAAAGACTGAGTGCTATGGAAGGTCAACCTCTAAATTTACAATCTGTTTTTCGCACATTTATCGTCATACTATTAGTTTAACAGATTTCTCTAGTTCAGAGATCCATAATAGATTTTATGGGATATATTTTGTTAAAACATATTTACATACCTCAATTATGAGTATTTTTACATGAAACAAAACGACCCATATTAAGGGATGTGAAGGGTTAATCAACACTAAACAAATATTTCCCATAAAATTCTACTATAGGTTACTAAACATAATATCCTTCTTAAGCTTGATTTGAGATATTTAACGAATTTTCTAATTTATTGACTCACTTTCACCAAATGAACGCCCGTTTTCAGTATCTTAAATTAATTGCATATACCAAAATTTAAGTTACTGGAATCACTCTTTCTAGATTTTTTGATTCATTCAGCCTTTCAATAGTTGAAATTCCCACTTGATAGTTCCCATCACTAATGCTACATATAGCATACAATAATAAAGCGCGACCGACCGAAATTTTGTCCAACCGAACGGGTTTTCTTTGATGTGTACTGTTGTTTTCGACGACTTTCAAGCGATTAACCCATAAGTCGTTTTTGAAAAGTAACTGCCGATTTTATTAAGAGCGAAGTGCAGACTCTTTAGCCTCGTGCAAATTGACGAGCATTCTTCACATGGTTGGCGTAAAATACAAATAATGTAGGTGTGTTTTTTAATACTTACCCAGTTAAACTTAGGATGATCGTAGGAGTAATCATCGAGCACTCCAAAGCGAGCAATGGATTGCTCACTATTACTCCAGAGCTCTTGCATTTTGTACTCCTTTTGAAAATTGCATGTCCTAAGGCATGAAGTACTCGTTTAAGCCTCCAAAAGGAGTAACAAAGGAGGACAACTTTACGACAAAATAGCTGCTTCCAAAATTCATGACACCATAGACTAGTTGTCTAAAACGCCAGTAAGCATGCAGCCACTTGTGCGACAAGGTTCAAATCCCACATTTTTTTTTTAAATTCGTGGCCTAAGTTCAAATTCCACAAATTGAAATATTTTTTTTTTTTAAATAAAATATAATAATGTTATTATTCATTTGTTCATTAATTTTTTTTTTTATTTACTATTATCGTTTTATTATTTCTTGATCTTCTCTTGAGTTTTCTTTTTCTAGGCTCGAACCTGTGACCGAAAATCCACATCTTGAATGTTAAACCACGCGCTTACCAACTGCGCCATATAAGTAAATTTATTTTCGTTGAAGTTTGTTTCTTTTACTCTTGCAGTTTTCCCAGCACTAGTTACTGTTTTTTAGCTCTTTGAGACATACGATTTTAAAGAAAATAAAAACACCAGTTGCGCGAAATTTTTTTGATTTATAGCATTGCCAACTGAATGAGAAACTGTAAATAAAACATCAAACTGTATGATTACAAGCAAATTTCAACTTTTCGAGGTGGGTTAAAATATATCCCATCATGCAGAAAGAAGCTATGCAAAAGTTGGGAGAATTTTTACCCTACCTCACCCAAAGGAGTTAACTACGCAAAAGAGCGTACGATATACAAACTTGGATTACTCAATCAGGCTGGGCTTTCTTTATCATTAAAACAAAAATTTTGTTACTGTATTGGGATTTTCCATTTATTGGCTCTTTTTGGATTGACGAAATCATTGCTCTTTTGAGGAGTACTCACTATTTGTGCAACTGGGTACTATTTTATACTTACATATACTTACAGGTGGAATTCTCGCCCACAAAATGCTTTAATTTTTTTTCCATTAAAAATCATCTACAGTTATGGCCGGCACAAAAAGAATCGTTAACTTTCTGATTGTAACATTTTCTTTTCATTGTAATAACTTAATAAATTTCTAATCAGTGGTATAGACTCCGGTTATCTAAATAGATTTACAACGCAGTGGATTGCGTCATCAAATCTGAAAAATTCATAGAAATGCACAAAAAAAAAAAAATTCGTAAAATTTTTAAAATGAAAACATTCTTTCGCTTTATTTGTAATTTGCTTTTTCTGAATTATTCACGCTTAAACTAAATCATTTAAATTAGTTAATTATTTTTACACAAAACAAGAAAATAATTACACTAGTTTTCTATGCATAGATATAATATTCAATAAAATAAAAATAATTAAAACACTTTTACAAAAAATGCTTGCATACAACGAAAAATACTTGAATTACTTCATCTTATTAAAAACTAAACTTTAATTAATAATTTCAATTTATTTTCTATATAGTTTTCTACTAATAGCATTAATTTAGGTTTTATATTTTATATTTTTAATTGCATTTGTACAATAATCCTTAAGGGTAAACAACAAATTTTGGAAGATTCTGTTTTTCTTTTTTCACTATACCTAGTTAACTTAATCCTAAATTTGTGGAAGCTTTTTGAAGTTTGCTTTGAATTGCTAATCTGCTAATGAAAGAATAAATAAATATTATTAAGTGCACTTTGTTGTTGCTTCTTTAAAAAAAAAAAAGAAAAAAAATATTAAATATTTTTATTTAAATGCTTAAATTTTATGGCTTTTGTGTGTGTGTGTTTAATGGTTATTTGATTGTTGGTTTTTTGTAATATATATTATTAAAACTAATCATAATAATAATAATAAAAAAGAGTCTTTGTTGGCTTTGTAGTCTTCGTAGTAAAATATTTACATTGTTTGACAACTTTTCTGTGTTACACTCAACAAAAAAGTTTCTTAGTTTCTTTAACATTATTCGCTGTATGTATATATCATAATTTATGTAATAATGGTTGTGTGAGTATTTGCGGAAACTGTTGGTATGTATTGGTGCACGTATGTATACCCAGCGGTGAATTGAAGCACTATAATAGCGCTGAACAAGTGCTTAACGGAAAGCACTTAAGTGCTCTAAAAGCACATAAGTTGCATACTAATTTTAACAGGAGAGTAGCGCTTGTTTAGCGCTAAATAAGTGCTGCAATGAGTGCGTTACATAAGCACTTCTGGTCGCTCGTTCACAGCTTCGTGCTTCTTACTTTAGTTGAGAAAGAGAGGAGAGAGAAAAATTTATCGACTAACGATTCATGCGTTCTTATGTATTTCTTTATTGTTGTGTCATTTAATTTCTTTTTTAACTAAAAATATATACATAGATTACATTTCATTATATATATTATATTTTTATTTATTTTTTATAAAAACTCGCTTCGTTTCTCGCTCTGTTAATCATTCATAGCGACTCGTTTTTATTGCTCGATTGAAAACTTCATTTATTGTTCGCATGGTTGCTTGCTTTGCAACTTTCTGTTGATTTGGTGCACTCGCAAGCACTTTTTAAGCGCTTAATTTTGAAGTACTTGTCTTAAAAACCGCTGGGCATGCGTACCTATATTAACTAATTGTGTGTGTATGTATGTATGTACCATATGTGTTTAGTGTTTCTTGCTAATTACATTTACGCTCTTATGTTAATGGCAAATTTTAATTGTAGATAGTTTTTGAACTGTACAAACGCTTACGTTAATTAAATTAGGAATGAAAATTGAAGAGTTGAAATTAATGTTGCCAGAGCCGAGAGTGGAGATTTGCATATGTGCATTCAGTAAGAAGCAATTCACCAAACTCTCAAGTAGCTATGTATATAAATAAGAAAGGTGTGTAGAAATGTAGTAGAATGAGAAAAAGCCAATTTGGAAGAGAAAAATTTATGAACTTACATACTTACAAGTGAATTACATCTGTTTTATTATTAAACTTAACTATCTATCTATCGTATAAACTAATGATCACTTTGTTTTGCTGCTGCCATGCTTCATACATACCGAGCATATTCACACACTGCGTCTTACATTCTCACACGCATATCTTGTTCCACTAGCATGTTTTTAGCTCGTTGTGTTGGTTGTGGCGGATGACGTGGCAATGAGACCATATGATGGCCCGTTGGCACCCCGCCCAGGGGTGATATTGATGGGGAACGCGTTGCTAGTGGTGACAGTGAAGGTGAGAATGACGGTGACATTGCCGATGAAGTGCTAAAACCACCGGGTGTGTCATGACTAATGGGTGAACGTGGCAACATGTATTGCGAACCAACGCTGCCACCAGTACCACCAACGACTCCAGACGTTGCCGCAGATGAAGAGAGATGATGTGGCACTGACGGGGGCATACGCACACCGACACCTACACTAACGCTACTACCGCTGGCTAATACTGGCATGTTTATTGAACGTGGTGCAACGTTAGTGAGCAAAGGTGGTGGTATATGCGGTTTTAAATTGCCGACAGAGTGCGCTAGCGATTGTTTACTTTTGGCGCTGGATGAGGCGCCGCTATTGCCGCTGTGCACCGACATGGTGTCATCTTTCAGCCTTGCTATTTCCGAGAAGACATGTGCTAGCGGTTGATATTGTGGTCCCCAATCGAGTAGGTAATCCCAATTGTAACTACCCGTTAATTCTTCTTCGCTGTGTACAATCGAACTGAGTGAACCATTCATTGATGGTCCGACGTTGCCGGCGCCTACGACAGGTACGTCGCCGAAACTCATCACATGATCAACTGCCGCACCTATGCTGCCCGCAGTTGTGGCCGCTTCGTCGACGCTGCTACCACGATCCGATGCGGCTCCAGTGCAGTCATTCAACTTGGCATAGATGAGATTTGTAATATCTGATCCGGCGGTAGCATCTTCGTCGAACATGTGCATCGGGAGTGGGTGATGTAGGTGAGAATCTTTGTTGGAGCCACCCATACTTTCCGAGCAACGATGTGAGGAGTTTGATGCTGCACCATTCTGGTTTACATCGCGATCAACGATACCAAGTCGTGCCAAATATTCTTGTGTATTTTGGACTGAAATGTCGGAAATGCGACCATCATCGCTGGCCCCACCACTGGTGCCGGCGCCGCCGCGATGATGTAGTGGCCCTTCATTGATCATGCGTATTTCTTCATCTTCGCCGTCATCTTCGGCAGAGCCACGCCCACTCGAGCCGGACTGTTCGGAGCCAGATAGTTCAGAAGTTGTGGCCGCGCCAGAATTTGAGCTCGCTGCATGCGGTCCATAAGGAGGAATTTCATCATATTTTGGCGGAGCAAATTGTCCAGCAGCACCTGCTATATTGACACCACCGCTACCACCGTTCCCTCCACCACCACCAACATTTCCTCGAATTGGTATAGTATCGAAAGCGCTAGGATCAACGTAGCTATTCGAATTGCCCACTGGCTGTGTGTTAAGATGAGGTTTGCTAACGTTTCGCGGCTTACGTCTTCGCATGTGCACGAATAGGAAAATTCCAGCCACAGCACAAAGTACCAAGAGAAAAGCAATTACCAAACCCAAAACCCAGTCGGCTATGCCAACTCCTGCACCGGCGCCGCCACTGCTGGCCAAATTAGTACCTGGGTCGGCAAGTGGATCGAGAGATATATCTACGACTGTTTTGTTTGTCAATGAGCCCGGTCTGCCCGAACTAGCCGAGATTACCAAACTGATGTTTCGTCCGTCATAGAA
Organism: Toxonevra muliebris; assembly: GCA_963691655.1. NCBI lineage: Eukaryota > Metazoa > Arthropoda > Insecta > Diptera > Pallopteridae > Toxonevra > Toxonevra muliebris. Next base: position 74,130,746 of record OY829329.1, read on the forward strand.
ATTATCGTCTAATTTCTTTTTAATCACAATCGCACCTGTGGTCCGATTTACCTTGAAGTAAGAATGCTGTGAACGTAACTGATAAACAACACGTCCATCGGGACCTTTATCGCGATCGCTGGCAGTAACTTGACCAACAACGAAGCCCAGCGGAAGATAACCTGTCGGCGCCGAAGGCATAACAAAGCAGTAAGTTCGCTCAGAAAATTGCGGAAAGAATTCATCTTTAGACTCAATTTGAATGCGAACTTTAACCTTATTCGACTTGCCGCCAGTATCTGTGGCACGTAACATGAAGTCATAACGATTGCGCTGCTCGTAGTCGAAAACAGCATTTGAGGTGACGATGCCTGTTTGTGAATCCACACGAAATACTTTCCACGAGATGTCGTCTAGTCCCACAGTCTCGTGGTCGATGCTGTAGTTGAGGTGTCCATAGATGCCGCGATCCAAATCAGTTGCACGCGCTGTAAATATGCTGGTTGCGACGGGCTCGTTTTCACCCACGAACTCAATATATTCGCCGACTGGAAAACGTGGCGCGTTATCATTTTCATCACGTAACGACAAACGGTAAGGCTGCAGACTGCAAAGTGGCAATGGTGCACTGTCACAAGCACGTATAATGAGCTCGTAGCTCATTGCACCAGTATCGAAATCCAGCTTATTATTCACAAAAAGCACGCCAGATATCAAATCAATTGTAAACATGCCCTCGTCATTGCCTGACGTAATGTCATACACCACTTCCGAATTGGGTGTATTCTCCAAATCAGCATCAAGAGCAACCAACTTCGCTATAGAGTAACGCAATGGCGATAATTCACTTACTTCCGCTTCATACTTTGCATTTTCCTCAAACTTTGGTGCATTGTCATTGGCATCTTCGACAGTAACGAAAATATTAATGGCCGTGGTAGAATTGTCAGCAGCCTGCGAGAGCAATTGCTGGGGCGAGGCAAGTTGATCGTCGCTCATCATAACCAAACGTAGCTTGTACAGGTCACTGCGCTCATGATCGAGTGGTTTTACTAGTACGATGGCGTTCGATTGATATACTTCAAAGACACCTTCCTCATTCCCAGATACAATACTAAACATAAGATTTTCGGACGCATACTCGGCGCTTGTATCGAGGACATCGTCGCTGAGGCGCAGCACAATTGTACCCAATTCAGCGGCTTCGTTGATTTGAGCACGATATTGCGTTTGCAAGAACTGCGCACGCCCGTTTCCATTCTTGCTGGCGCGTACGCGCATAACCGTTGAACTTTTTAGCGGTGGCGTGCCAGCGTCTTGAGCTACAATCATAATGTACAAATCGTCGCGAATACCAGCACCCCGAAAGTCAACTGAAACAGTCGCCGCTAAGCGACTAACATTCACATACACTGTTCCAGTTACCTCATGCACGCTAAAGCCATGCACTGGCGGTTCGATGCTGTACCGTACCTGTGAATTGCGACCCTCTGCATCGGCGTCTGTGGCATTCACAGTTAGTAATTCGATGTCCGTCGCTGCGGCTGCTGTTGCCGCGATCACTTGCTGATCGGGCAGCATTGCAAAATATGCTGGCGGCTGTGTTGCCAGGAACATGGGCGCATTGTCGTTTTCATCGCTGACGCGTACGGTGAGTGTGGTATTTGCTTCGTGCACTGCATCGGAGGCAATTATTTCCAATTGATACTCTTGCTGTTGTTCATAGTCAAGGTGACGCTTGAGTATCACTTTGCCGCTGTAGCGATCGATGGCGAAAATTGATTTGTTGTCAATGTCTGTTGCAGAGTCAGGCAACTCAGCATTGCCAAAACGATATGTGAGTGTGGGATAAGTGTCAACATCATTGGCAGATATTGTGGTGATGACGGTGCCCAATTCAGTGCCTAAATTTATGAAGAAATATAATAACAAAAAATAAAAGAATGGCAGGAATGTGGTTTAGTTTAGGAAATGTTGATCTGATTATGTGCGTTATGTCTGTCTGCTTTATTTTATGTTCGTTTGTTATGAGTTTACCCCCATAGGATTAATTTAAATCCAACAATAAATAGGTACAAGTTCTTTGCAATTAATAGAATGCTCTTCATTTCCCCAAGTGGCTGCAAATCAAATTAAAATTCCATAATTCTATGCGAAGGCACTACAGCTTCGCTGCACGCCTGCCTGCCTGCCTAACTGTGTGTCTGATTGCCATAAAGTTTGTACAATGTACAGAGTAGAAAACAAGTTCTCATCGTACTTACCTTCGCTCACGCTAATCACACTGTGCGGCGGAAAAGTTGGTTGATTATCATTTACATCGACAATGTGTACACGTATCGTGGCTGTGCCTGTCATCTGCGGCACCCCCTCATCGGTGGCAATCACCTTCAGCTTGTATATGTCACGGATCTCGCGGTCCAGCACGATGTTTGTCTTGACAATGCCGCTAAACGCGGGCTCAATGACAAACGCATTGTCATGATTACCGTCGACGATGTGGTAACGAATGTGCGAGTTCGCACCAGCATCGGCATCAAACGCATTCACCTGTACAACGAATGTGCCCTTGTTGTTTCCCTCCCACACGGTAGCTGAGTATTGTTGTTGCGTGAAATGAGGGCTATTGTCGTTGGTATCTTCCAGTTCAACTATTAGCTCAGCATAACCATAGAGCAGTGGAGATGTTCCGTCAGTGTGTGCTACTAGAATCAAACGCATTTCGTGTGGTTGCAATGCGGAGGCCAAAAATGATGGTAAAAACAGTTCGCTATCACCAACAGCGGGCAGTTCACGATTATTACGCTGTGGTTTCCGTTTTTCAAAATTAGTTACATTATCAAATTCAAAATCATCATTTGAACCAATGATATCATCATAAATTATAGCACGCCCACGATAAGCAGCGCTACTTCTATCATCCGCAGTGAGACCATAATAACGCTCATAGTCCAATTGCTCGGCATTGCCTACTTTAATCTCACCAGTGGCGGCATCTATAGAGAATGCGCCGTCCTCATTCCCAGCACCAAATGAATATACCAGTTTCTGTCGTCGTCCATCTGTGCGCACGGCTTTCACTTGCATCACATGCGTACCGCTCACGGTGTTCTCGTGCAATCTTACCCGATATGTGTCATTCTGAAAGTGTAATACCGACGCACCTGCAGACATATTCCCAACGCGCAGCTCTATCAGTCCGACGGATGTGCGGGCTGGATTACCTTTGTCACGTGCTACCACCTCAAGATGCAAAACGCGTCCAGATTCAGTGGCCAAACTTTGTGTAGCCGTAACGACGCCAGTGTTCGGATTGATGCGAAACTTATTACGTGTTGCAACATCATCGTTACGCAACGAATAAAGTACTTCACCATTCATGCCGTGATCAATGTCGCTAGCGCTGACCTGCAATAATGTTTGCCCGGGCTGAATGAGCTGGGCTACTTGTGCACGGAAAGGATATCTCTCGAATATGGGCTTATTATCGTTTACATCGTCGACGATAATTTGTACGGGCACACGTGCTGAACGTGCATCATATCGACCACCATCGGTGGCAACAACCAAAAAATTATATATGTGTTGACGTTCACGATCTAGGGCACTGCAATGAGGAAGAAAGGATTGAGGAGCAAGGAGACAAACGGAGTAGAAAAAAGAGAAAAGATTAGTTTCGATGATTTTTATTCGACTAGTTAACTTAAAAACTAAAATACAAAATTAAAGAAAAGCTTCATGGCTTTAAAGAAAAACTTCATGGCTTTTAACTTCCAAATATAACTGGCCTCGCATTACGTAATTGTTGCATTTATTAAATATTGCAATAGAATTCTACTCGCTGGTAAAATACAAGATCACTCAGTAATTTTATGAATTAAATCAGTCAAGTACAACAAACTCATCAGAAGAAGCAACTGCTGAGGGTCATCTGTGCGTGTGTGTAGCGCAACAGTAAGCAGTTTTAGTTGCAAAAATTTTTGCTGCCAGCAATTGCTGATCATGATCGGATCAGTATCATCATCATCAGCTGCAGTAGAAATGGACAGAAAAGGCAACATAAAAAATGGACAGACAGTAAGGTTGTGTTTTTTCTGAAATATTTTGATTTCGATTTTTTTTATGCAACATCTCACGAATTATATATTGCTTGTCAGTTGTGCTAAAGATTTCTCTTGTTTTTTTTTTTTTTTGCTTTTGTTCTTTTGAGCCGACAATCAAGGAAACGACGAAAGAAAAGATGAAAATTGGTACATGACAGCGGATTGCGTTTGTTTAAATGGCAACACTGACGCTACTGCCATTTTATGGGACATTCAACATTTATTCGAGACATATATAGGTGGAGGGAACAATAAAACTGCATTAAAAATTATGCATATCTATTTAAATTAACGTGAAAAGATTTTTTGGACTACATCTCGAATGCTTAAAAAAAAACGGTCTAAATTTGAGATTAAAATCAATTTTAGCTCACGATATGCGCAAATTTCAAAAATGTGTAAAATGTAAATAACTGTATTGTCCTATGTTCTACTCTCGCTTAGACTGCATCGCGGTATGAAGGTGTTACTCTCAACAACTAAAAGAAGAGAGCCTCTCTTAGAGAGGAATGTAAATTAAAATACGAGCGGAGTTTGTATGTATATGAGAGAACACTTCAGATTCACTCAGTATGTTTCGCTCAATTTACTCACACATATACATATGCACGTCATATACATAAACCGAAAACAAAATACGTATGTACATTTATTCATGGCAGAATTTTTTGTTGGTGTTTAGCATGCTGATTGATCGACTATACCAGGGATGCCCAAATGTTTCTTATGGAAGTGTAAACACTAATACATATAAATTTTATTATTATTAAGGAACAAAAAATCATACGTTAGACAACAACAAAATCTACTTTAATAGGCAAAGAAGAGAAAATTGTTTGTGTATTTTATATTGCTTAGTGCTGTGTGTGTGTGTATTAGAATGCACAGCGTAAGCCTTAGAACTTTTACAATAACAAATGTGCACTGAGTGTATATGACGTGGGCACCCCTGGGCAATACCATACAAGCAGAAAAGTCGCCGTAGGCTCTCTGGCAGTATTATCCAATGTGCTCTATGGTAATTGTGTTAAATGCCAAAATCAGCTGTCATAAACACAGGCGTTTGGCAGCCGGCGTTTACGTCAGCTGATTTTGAATAATGTATCTAAGCACATAAATTATACATCAAATATAAGTAATTATATCAATAAACTGATATATTTTCAATCGAGTTATGAATACAAAATTGCTTAATTGTATATGTAGAACTAATAAAAGTCTTACAATGAGAATGAATAAACTCTCCTGAAAGTCTACTATCATCGTATCTGCATAAATAAAATATATATATTTTTTTCTTTTTATACTCAACACTTAATAATAATTGGATAATCGCACTTACCCCACTGTTGTGATTTGGCCACTTTTACTGTCAATCGCGAACAGCCACTGTGTCTCATTAGCTAATGCATACACCAGACGAGCATTAATACCCAAATCAGCATCTGTTGCATTGATGCGAACAACACTTGTACCTATGGGTACATCTTCAGCTATGTTTATCACATACTTTAATTGCTCGAAACGTGGATCGTTGTCATTTTGATCCTCGACAATTACGGTAATGTTACAATGACCCTGATAGTTGATGGGTGAGCCACGATCTTGTGCTTGAATCTGTAGTGAATAGCGTGAATGTTGCTCACGATCGAGTAAGCGTGCAGTCAATTCGCCCGTATGCATATTAATGCTAAATTTGTTGCCTAAGTTGCCACCTAATGAGAGAAAAACGAAAAAAATAGAGCGGCAGAGAAAGAGAACATTTAGTTAATATAGAAATAATAATAGTTCATAGCAGTGTTGCCAGACAGAAAAAAATAGAGCGGCGGAGAGAAAGAGAGAGTATATTCAATATAAAATAATAATAGTTCATACCAGTGTTGCCAGATTTTTTTTTTAATTTCCCTTTTTGTATATAAAAATTAATTAGAAAATTCACAACTTCTGAATTTCATCCACAATTACTGAGAGATAGATGACCGGCAAGGGGAATATTAAAAACACACGTGTTCTATCTTTCGTCCGTTACTTTTGAAATCCATTTCTTTGCCATTTTCCAGACAATTTATGGATTCCTTGTCAAAAAAAAAGCGGGTGAGACAAAACTTCCCATCCATTATTTTCCAAATAGTTTTTAACAGGTCTAACAACATGCGGCGGCGCGTGTAATGTTGGAAAATTCCAGACGGTCTCGTGCTTGGTCGCATATTTTGGTCGTTTTTCGGTCACTCCTCTCTCCAAACGAAACAATTATTTTCGATACAGCTCACCCATAATAGTTTCATAAGGTTTTAGCAGCTCGTAATAAATGACACCTTTCCGATCCTACCAAATACAGAGCATTACACTCGCTCAATGAATATTCTGCTTCGGCGTTGATGGTTCTTGGATGGTCGGACTTCACATACGACTTCTTGCGCTTCGGGTTGTCGTAATAAATCCATTTTTTGGTATCAGTAGTAGTTCAATACAAACACGACTTATTTTTATAGCGCTGCAGCTGTAACTCAGCAACATGCAAATCGCCTTTCGACGTCTCTCGGCTTTAAGTCGTTTCCAGTTTCCTTCCTTTTGAATGAAGCCAAATAATTTCAGGGGCTTAGAAATTGCTGCTTGAGTAACTGCCAATAAAATTGTAAGTTCCTCTTGTGTTTGGCACGAGTCTTCATCGAATAACATCTCCAATTCTTCAGCTTCGAACTATTTCACTTGGCAAGGGCGTTCCTTGTCTTCCGTGTCAAAATCTCCAATTTTTAAACATCGAAACCAGAATTCACATGTTTTAATTGATGGAGTATATTTACCGTAAACTCTCGACAGTAATCGATGACTTTCAGCAGCACTTTTTCGAATTAAAGAAGAAAAGCAAAACTTCCCGTAAATGCTGTTTATTTGGCGTATATGCTGGCATGTTTGTAGCGCAAAAAAAGTACATAGTTACAGTATTGCCGGATGTGATCCAGTACAAGTTACGCCATCAAGTGTAAATCCCTACTTTTGAACTTATACACCCAATAACAGGATAAGTTATTCGGCATATATTTAATTCCAAAGCGTTGGGATTTGTTTTAGTGTAATGTTATTTTGTCCTATTGTTGATGTTTATAGAAAAACTCTCCAAGCACCGGTAGGCACCTTTCTCTGTAATTCTGCGAGCTCACCGCCAAATCATCTTTTAAAAATACAGAAACACTGATTTCATACTAGCCAATTGCCGACCACAATAAAACTTTTTATTTATTCTAAATACTTTTTATTTCGATTTTTTGCAAACTGTCTATAAGACTTTGCTTTTCAACCGACTGTTTCTGCTTTCAGATGAATGTAAACATTGAAGTTTTTAAACGCATATTTTTCTCCAGCCTCTATGGGGACATATCTGGACTGGACGCCAGCCTTTGAATCAGCGGAATATTGTTTGTAGTCAACCATTGCCTACTTTTCTTGGATGTATTCATCGTCTTCTCTGCGAAGTTTCTGAATACCGCTCGCTGTTAATAATACCATCAACAATGCAGAGTGACCCAGTTCCTTGTGCAGCTTGCGGATGCTGGATGTTTTACTGTTCGTCGTATTGTATCAGCCCGAAACTCTGCTCCTTTCTTACGCAATACTACAGGGCGTGTTTTTCCAATTGGCACCTCGAATCGAGACACGTCGCTCCAAATTATCTCTGCCCATCTTTGCTTAAGTTTTGCAATTGTCCCAAAGCGATTTCGCTTGACAATTCGCTCCAAAACTCGTTCGTCGCGTTCAGTAACTTTTTTTGGACGACCAAACCTCATTTGTACATGCTCTATATTGGACCTACGGTACTTGCACTAAATCTTTTACCGAATTCAGGGATAAATCCAACTCTTCCGCTGATTTTGTAGCGAATTCCCCTTCGCGACAATTTTTTATAAGTATTGTTCTTACAACATCAAAAATCTCTCTTCCGCGTTTCTTATAACTAAATAAAACTAGAACTTAAGATTTTAATATTTAATGTTAGTTACGTTTTTTACCACTTACAAAATTAAATTTACCCTAATCTGGCAACAGTGGTTCAAGCATGTAGTTGTATGAAGATGTGTGCAAATCTCTACAGCAGGCACCAATTATCGTAAAATAATGACACCATTATTGTTGCCTATAATTCAACAATGCAACAACAATTCAACTTACCTATAATACTATATAGAATTTCACCATTTGCTCCCTCATCCAAATCTGTGGCGACGACTGTGTGTATAATCGCTAAATCGCTATTTTCCGGTACTGAAAGTGGATAACATGAACCCGGCCGAAATTCAGGTGCATGATCATTAATGTCACTGATTGTGATGATTATCGTTGCAATGTCAAATTGTCCATTCATCGCAGCGGCTGTCGTTGTCATCACATCTGCTGCTGCTGCTGCCGATGCTGCATTTGATGTTGGCGATGACGATGCTGATGATGAGGAGCGTTGTTTGCGTCCCATTTCGGCTGCTGCTCTAGCGTGATTGTCGTAAACGTAAATTGGTATAGAGTAGCGCGCTTTTGTTTCGCGATCAAATTGTCCGCGAGTGGTGATGATTCCACGCTGAGTGTCAACATGGAAATTATTATCGGCGACACCTGCTGGTATCTCGTATGTGAAGTTTGCTGAAAATACAACAATGAGAAAGAAGAAAAAAAAGAAACCGTTAATTATTGTTATGCATTTGAAGGAAACAATTTTTGACAACGAATACCCAAAATGAGCGACAGTGATGTGCAAAACTTCAAGTCTATGTTACAAAACTTAAAATGCCAATCAAAAAGTGTAGAGGAGACAGGAGACTGAAAACATTTATATTCTATTCTAAGGCAATTAATAAATTTAAAATGCCATTAATCTCCTATAACTAAGCAACAACAAAAAGAGGAAATCGCATTGTAAAATATCCGCAAAACTAGCAGCGAAAAAAAATCGTTTAGTTTTAATTAATACTAAAATAAATGATAACATGTCCTTGAGAATAAAACATGTAATTAAAAATGTGCAACAACAATAATAACAACAACAAAAACAACCAAAAGAGACAAACACTGTTTTCTTGTATTTTCATTTTGCACAAATGTAAAATGAATGCGAAAATCAAAAGAAACCGTCGTACACTTAATTTAGCAGTGACGGCAATAAATTCAACAACAACTAAAACAACTGCTGCAGCGGCAGCAGCAGCAAACAGCAGTGGCAACAAATTAAAAATAGCTGCTTCGACATGGACGACATCATTGGCAGTAAAAAAAACGCAACTGCGTAAAAGAAATTAAAGTGCGTATAAAAAGTAGGCAGATATAAAACCAAATATGGAGCAGGGGAGGAAGAGAGAAATTGTTATTTAAAAAATGTTGGTAGCTTGTATTTGGAATTTTAGATTGTAAAACCGACAGTTAGTTTTTCAGGAGTTACCTAAGGGCTGGACGACCGATATGCATGATTTACACACATCCAAGAAAATATGTTGATCGAAATTCGAAATTTTTCGGTTTCCTTTCAATTCGCAAAATTTTGCTAGCTAACTTTTAAAGGCTACAGCTTAAAAGCAAATGAATTGTCAATGCGTTCATAAAAAATATATAGGGGGGAAATGACGACGTACGACACCCGACACTCCGTATTATCTCGAGAATGGTAAAAAAGTGACTGAGATAAGGTGTCGACTCTCTGCTTGATTGTACGCATGACTTCGTTTCTCACAAGATTTGTATGAGTGCAAGGAAAACGCGATTTTTCGCGTGACCGCTGTTGTTTAAGTTTTTGCATTCTTCCACTTTCTATTTTCTGAAGCATTTTTTTTTGTTGAAACTCTCTACACTTACCGGAACAAACACGACGTAGTACACGTATATAATAAAAGAGAAGAAAGTTTAGCTATAAACTAAAGAGCATGAGATAAAACTGCGAGAAGTCGGCTCTCTGCCTGATTGTATGTAGCCGATCTCCTTATGTTCTCGTTTCTTATTAGTTTCATTTGGGAAAAAATTAAAGCTCGTTTCTGTTGCAAATTTTTAATTCACAGCGGGGCGAATCTGACCTATGTTAAATTACACAAATTCTTGTTTTCCTATGTTTTTTTTTCGTCTTGAGCGAAGGACACAGGGTAAAGTCGGTGACCGGCTCAGGAGAGTCCACATTCGAACCTTGCACTTCTCCATCTCAAGTCGACATACAGCCTCCTTGCGTCGCCCCCTGGATAGCGATCTGACTCCCGTTGGTGAGCTAACTAATGTGTGGGACGGGTTTCTCCGTAACCTTGAATGAACGGTTGTGCGTCGGGTTTGGAAACCACCACGTCAAAAACAATCCCCAATAAATCCAGTAAAGAAGCCTCAGATAACGGACTCCCCTAATGTTGACAACCTCCGCAAACGCCCAAAGGTCTACGATTTACGGATATGCACCTGGAATGTCCGAACCCTTTACAGGGAAGGTGCCTCTATCCAGCTGGAAGATATCGAGCTGACATCACCGCTATATAGGAAATGCGATGGACGATACAGAGTTACTCTAAAAGAGCATCCTGTTACACCTACTACAGCTGTTATGATTCGCGACACGAATTTGGTGTTGGGTTTGTGGTTGGGAAGAGACTGCGCTATCTTGTCTCGAGGTTCCCGCCCGTGAACGAGCGCCTAGCCTTCAACATCAGTCTGATTTGTGTCCATGCTCCGACGGATGAGAACAACGAAGCGACCACATATGACTTCTACGAGCTCCTCGAAAAAACCTATGAGCACTGCTCCCGCCACGATATTAAAACCGTGCTAGGCGACTTTAATGCCAAGATGAGCAGGGAGAGTTCTTTGGTCCGATGTTCGGAAAATTCAGTCTCCACGACGAAACCACCCATTACGGTATGAGACTGATCGACTTTGCTGCGGCTAGGAACATGACAGTTAGTAGCACCAGATTCTAGCTCAGATATATTCATAAGGCCACCTGGCTGTCGCCTGATTAAAATACATGCCACAAAATTTATCATCACGCTGAGATCGACGAAAAGCACGCTTTTAGTATACTAGACGTACGCACAATACGTGGCGTTAACGCTCTATGCGTACAGCTGCCGAAGACGTGCTAGGCTACCACCGTCGATGCAGAAATATGTGGTACGATCAAGAGTGTCACTATGTTACTAAAGCAAAAAATGCAGTAAAGCGAGCTACTCTGCAGTCAGTTTCAACTCGAGCTGCTAAGAAGCGATACAATTAGTTGGGGAGGGAAGAAACGAGAGGCAGAAAGACGTGAATGTGACGATATCGAGCAACCTTCCTGCAAGGACAAAGACGGAAATCTGGTGTCAGATGTCCAGGGTATTATGAGGTTATGGAGGGAACACTTCTCGCAGCTGCTTAATGATGATGACGGCAACAATCACACCATTAGGGAAACTGTTCCGGAAATCACAATCACTGACGGCGTTGAAGTACCGCCGCCCGACTATGAAAAGGTTTAAAGAGTCATCCCTCGGCTGAAAAACAATTTTGCTGAGGGTGCAGATGGCCTGCTGCTGAGTTGTTTAAGACCGCAGGCGAAGAGCTAACAAAACGCATGCACGAGCTTTTATGCAAAATATGGTCGGCGAATGGAAGAAAGTGCTCCGGCTAGAAGGGTGTTTTATTCGAGTCACGGAAGAGCAGCGCGCAGAAGAGAAGGACCTAATCTCCGTTGGAAAGACCAGGTACAGGAGACCTGACCTTTATTAACTGGGGCCGACGCGCGCATTGCAGCAACAACTGGCGAGGCTTTATATAGGTGGTCAAAACCGGTCATCGGTTGTAGAGCCAACTAAGTAAGTAAAAAAGTACGCATTAATTAGCTTCTATAATTCGAATGACAGTTAAAACGTATACTAATCTGCGTATCAATCTGTTAACTTTTTAAGTTTTCGCAGTGTTCATCTCAGAAATTAAAAAAATGGACTAAGTGAATTCTGCCAGAACGACTGCAATATCTTTATTTAAAAATGATATGAGACAAAATATAAAAATGTGTCGGTTTCACCTCATCTTATCCTATATAAATTAAATATGTACCTACAAAAAAATATATAATTGAAAAGTTTTTATTTTTAAAATTTTTGAGTTGTGACGATATTGTCGCAAATGCGTGATATGTATTTTTAACCTTTCGTTGGGCACATGGGCCTAGTCAGACATTTTTCGATTTCAATTGTAATTAAAACATGCTTCTAATTGAAGAAGGACATCACATTCGTGACTCATGGTGCCTGGCCAGGCCCCTATACATTTTGTATGGAAATGCATAAAAAATAATGCAACTTTTTTTGTTGGTAGTTTTTTATTCAAACTCTCTTTTATATTCTCTTAGACTGATATCACACCTAGGTTCAAGCACACGAAAGAGGAAAGACTGCATACTTTGTTTACAGAGAAGCGATAAAACGAGACGAAAAACACGTATGCCGGCAACACGCTAAAGCAGATTATATTTGTTTTGGTTGCATGAATGAGAAGGGGGTGTTATTTCCAAAAAAAATGTATTGGGCCTGGCCAGGCTCCATGAGGCACAAATGTAACAATCCGAACATGTGTCCAACGGAGGGTTAAATAGTTTTTTAAATTTTGTTTATAGTTATTAACGTTAGAGGCTGTGTAGGGTATTTGAGATTCCACTGTGGTTGAACTTAGTTTACCATCTAGTTTTAACTTAACGTTGACAATGACACTTAAGCAAATATTTACGCTCATTTGCTTACTATTGAATGCCTGCATGTTGCTGCTTCGGTTGTGAGTGCTGCTGCAACACATTGAAAACAATGGAACAATATTTTATCAACTGTTCAATGCAATTTATCGTTAATAGTGAGAACAGGTTGTTCTGTTGTGCTGCATTTATAATCATATACATACGTACATATGTATAGAATAGAATACATACTTGAGGTATGTGTATAAGAATATGTGTAGAGAATATGCTTGGATATTTAATATACTTACAAAAATAAGTCTATTTCAAAGAAGTTTAAGAAGAAAAACCTTTTCAACTTGATCTAATTGTGAAAGTATGCATTACACACATATTACTAAGACACAGTAACTACTTCAAGGTTTACAATAAAAATGAAATGAAAAATGTACAAAGCTATCACACAACGTTTTTACTTGCAAATATGCATAAAATAAATATAAAAGAAAGAAGAGCTCACCATTGTCACCGCTATTGAAAGATTTCGCTGACACCTTCAATACAAAACTGCCCGACTGCGCATTCTCCGAAATGTTAGCATAATAGATGGACTGTAAGAATCGTGGTGGATTGCTAGTGGTGCCACGAACCGTAATCTGTAAATTCAAATCCGATTGCTTAGGCACCGGGCGTCCGTGATCACTGGCAGTAATAACCAAATTAAATCTATTGTGATTGTTTGGTTGATGGTGAGCAGCGGCAAGGGAATCAATTGTACCACCATCGCCACCACCTCCGCTCAGCAGAATGGGCGGAAGTAATTTAGCCAATTCAATGAAACCAGTTTGTGAATTAATATGAAAGCGGCCATCTTCATTACCGCTTGCAATCGCATATGCTAAGCGTCCATTATCGCCAGCATCTTTATCGATGGCCACAATGTGTGCAACCATATCACCGACGCGCATTGCATCGTTAACAAAAATACTAGCTGAAGGGATGGTTGTGATTGCAATGCCATCATCATTACCACTAGAGACAATTGACGGTGACACAAATTGTGGTTCATTGTCATTGGCATCGATGACTTTAAGCAGCGCTGTCACTGTTGTTTGCATACGTTCACTGACATTCGAGGATTGATCCAAAGCCTGCACGATTAGCGTATATTCCGAGATGGTTTCATAGTCTAGCGGCTCTAGCAAAACTAAACCACCAGTAAGCGGATCCACAGCAAAGAGTGGCGGTGGCTCTGAAGCAGCAGTACCGCCTTTTTTATTTTTCTGTTCCCCCGCAGAAGACTCGTTGCCTTCATCATCATTACGTTTTTCACGAATTATGCTTTTCGGTGTATACCGTAGCAGCTTATATTGCAATTCACCATTCGTTCCGGTATCCGCATCGGTAGCTGTGAAATTGTATACCACTGTACCTAATTCGGCGTCTTCGCTTACATTTATTTCAATAGGATCTGAAGACCATTTCGGTGCGTTATCATTGACATCGGCTATTTCGACTTTAACCTTGATCGTGCTACTTTGTGGATTATTGCTGGCGGTCGTATCGAGAGCACTGATCTCTAAACGAAATTCGGATTGCAGCTCGCGATCGAGTCGGCGTGCCACCACCAAGGAACCCATCTGTCGATCTATATCGAAGGCACCTTTTATGACATCCTTTTTCATTGAGTTCAGCATGTAGGTAATGTGTAGATCATCATCGTTTAAAATCATATTCTGTTGATCGGAACGTTCGTTGGGATTGACCGAACCAATAACGTGGCCAACGGAGACATCTTCACGAACCTGAAAATAGTAGGAGGAAAGATCGTTTTAGTTATTTGGAAAGTATGTGTACATATATACAATATTTCTGATGCTATGGAATTTTTTGAGGCACGAATGTCATTTTTAATCTTAACAACAGTGTTGAAAAAACAATCTTAAAGTCATAACTCATACGTGAAGATTACCACAAAAGATTCAATTTTTTTTTTTTTTTTTTGGAGTTATTTCATTTTTTTCATTTGCACAAATTTCTTTAAATAAGAAAAGTGCATACAAATAAATATATGCCGAAAAACAAACCTACAACCAAAGGTAGCAATAACCACCGAAACGGTAGACAGCGGTGGTAGTAACGGCAACAGCAACATTAAAATGAAATTATGCATTGCTGGCAAGCCAAGATGCCGTCTCCAAAATCCCCACTATACATATATAACAAAAACAAAAATAATGAAATTTTAATATGCAAAACCGCAGAACCGCGTTTAAAAAATGTGCAGCAATTTTATGCTGTTACTGTAGGTTTTGTTTTATTTTCGGTGATTGTTGTTGTTGTATTTTTCAAACAGCCAAACCAAAATCACATACGTACATGCATTTTTTTTTTATAACTCAAAAATGGAGACACAAAAATGACAGCGATGAGATTTATGCAGCAACCGCTCTTTATTTTCTTGCGGTTTCATTTCTGCGGCAATCTTCGTTGGCGTGGTTGTTTGTTGTTGTTGCTTCTTTTTTTGTTTCTTTGGCTCAAAATTTTGGCTGGCCTGTGAAATGTGTGTTTGCTAAAAGTCAGTGGCATAGGTAAGAATTTTTCTCAGGGGGCCGCATGCAATATCTAGCTGACAAAAAGAAAAACCGTCTCGAGCCAGATCACAACTACGGTAGGCAGAAGCATCAGACTCTTGGCTAAACCGGGATTGAGTGCAACTGCCTCCTTGAAAGGAGCACATCGCCGCATCGGGCTGCAATCTCAGCCACTGACGTGCGTTTTACCAGCACTTCGGCAGACGCTAGCTCTAGATTATTGTTACCAAGACCAGGGACTAATGGCTCAGCCTCCACTTCACATCAGAGCAGCACTGTTTCAGTTGCTCTTGACAAAGATACTGCAAAGCACGTCAGTCCGTCCTCGCGGGTCTATCGTGATCGAAGGTTCGTTGCCCTACTTAGGGAGCACCTCAACGTGGATCAAACCATAAAACTGAAGTGGGCTCGAACGGTAGTCGCTGAACTCGAAAAGGTGCTGACCTCGAAAAGACAACGTTCGGTAGAAGAGCCCCAATAACAGCCGAAAGAGGCTAATACTGGGCCTTCAACCAAAATAAGTCAGCCACCCATATTCTTCAGTAATGTTGCAAAGGATCACTTTATCTGGGCGGTGATTGACAGAAGTAACGTAGATGGAACTATCTCTCCAATTAACTGGAGACTGGTCGAAATAGGGCTTCTAAAGGTCTATAAAGATTTGCTGACAAAGTATCCTGAACCAGTCCCTTTTTGTTGAGATGCCGGGTGGCATCAAGGTCACGTGAAGTTGATATCCTGCGCGTATCAGAGATCTGCTGAGCTTTTCACAACGGCTACTGGTATGGTGGGTGAAGTCTGGCCGGGAGCCAGGATCAAGGCTGTCGCCAGCGACGAAATCCCGAACAGACCTAGTACTCTAACCCAGGTGCCATTTTAGAGTTCATTCAGGTCTCTAATCCGACACTTCCCACACATAACTGGAAGGTAGTAACGGTCAGCGAGGCGGTTGGCAACTCAAGGGTCGCCACTGTGGTGATCAATGAGAAGTCCCTTGCCCCACTCGTCGAATGCAGGAGAGTGATGAGCCATAGTTTCGGTTCTATCAATCTCACGGTGTATAAGGGAGATAATAACGCACCTATCTCGGGGGATAAGTTAGCTGCCCCGTCTGTGAACAGGATGTCAATTTTGATGCATGTAGTAATGAATTATTAAAAAAAAGTTAACAAAATTTTTTAATTGCTTAATCCTGTTATTTACACCAGGGCCTGGTCAGACCCTTTTTTGTTTTTCTTTCATGTATTTTTTATGTTTCCTTAGGAGCTATCGAATTGATATTCCATGATATCCATTATGTTATATTTTGGAACGAATTAGTGTTCAAATAAAGTTTTGTTTTTGTTAGGCGGTTGCAATTTTTAGGCGTTTATCAAACTCTAGTCATATTCGTAACTCCTGGGTCTGGGCAGAATCGCTACCTTTTCTTAATACATATTTTAATTAACTTAGTAACTAAGTAAACTAAGAACTGCAGGAAAACTTTTTTGAACTGGCAATGAACATAAGTTTTCCAGTCGTTGCTCGGCCGACTTTTACCGCTAAGTTTTTATAGTATATCTAATATAAGTAGGGTAAACTGGGGTGATTTGAGACAGAGTGGTTTGAGAATTGTTGATATTTTTGTTAAAATGAGTGCTACAGAAGCGCCATGTACATGAAATGATTATTTGAATTGGCTTGGCTGTCACTTATCGGATTATAACCTCATTTTTTCGATCATATTTTGAAACTCAAAAATAACATTTATTTTGTATAATATCTATGAATCTAATGATGCTAAAAATTGCGCCTGGTCTCTAGCTTTATGAATGTACCAAACAAAATCGTTCATTCTAACCCACTTATCGGCAATTTACCCCACATTACCTTATATATAAGTGGTTTAACAAATTTTCTTCTTTTCGATTTTTTTAGGCAGCCACGACTATTGTTAGGGGCCATTCAATGGTAACAAATTGTATTTGAAGTCATCTTATTTGATAGTATAAAATCGACGTTGCGTAACGCAGTTGATGAGTAACTTAATATTAATTTTTCACTTGACCCTTTTTTGAACGTAAAGAAAATAAAACCGATAGAGCAAAATCGAGTACAGATTCGCATTCTTCGATCCCCATTTCATTGTAAAAAAGTTCTTAAAAAATTTCCATTGAAAATTTTAGGGTCACCGGTGACACACAAAACTTGTATTTCCAAAAAAGTAAACAAAAATTTAAAAATATGGGAAATCATGTTTGAGTAAGTAGTTTTTCCCATAACATATTTAATATTTGGAGTATTTGGACAAATTTTGTAAAAATTGTGAGCGATTGAAAATCAACAAAAAAAAAAAAAAAACACAATTTTTTCATCCCGTTACCAAAAAAATATTTGTAAATTTTTTTTATTGTAATTATTCTGTTATAAAACCTCTAAATTTTTAAAATTTGATTGGATTGTCTTTAAAGAATTGCAGAAATTAATCTTGTGACACCGATGTCACCATGGTACCGAAAGGGTTAACACTCAAAATGCGTTTATAAAGGTTTCGCATGCACAAATGAGAAGGAACTGGTATCAAACTAGTTTTGATTGTTAATTAAATTATTTCAGGGCGGATTTAACCTCTTTATCCGCACCCTTTACCTACGCCACTGCTAAGAGTTGAGGTTATATTGTTCTTTGCATTGACATTGCTGTTTTTTGTTTATGCGGTGCAGCGTTAAAGAAAGCGCGCGTTTTTTTTTTTCTTCTTTGCAACAACTCAACGGAATCATCATCATCAACATCATCATTGTCAGCGCGATAAACTTCGGCAACAGCCAGAGTAAAGACAGTGCGGGATGGTGTTGGAGAAAGAACAGTGGGCAAAAGAAACAGAAGGAACCATTAAAAATTATGGTACCATATGTAAATGCAGAATTTTTTTATTGTTGCTGCTGTTCTCTTTTTCCTCTTTGTTTATTTCTTTTGCTGCTCCTTTTTCGACTTTTGATGTTATTGTAGCTGCGAAATGCAAAATGATTTGTTATGCTCCGTAATTGGCAAAACACAAAATCAAAAAAAAAAAAAAAAAAAAAATTAATCTTTTGGCCATACTTTGAGGAACAGAAGGAATTATTAGGCAATCTGTTTGGTTTTTTTTGCTTTTATTTTAAAAAGCTAAAGAAAGAACTGCGTAATTATGTTTAAATGTTTCACTTTTTAGTGTTGTATGCTTTTGAAATTAAAGCCATATTTATTGTGACTAATCTGGTAAAAAAATTTTTAAGAAACGGTTTCCTTTATTTATTAAGTAGGTAGAAATGTTTTATGAAAAGACGAAAAAGCCGCCGTAAATCTTCAACTAATTTTATTACGAAAGCGGAAAGAAGTGAAAAGCATTAGTTCTGAGAGCAGGACCGGATTTAGAGGTATTGACGCCCTAAGCTGTTTTAGTTGTGGCACTCTCTTTTTAGGTAAGGGAGAGGAGAGTAAATCGGTAGCCATCAGACTTTCAAGCTCAACTTTTTTTGAACCTGATTTTAAGGATTCAGCTGAAGTTTTTTCAGGAGAATTTTAGACGATATTTTCATTATTGATTTGGTAGAGTTGCGTAAGGGCAAACTATCTTGAAATGAAAGGAGCATTTTTGCTCGATCCTGAACTTTAATCAGCGAATTGTAGTTTAATAGAAAAACTATAAAAAACGAATAGATCTGCTACTGTAAAAAATTAAATAGTTTGACTAAGGAAAAAAAATAAATTTTAGGGTGATCAACTGAAAGCGGAAAAAAGGCAAAATAAAGTTTATAATCTATTCGCTATCAATTCAAAAAAAATTATGTTTATTTCCGAAAATGGTTAAGGATAACCAAAAAAAACCTTTTGATTGTGATACTGGTTATGGGTAACCAAAATAAAATTTAGATTGCGATATTTGTTATCCCTTTCGAAACTGTAAAAAAACCAGTGGAAATAGCGAAAAACCGAATATGGATTCTTGTTACAGTTGTTGATCAAAAGAGATATTTTGCGCCTCTGAAGGCCTGAAATTTCATGGGTCACCAGTGACCCTGTGGCTCTCAGTGGGATTTTTACGAGCTTGTACTGCACATTTTTATTAGATATTTTTTGAAAAAAAAAAACAAAGTAACTTAGTATAAATTTTTCACTTAACCCTTTCTTGACCGTAAGAAAAATATAACCGATAGAGCAAAACCGATTCCAGATTCGCATTTATCGATCCCCATTTCATTGTAAAAAAAGTTCGAAAAAGTTTCCATTGAAGATCTTAGGGTTACCGGTGACCCAAGCAAAACTTGTACTTCCAAGAAAGTAAAAAAAAAAAATTCAAAATATAGGAAATCATGACCTAATCATGCCTTTTGGGTTTTCAGGTTAGGTTTAGAGTAGAGGGTGGGCTGGACTAAACCGAAGCATTCAGCCTCAAAGATCATTATACTATACCTGAGATAGAGCCAGTAGAAGAGAGTAGAAAAACAGGAGAGATATGTGAGGGGATAAATGGGGAAAAAGAGAGATCTAAGGTCTCTCAACCTCGAACTTCTTTGTTTCACTGATGAACCTTAGAAGCTCAGGAAGAGGGAGTGTATGGACATTATTCATATTCAAGACATCACTACCCAACAACCTTAATATGATTCTCGCGAACATCGGACAGCTACAAAGGTAATGCTCTGTAGTATTGTCAGGTTGGATCGGTGATGATGCCCATGTTAGTGCGCTGTGATGACAACCACTAGTAATCTCAGGTCCTTTCTTCTCAGTTTCAGAAAAAATTCCGCTGATTTCCTGTTAGGTTGTCTCACAAGGCACTTTGCGGTTCTGCTGGAGTCAAGCTCGGACCATCTTTCTCTATGAATACGACCCACGAAATCGTTGACCCTACGCACGATGTCCCTAGAACTGACACCAAGAAAGAGTTTCGGACCCCAGGGTGTAATTACAGAACCTTTATTAGCTAGTTCATCAGCTAATTCGTTCGCTCAAATATCACAATGTCCTGAAACCCATATAAGGCATAACTTGTTGTGTCTTGCGACACTATTTAGTTTTGCCTTACACTCGCTGACCAATTTTGAAGAGCTGATAGGGTTAGCAAGAGCCTTCAGTACAGCTTGGCTATCACTCCAGATGCCCATGCACTTCCCATGTCATCTCCTTTCAGTTATCCAGCCCGCCACGTCCAGGATAGCGAAAACTTCCGTTAGCCAGACTGTCGCCACCTGCCCAGTGGTCTCATCGTTCAAGTACTAACTGGATTCAGTAACGTTTGAGGTTTTGGATAAGTCGGTATAGAAGACATGACGGACGGACGGACAGTACAACCTGTGGACTTAACCATTGATCTCGTTCTGGGAACCTAACATCATATCTTCTTCCGAAGCGGATACTGTACTGACAATTGGTGGTGCCCTACATCCGCCTCGACTTGCTAGACTCCATTTAACCGGAGTCTGTAGGCCACTCTCATCACTTCTTTACAGACTTGCAGATCCAGAGGAAGCAAGTCAAGCAAGGCTTTGAGGGCATCACCAGCTATACTATACATTGCCCCAGTGATACCCAGACACACACTTCTCTGAAGTCTGGTCAGAGAGGATACTGTGGACTTAAAGTTCAAAGTTCGCTCCACCATACTACGAAGGCATAGGTTTAGTATAGGCTATATATATAGCAGTATCTGAATTTTATTTGGGCCTCCATTTTTCTAAGAAGTCTACACTCTCGCTGTCTCTCAGCCGCAGTTTCTGCTGCAGATTTTATCGTAAGACAATCGCCATTTTTGTTTTTGCCTAGCTCATTCTTTCAGCTCTAGAAATTTCAAAATTTTTTTGTTTGAACTGTCAAATTTAACGGGCAACTGTTTCTTCTTTTAACTTTCGATATTTTAAGCTAATTGCGCAGACTGAAGATGATGTCTCAGGAAGCCAGTTTTTCTCCCCTATAATCAGAGATCCAAATGACACCTTTTGAAACCTATACCTTTTTCGTTTAAAAAAACAATTGTATTTTTCGATCCGACCGAATATGCATTCTCATTTTTTTCGTACTCAGTTGATAGAGGAAGTTGTCTATCATTTCTGTGACAATTTCGGTTGCGATAATCACCGTTTACCCGCGGCGTAAATATAAAAACGATTTTAAAGAAGTAAACTTAAAGAAGAAAATACAATTTTTTCATATTGATCCGCTACAGTACCGTTATCAATAAAAAAATATTTCAAAAATTTTTTTAAATTGAAATTAGGGAATAATCAATTTTCTTTCCGTTTCCGTTAAAAAAAAAATCACAAAAATTAATCTTGTGACACTGAGGTCACCAGGGTACCAAAAGGGTTATGGGTAACAAAAAAAAATAAAATTTTAGTTACGGTAATTACTATGATGGTCAACCAAAAAGGCACTCATAATGGTTACAATAGTTTTTTTTTTGTGCCTTAAAAAAAAAAAATTGTTATTTTGAGTCCCTGCTTAAAATAAAAAGCACTTATGTAAATATTCTAAAGGGACTCAAAATGAAATTTTAAGCAATAAAAAAACAAATGATCTTAAATCAGTGAGAACAAAAACAAAAAAAAAGTATAAAAACACCAACGCAATTTTGCACAAAGATCAAAGTGAAGAGAAAGACTATTACTTGTGAGCTATTGAGAAAACGCCGCGCTTTGCAAACAAAAAGCCAACACGAAAACTTCAAAATGCAACAAAATGTGTCAATTTTAATTGCGGTCGCAGCAAATTAAACAGCAATAACAATGAAACGAAACGAAACGAACATCCCTCATTCTTTTTTTTAAATGCAATTAAATGCATGTCAAAGCGTATGTTTCGGAGTGTCGGAAATGAACATTGCAATGCGTCTCTATGCCATTCACCGAGAGCAGAGTTGAACGTAGCATTGCTGAGGAGTTGAACAACGCAGTTGCAATTGCAGTCGGAGTCGGCATCGGAGTTTTGAAAAGGTATGCAAAACACGCGCGAATTGAACGTGATGAAAATGTTAAAAATTACAAACTTTTAACTTTTAAAAACCGCGAATGAGTGGTGTTTTAAATTGAACTTAATGACAATGTTGATAAAGTTGAACGAGTTGAAAGAGAAAGATGAGGTGGAAGAGGAAGAAGTTGCAACGACGAGAATGTGAGAATGTCAAAGTGACACTAACGAGAATGTAATAATCATGGCTTTCTGGTACTTTGCGTATGGCGGAATTTATTTCTACTTCTACTCATATGAAGTTTCGGTTTTATGAGCGTTACGAAAATTTCTCCCACGCTTTGACAGCACCAGAAACAAAATCTACATAAAAATGTCTTCTAAAAAAAAAAGAAAAAAAATTAAGCGGTATTAAAATAAAAAATGATTTTTTTTAAGAAGACGAGGAAACAGTGGAAGATGCTGCAGCGATACGCGCGGCAAATTCTACTGCTGCTGATTTTTAACTTGGTATATAGCAGCAAATCGTGTTTTTAGGTTTTGTCACGTGACGCTACAAATCATCGTCACATACTGAAAACAAAAAAAAAAAACTGAACTAAAAAAATAAATATAAAAGCAAAAAATTGCTACTAGCAAATGCCGCTCGCTACTAGAACAGCAACAACAAGCTAAGCCCAAAAAGAAATAAAAAAAAAAAACAGAAAAACTACGAGGTAAACTGAACTCAAAGATCACGAATTCTTGAAAAGATTTCAAGGGACAAACGAAAAAAAAATAAACAAAACCAGAAGTTATAAGCGTGAAATAGCACAGAAAGGTTTCTTAGAATTGTTTTGGTTTAGTTTGTATTTGCATTTGCTGGCAACACTTATCAGCGGCTAAGATACTAACTGCTCCTGCTACTATACTCCAAGTAGTTATACAAATAAGGAACCTAAAAAAAAACAAACTGTAGGCAAAGCAAAATACCAAAAGGAATTGAAAAAGTTTTCATCGCAGGAATTCAATTTACTTCCAACTTTGGTTTTAAGCTTGTATATGTAAAGCAATTGTATATATGTAAATAGAATACGCAAAACTTACCCGAAATACCAAACTCGAACTGGTGAACGTTGGTCTATTGTCATTCAAATCCAACACCTCAACACGCAGCAAACGTGTCGATTGTTCTGATGGACTCCCACCATCCGTTGCCGCTACCATCAGACTGTAAATGCTACGCTCTTCATGATCTAAGACGGTACGCGTACGTATCACGCCCGTATTGGCGTCTATGCTAAAGAGTTCATAACCATCTGAATCACGACCTTTGAGTATGGAATATGTGATCGATGCATTTCGTCCGTTATCACGATCAACGGCACGAATACGCACCACCTCAGTGCCGGGCGGCTGTTCTTCGCGCACGCTCACCATATCCTCTTGCGGATCGACGATGTCTGGTGCATTGTCATTGACATCGGTTATGTGTACCTTGACCGGAACACGTGCACTACGATAGGGTGTGCCCTGATCGCGCGCCTCAGCTACCAAATCGTAGAGAGAACGCATTTCGCGATCGAGCGGTTCACGTGTTATAATTTCACCTGAAAAAAAAAAAAAACAGAGTAAAAGAGAGAGTAAGAATCATTTGAGAAATACACTAATAAATAAACAAGTTTTTTTTATAAAATGGTCTAGGAGTTTATGAGACAAGTCAGGTAAAGGGTTTTCCATTAAGGACATAACAATTTTATCTAATTTATTGTGGGTGTAGTGCAAGCATTACATTTTATGAATGAAATTCGATTTCCGTCATATGACCACCACGAGCCCGTTTACAGCGATCGACTCTTTGGACCCAATTTTCCACCACTCTCGCACACATTTCGACCGGAATGTTGGCAATTTCGCGTTTGATATTGTCTTTGAGCTCGTCTAAGTTGCTGGCTTGTTGGCATAGTCCAGTGACTTGATGTAGCCCCATAAAAAGAAATCCAATGGCGTTAGATCGCATGAACGAGGCGGCCATTCCACCTGACCATTTCTCGAGATAACACGTTCACCGAATTTGCCTTTCAATAAATCGATTGCGACGCGTGCTGTGTGGCTAATGGCCATGTCTTGTTGAAACCACATATCGTTGATGTCAGGTTCATCCAATTCTGGCCACAAATAATCTTCCAACATAACACGATAGCGCTCTCCATTGACGGTAACATGACGGTATTACGACCGAGAATTGGAGTAAGCGCTCTTAAAGTGGCGACCACCGACTCAGAATTTTGGCAGTAATTTTTAATAATTTCCAAACGTTGCTAGTTCGTGAACTTAATCATGATGAACATTTTGACTTTAACTAACCTTTTGACTTTGACAGTTCATTAAATAAGTTTAAAGGTGCGTTCATATAAAGATACGAAATTGTTATGTCCCTAATGGAAAACCCTTTATAAATATTATTTTCATATTTTCAACAAATAGTGAATTTATTGTTATCGTCAGGAAGCGGAAAAAAGGTAAAATCAAATCCTATCATTAGCATTGATTTTTAAATTTCAAAAAAATTCCAGATTATACAGGGTAGGTCATTTTAAGTAGAAGCAAAGGCCAGTGACAACGCTGTCAGATCGACTAATGACATTCCGTATTGGAAGCCTCAGTCGAAGGAAAATTGCACCATGGAACAGTACACTCTGAAAGAACGCGCTGAAATTGTTTAGCTATACATTCAAAATTAGTTCTCAATCGTGAAAACTAAACGTTCGTTTCGTAAGAAACGAAGACGATTTTGTGAAGACCATTGTTCGTGAAAATGTCATGGGTGGCTACTGGTTTCAACAGGACGATGCTACATGCCACACAGCTCAACAAACAATCAATTTATTGTGACCATTGTTCACAGATAATCTGGCCACTCAGATAACCAGATTTAACGCAACTAGATTTTTATTTGTGGGGTTATTTAAAGTCCAAGGTCTACGCAAATAAGACTTTAGCTCAATTGAAAGCCAAAAAACGACGTGAAAATCGCCGCCATATCTGCCGAATCATTGGCCAACACGATGGAAAATGCCGAAAAAGAGCACATTTGTCCGTCAAAGCCAAAGGTGGCCATTTACGCGATATCATTTTCCAAAAAGTAACTGGAACCAATCTCCTTGAACTAAAATAAATGATTATCCAAATGAACAACAAAAAAAAATGTTACTAATATTTTTTTTTTTTCAGAAACAAATGCTTCCACTTTAAATGGCCTACCCTGTATATATTTTAGATTCAAAAAGAAGGTAAAAATTAATTTTCTGGCCCAAAAAATCCTATAGACCTATCGATTGTATTGAAATCTTGTAAACCAGAGTTTTAAGTGCCGAGAAATCCATTTTTGGCTTTTATTTTTTTTAAAAAAAAATTTTCAAAGGCAGCTTCGGAACACAGATAAGAAAAATAAAGGGGGATTTAAAATTTTCCTTGTACTAGAGCTGACCGATTTTATTGAACCAGGGTTTTATGTGCCGAAAAATCTATTTTTGATGTCTATTTTCATTTAAAAAATATTCCCAAGGGAGCTCCGGTACAAAGGTAAGACAAATTAAGGGAGATCAAATGTTTCTTTGTACTGGAGCGCCATCTATGGACCGACCGATTGTGTTGAAATTTTGTATGACGGCGTTTTATTTGCTGGCAAATCCATTTTTGGGATCTACTTTTATTTAAAATAGTATTCCAAAAGGAGCTCCGGAACAAAGGTAAGAAAAAGAAAGAGAGATTAAAATATTTTCTTCTATGGTCCTTTCGATTTGGTTGAGATTTTGTATACTAGGGTTTTATGTGCCAAGAAACACATTTTTGGAATCTATATAATTTTAAAAAATATTCCAAATGGAGCTCCGGAACAAAGATTAGAAAAATTATGAGAGATTTAAAATTTTCCTTGTACTGAAGCGCCATCTATGGACTGACCGATTGTGTTGAAATTATATTATACGCCGTCGTTTTGTGTGCTGAGAAAAACCTTTTTTTCGTATCTATTTATTTCCATTTAAAAAATATTTCAAAGGGGTCTTCGGACCAAAGGTTAGAAAAATCAAGAAAAATTTAAATTTTCCCTTGTTCTGTTTACAAAAGACCCCTGTATTTCGGTCCAGTTCAATGTGGGTGTGTCAAAAAAAAATGTCTGAGTGTGGCATTACATACGGCGGAAATTAATATTTTTCAATTTACTCAATTTTACTTAAACGATCACATTTAAATATTTTTTATTTAATTAAATTAAAAAAAAAAAATCCAATCAGTACTGACATCAAATCTATACATCTCATTTGTACTTTGTTCTTCCTTCAAAATACCGTTTAACCAAAAGAAACGAGATGAGAGAAATCGTCGTTTCGGTTTCGCGCTAAATTTATTACAAAAAAAAATGTAATTGTACTTAAATGAGAGAGTTGAAAGAGATAAAGAGAACAAGAAAGTCAAAGAGCAAGTTGGTTTTCTTTGATATTGTTTTCTCGATTGTGTTTTTCCACGAAGAAGTGGCGCCGAAAGCGCGTTCGTTTAACATCTAGCCGCTATTTTATCGCCTAAGATATATTCATTTCAAAAATATTCATTTAAAAAATATTAATTTCAATTGCTTTTCTATAACAATAATTCGCAATATTTTTGGCAGTTTTTCTACACAAAACTTCGTTACATTTCCTTGAGCATTCTTAGTTAAGTCCAAGAATAATTTCATTTCCCAAAAATCTATGTCAGATCATGTAAATCATACAAACTTTCCTATTTCTTTTTTGCTTCATGCTACATAGCTATTTTTCCATTCGTTTTTTCAGTTCTTTTTCTTTTTTTTTTTTTTGATATTATTTTCATGCAAATCAAATCAAGTCAAACTCAAAATTAAAAGAATCGCATTTGTGCTCTTTCAATCAAGCGGGAAATGAGAATTTTGTACAAATTTTTTAAGCGCCTGTCACAACAGCAGCCCCACAGCCTGGTACAATAAAATCAGCTAAAATGCTGAAAATGTTTTTACTAAAAGATTTAGGTCGCCTCTGCCACTCCCCGGCATTATTCATGATTAATGGGTAAACAATAACGGAAAAAGAAGCAAGTTAAAATCTGATTCAACAAAACAAAAATCACAAACATAGAAATATGAAGCTAAAAGATTCGAGAATGGAATGGGAAAACGCCAGCGCAACATATGATAATACATGGTGGGAAAATGGGAATTTTTCTGTTTCAATCAAAATTCATGTTTGTTTGTTTGTTTATTGCAACCAATGTGTGGCTAAAAAATCTCAATGTTATCATATAAGTAAATGTGCCATTGGCATTTCTTCATTCACACATTCATGTTCGTCACTGCGCTTGTAGACATTAATCCAGTTTAGCTACTAATTCTAAAGATGCAATGCGATGACAGTGCCGGTAAAAAAAAAATAGCACACATTAGCTTCACTACTTTTATAAAAAGTTACATAATTGAACTTAAGATGATCGTAGGAGTAATCATCGAGCGATCCAAAGAGAGCAATGGATTACTCTCTATTGTTCCAGAGCCCTTGCATTTTTTACTCCCTTTTAACATTGCTTATCTTATCCCAACCCAAAATTTACGGACAAAACAATTAAGCACTGGGTTTCAAGCATAATGGTATCAGCCTATTTCGTTGCGTTGTCTACCAGATCTCAATCCAGTTGAGAACTTATGGGCTGATGTCAAAAATTTTGTTTATAATACAAAACCAACAAATAATGAAGCCCATAGAGTAGCACATCTGGATTTTTGAAGCAAAACTCTAGTCAAGAGGTGCCAAGATTTGATGGCATTGAACAATGAACATCATTCGATTGGAAAAATTCTTTTGAAATGAGTATTTTTTATGGGACAAAAATGCGTTAGATGTTAAACGATCCCGCTTTTGTCTCCCCTCCTTCGTATAAAAACACAACCGAGAGAATAATATGAAAGAAAACAAGCTTGCTCTGTGAGTTTCTTGTTCTCTTCTTTCTCAACTAATACTCTCTCATTTAAGTACAATTGCATTGTTTTTGTAATAAATAAATTATGTGCTTTTGTCTACTCGGCTGTGTTTACAAATACTCAACGACGATTTCTCTCACTTTTTTTTTTTGTTTTTTTTTTGTTAAACGGTATTGTGGAGGGGTGGAGGGGAACAAAAAACAGGTGAGATGTATTGTATTTTGGCATTTCATATCGATATGTAAATGTCACACTCTCTTTTCGTTTTTTTTATATGAAGATTTTTTTCCACTCTCTGTTCTCTGCTCTCAATTTATTTAAATGAAAGAAAACAAAAACGTGCTGTCGCTACACATTAAGGAAGAGAAACATCTTTACGTATTTTATATTAATTTTATGTGAGTAATGCCACGCATATAATTTTTAAATTTGGAAGTTTTTAAAATGACTTGATTTTTTCCTCCATCAAGATCGCTACTTATCATAGTGCTATTTTTTCGCCGCAGCTGTATATATCTGCAAATATATGCACACATCTGCATGTGTGTGTGTGTGTATTATGTATACATATGCGCATAACATTCAATTCAGGCAGGTAGGATTACAGTCATGCGATTTGCATATTTAATTTAAATAACAGCAAAACATTTTTTTTTGTTTTTCACATGTGCAGCAGCACTACATATATGTATGTATATATATAAGAACTGCACACAACTACCACCACACAAACATGTACACAAGCATAAGTGTGTAAAGGATTGAGCGTATACAAACAACAGTGGCCACAAAATGTCAACTTGTTGACATTCAATTGACGGATGAGCTGACAGCGTTAAAACTGTTGTTGTGCAAACACTAATGGCCATTCATCCTCTACATATATACCATACATACACACATACAAGCATACTACAGACAATTGCATTTGTGAATAGATAGAAAACTGTATGCGAGAGTGTATGTATGTGTGCATAGTTTTCGATTCGATTGTATCGCATGCACAGATATAGATAAGTATGTATGTACGTATGTATGCATGCATAGCACAGCATTGTATTGGATAACATTGAAAATTGAATTGGATTTTATCACAAATTATTGTGCAAAGCGTTTAGCATAAGGAACAGGTTTCGATCCAATGTGCTGATGTTGGCAAGGCAGCCAGCGACAAGAAACCCATGAATATTTGCTGCATATATGTACATATAATACTCGATGAAGAGGAAAAGAGAAATGAAAAAAAAAAAAGAAAAGCGACTGCATGTTCAGCATGTGTGTATGTAAGTATGATTCAGTTTTGAAAAGTAGAACAGTAATGCATGACCATGGGTCATGTTGGTTGTCTTGAATTCTAC
The DNA here is from genome assembly GCA_963691655.1 of Toxonevra muliebris. Taxonomy (NCBI): domain Eukaryota; kingdom Metazoa; phylum Arthropoda; class Insecta; order Diptera; family Pallopteridae; genus Toxonevra; species Toxonevra muliebris. Next base: position 74,160,334 of record OY829329.1, read on the forward strand.
TACTGCCTCTACTATTTTTCTATGCTCTTTATACTATACACACACACACACACACACATACATCAGGTATTGATAGTTGAGTGAGATGTTAGAAATGTTGCTGTCGTATGTTTTTTCTTTTTTTTTTCTCTCCACTTCATTGTTGAGCATAAGTGACATTAATTTATGTTAAAAGGAAATTCGTAACTTTTACTGAACGCTTGATGATATTTGTATTGAGAATTTCTATGTAAACATTGGATGGGGCATTTTACGTTATATTTATAAAATTTGAAAGGTTGAGAATGAAATGAGATTTTCTACTGGATATTGCTTATTAATATTTATACACTTTTATGCAACTCACCCGTCACAGGATTAACTTGAAAACTTGTATTTGTCGGTATTAAACTGTATCGTATAGCTGCATTCTCGGCCAAATCCAAATCGGTGGCACCTATAACACCCACCAGTGAACCCCGATGCATATTCTCTTCGATGACAAACTCATATGCGGCTCGCAAGAATCGTGGATCATTATCATTGGCATCTAAAACGTTCACCACAACTCGTGTGCGTGCATGCGCAGCCGGTGTACCATTATCGCTGGCCATCACTGTCAACTCATAACGATCACGTGTCTCACGATCTAATGTACCGCGTAAATAAATCCAACCACTATTTGGAAAAATGCCGAAAAGTTGTGCAATTTCAGCATCAATTGAACCAGGATTGTAATTGCTGTTTTTGTTGTTGGCAGCAACAATTTGCTTTCCACCCTGTATCGTTGATGATGACGATGTAGATGGCGGTAATTTTGTATTGTTACCCACAATGCGATATGTGATGCGCGCATTGTTACCAGTATCCAAATCAAATGCGGCTACTTGAAGTATCTGCAAAAGAAAACAACAAGAAAAAAAAAAATTAAAATTATTTTCTTAACGATTTTGCTTTGCTGCAAAAAAAACTTTCACTAAATTATAATTTAGATTTTCTTTTTCATTATAAATTTTTTACGAAAAATCTAGTTAACTTTTTCTCCTGCTGCTGTTGCTGCTGCTGTTGTTGTTGTTGTTGATTGCAACACAATTAACCCATTGACCGACCGTTGATGCTTTTGCTGAATCTCGACTATGCGCGCTCACTTTTCTCTCATAACGATTAAAATCGTGTCTTCTATTTATTATTAGCACAAGAGGAACAGAAACAAAAGCAAATACAAACAACATTTGGCTTTTCTCAAGGAAAATGCGCTTGCTATTGTTGTAGACATCGACAAATATTGCTCTGTTTGGTTTAGCTGACGGTTGTTTTTTTTTTTTTTTTTTGTATTTGTGAGAGTTTGGTTTGGTGCCCCCACCACCAAAGAATGGAAATAGTTAAATAGATTTGAAATGACCAAATTAGCCAGAAGAAAGTTTTTAATAAGATTTCACGAAAAAGTCAAATCGAGGTTAAACAACAACAACAGCAATCAACAATTGTTGCATTATTCGTTTACTGCTTCAATTTGAACAGTGGGGATTTTTTTTGTTTTTTTTAAATATATGTTGGAAAATTTAAAAAAAAAAAGCTCGTGTAATTGCTGAGAATGTGGATTTTAATAAGCGCTATTAGTAAAAAAAAAAAATGAAAATCTTGACTTTTGTGAAAGAAAAAATATGCAAATCACAAAAAAAAAAAAAATGTTTGCTCCCTGTTTTGAATATTCGTTTTTCTTTTCTTTTTTTTTACTTTGTGTACCAAATTTGCATATAGGTATGTGAATAATTTGGTTTAGTTATCTTGAAAAATAAAGTTTTGTATTGTTTGTTTGCTGCATTTTATGTGCAAAGTAAAAACGATAAATGTCTTGAAGCTGAGCTGCTACCTGAAAACAAAAGCAACATTTCTTTTTATTTTTAAATATTTGCAAATACCAAAAAAAAAAACAACTGAAAAGACAAACTGCTGCCAAACATAAATCACTCAATTGCAATTTGAATTGTTTTTGATTGTTTTAAAAATGCGACATGTTGCCACAAGTGTTTTTGTTATTTTTTTTAGCTTTGTAGTACAAACATAAGAAGAGATTCGTGTGCGCTGTTTTTGTAACTGTCACCGAATTTCCGGGGACAATCGCCGATTATGAAGTTTTGCCCCGATTGAGACTCTGAGAGAGCCCAAGCAGAAACGCCAAGTCTCTTAATGTCATCTCAAATTAACGAGTGATAGACTGCAAAGGGATTAACTGTTATTGTTAGTCGTTTGTTTTTGCAAAAAAAAAAAAAAAAAACTTTTAGCGCAAATACATAAATATGAGAAAGAGAATGTTGTTCTCTTTCTTTTATGTATATAAATAAATTCCTAATCCCTATACTTACAAAGCTCTTGCAAGGACAACACTCTTTCCCTCTCTCATATTATGTACGATTAATAATAACAGTAAATTCCTCTGAAGTCAATCACTCGTAAATTTGAGATGACATTGAGAGAGCCGACGTCTGTGTTTGTATTGCATGAGCCCGATTCAGTTACAAAAAATTTATTCACATGAAAAATATTACGATGCCGGTTCTCTCAGTGTCTGTGCACGTACTCCCTTTCATGTACTTCTCTCATGTTTAAAAGGAACCAAAGGAATTTCGTGAGAGTTAATACGAGAGAAGCAACAACTAAATGCGGAACAACAACCGCTGTGGTATATATCAAAAATCTACAGAAAATTAAACCCAAATTATTCCCTGAAATTCAAAATACGAATTCTGAGGGTTGATATTTCCTTCTTTTTTTTTTAAATTATATCTACGAATTCAAATTCGATACTTATATTTTGTTTTTATTTTGAAATAATTCAAAGGGAACTTTCTTCTAATCTGAATTTAAAATTAAAAAGGAAATAATTTACTCTACATAATTTCACTTTTACAGTGTGTCCCATGACACGTTTAGTTTCTTGTTTTTTGTTTAATTATTTTAAAGTTTAAAATTTAAAATAGCCACACATACCTGCGAGTTAATCGGCAATGATTCCAACGCTTTCACCGTATACTCATTACGCTCAAATACCGGTGGATTATCATTGACATCCTGCACCTCAACCAATATTGTTACATTCGCCGATAAGGGAGGTTCACCGGCATCTGTAGCCGTAACAATTAACGAATGTCGCTGCGATGTTTCATAGTCTAAATGTCGCGACAATCTTAGGTTGCCTGAACGTGCATCAATGGCAAAAAGATTCTCTTGTGGCATTGTTGCAACATCAGCACCAGTAGCAACACCAACAGAACGCGTTGCAAATGCAGATGAAGCAACAGCTGCTGCCGTAGAATAAAGACGACTTCGCGCTGCAAGTGCTGCGGAGGAGGAGGGGGAAGAGATTAATGGATTTGTTGATTGTTGAAAGAGCGGCGTTGCTCTCGCTGCTGCTGCTACTACACTAGCATTCGCTGGAATTTGTTCGTCGGGCAACATCGTTAAACTGTAAGTGACTTCACCATTTTTACCCGAATCTCGATCATGCGCATGTGCTGAATACAGTGTGGTGTTAAGTGCAACATTTTCGGGAACCGAAATGCGTACGCGACCTGATTCGAATTCGGGTGGATTGTCGTTGATGTCTTCAATGTCGATATTAACCTGACAAAATGAAAATATGTAAGCACAATTTAAAATCAGTGACATTTTTTTTTTTGTATCATATCTAAAATTTTTAAAAATGTAAGTTTCTTGAAATTTATTTACCTGCGTGTGTCCGTATGCAGGACGATCACCGCTTGTCGCTTGTATGTTGAGAAGAACTTGTGGCTTATTTTCGTGATCCAAAGGACTTGCAATGCGTATGTTGCCTGAGACGGGGTCAATGCTGAAATAGCCATCAGGATCGCCCGAGTAAATCGAGTAACGTACTGCACTGCGACTTGCTGCAGGCACCAGATATGCAAACAAATATTTAAAATGAACAAAAATTCAGACTCAACAATTGGGAGAGGGGAAAAGTTCGTTTCTTTAGTCTTTTGTTTAGTTTACCTGATTTTATAATTTGACATCAAACTGAAGAAGATTGTGGTGGTTGCCTTTTGTAAAATCATTTAAATAAGTATTATGTATAGTAAGCAAAAAAAAAATACAATTGGCAATTTAAGAAAAAGCGCTGAATGCAATCATTAAAATTAATTCACAAGGCAAGAGAGAGTATCTGAAAAATATTTTATACTGTTTGTTAATAAATAACAATAGACGTTTGTTCTTTTAAGCTGAGAATACTGCAGAAGATTGACACATGAGCAAACAAACTCAACAAACTCAGAAGGAAGTAGAATGCAATGAAGGCGAATAAAACCAAAAAGTTCGAAAATCAAAACTGTAAAAATATTTGTTTGCATATATATAAACCACCAGCATCATCGTCGTCATCGTCTCATCGTTTTGATGACACGAATGATGGGTGCAGATTTCTGTTGAAATTTGCTTTTTTTCCTCTTTTTTTTAAACGCGCTGTTCCTTTAACCAATCAACATGGAAAAAGAAAAGTAAAAGAATGAAAAATAACAAGCTAAACGAATTTAGTCTTCAGTTTCTTTTCTTTATTTTTTTTTTTTGGTATCAAAAAATGCAAATAAGTAATTTTATTTAAATTTGTTCTGTTTTTTTGCTTAGTTATGATTCTTAAAAGTTTCGGTTTGGTTGTTATTTTTTGGTAAGACAAAAATCGTCTGCGCTGTCCATCACATGTGCAGAAATTTGTTTCCAGATCATTGAACTAATTTATTTGATGCGATTTGGTCACATGGCAGAGCAATACACTAAACAATGGACTTTTGGAAACGAACAAAGACAATCGGGGTAGGGTGTATGGTAAATCTTTCTAAACTTACCTGAATCGCTGCTAATTGCCATCACTGAACCCACTACAGTACCACGCGGCACATTCTCCTTTACATAGTAATTATAACGTTGTTTTTCGAAAATCGGTGGTTTTTGTGTTGCATCGATAATACTAAGAAAAACCACTGCATCTATTGAGGTACGCAATCCACCACCATCGCTTGCGGAAATATTCAAAATATGCATCGGTTGAGTACGTGCCGATGGTAAATTCGGGCGATTAATAGAAATTTCACCACTCAAACGATCAATGCGAAATATACCCGCATCATTGCCAGCAACAATGCGATATGAGACCATGCCAAAACGTCCCGAATCAGGATCAGTGGCTACAACAGAAACAATGGGGGTCGTTGAGGAGGCGCTTGCCGTACCCGATTCGGGGAGTGAGACATTATATTCACGTGGATAGAAAATTGGACGATTATCATTGACATCGGTTAATTGGATTTTAACAATTGCTATGGTACTGAGGCCACCTGAATCAATGAGTAAATATATTTTGTAATTGAATTGAATATTGAATAATAAATGACTTACCTCTATCGGTTGCTATTACTGTCAATTCATATGAGCTGCGCTTCTCATAATCTAATTCACCGGCAATGCAGATTTCACCTGTGGCGGCGCGTACTTCGAATTTCGTCATATTCTTAATGTCATCGCTCAGAGTGTAATTGACCATTGCATTAACGCCACAATCTGGGTCGCTTGCTGACACCTGTGCACAATGAGAAATATAAAAAAATAGTGAATAAATATAAAATTCATTTTTATTTTAAAATTTAAGTTTTTTTTTATCTCGAAAGATAACAATTTATGAAAATATGCTGCAATGCACATACATACAGACGCACCCAGTTGCAAAAAAATGATTTAAATGCTCGTTCATTCATTCTCTTTTCAAATCTGAGAAACAACAATAACAATAGCCGCATACGGGAGAGAAACTAATTTTAACTGTTCAACTATGAAGTGAGAGCGCTGAGCGTAGTGGTTTTTGTATAAATTGGGATCACGAAACACACACACACATACAATGTGATATGATTTGACAGTAGAGTCCATAAAGGAAAAAGAGAGCGCCATATTGAATGCGATTCTCTCTATTTTTTTTTTTTGCTATGGTATAATCGTCTGGATTTTCAAAAACAATGCAACGAATAATAGCAGTAAATTTCTCTTGATGCCGACAATTCGGTAAAATGAGACTTTTTTTAGATTTGCTGAGTTCGCATATCGTAGTATCTTTACATTTATTAGTGTAACTACATCCTTATTCCAGAAGACCCAGAAGAGCTACACTATCATATAATATATCAATTTAAAGAGTAGGTTAGCCAAAAAATAACAAATTTGAAATCGGTTCAGCCAATTCTGAAATATTAGCGTCGGAAATTTCTTAAAATTCACTCATTGAACAAAGCATTGCATTCATCGCTGTAAAAATCATTGCTTAAGCTGGAGTAAATAATAAATGAGAGAGAGAGAGAAGATATGAGTAACGGCGTCTCTCAGCATTATGTGATGAATTATCTGCATACCAAATAACAAAAGAAGCAACAACGAGTAGTTTGGTTTTTTTTTTGATATTTGTTTTTTGTAGAAATCAACGATGATTTTTTTTTCACTCAATGCAATAACAACGAAGGAACAAAAAATAGAAGAGCAAATTAATGAATGAATTAAAAATCGAGAGAGAGAGGGAGAGAATGCTGGTTGTGTTCGCAGTCGTCTCCAGCTTTATTACTCATTTTGGAGGTTAAAATGAGCACTCCATACCTTAAAACCAAAGCTACCATATAAATCTGTTTTAGCCAGTTTTTTGAGATGGTAAAAACGTTTCCAGGTTTATTTTTCAAACAAAAAAATTGGTGAATTGTTTTTCTTATTATTTTGATAATTTTAATAAAGTTTGAATATTTTATTTCAATTACAATGATAAAAATGTTAAAACACAGAAGTCTTAAAAATATGTACATGTTTTTAGTCTTTTTTTTTAGTTCAAATTTTTTCTCCAAAAAAGCATATGGTAGCACTGCCTAGGACATGCAATATTAAAAAAAGAATAGAAAATGCATGGGTTCTGGAACCATAGAGAGTAATCCTTTGCTCTATTTTGAGCACTAGATGATTACTCCTACGATCATCCTATGTTCAACTGGGCAGCCTCTCTCTACGCTAAGCTCTACACATACATACATACACGTGAGTACGTGCTGTTTTGTATGTAAGTGAGATAATTAACTTCTTTGACTTGCTGCATTTTGCAGTTAATAATGTTAAGTTTTGTTTGTTTTTTGTTTATTTTTTTTTTTTTGTTACTTGCTGCTAGCATGCACCCGTAATTGTTAAATGCCAGCTTACTAAGCACGCATTTAGCTTTTTAGTTTATTGCTGCTGCTGCTGCATGAGAATGCAGTATTCTGTTCTGTGTTTCTACCCGAGACAAGTCAAGTCACAAGAAAGAAACTGATACATGCAATTAACATTCCTTCGCAGATCCCATTTTTGGGGCGTTTGTTTTAGCGTTTTATTTTTTGTATTTGTAGTCATTGGTCGTATTATGCAAAGGTTACCTTCGATACAATAGAATGCATTAAGGAAATGTATTAATTTTTGCTGCTTTTAATAAATTTATTATGTGCTGTTTGATAGCAAAGTCGAAAACATATTCATAGCAGATTTGTTGTTTCTTACGGAGTTTAATTCATTTTCAAATAATACAAGCTATCTCTATTCGCTTTCTTCGAAATTGCATTAACGTTTGACCCTAAAAAAAAAAACAAACGTTAAAGCACTAATCCCTCTGCTAACATAATAATTCTTTAAATGACAACCATGTATAAATACAAAATGAGAATTGAGGAGTTTCGCGCAACAGAACAACAATTTAATCGAAAAATGAGCATACGCGCTCACGTTATTTTTGATCATAAAATCACGCGGCATTCGTTGGAAGTATTAAAATATTTCTACAAACTTTAAAGAAAATGATCAGAACGCATGCAAAAGAAGAATCATTAAATCTAAAGGCAATTATTTTCATATTAAACTATTTGATATTGCAAACAAAAGAAACGGGAAACATACAAAAGAGAAAAATTAATACAGTTATACAGATTTGCTAGTTTTAATTTACTATTTTTATCTACTCTTTCAATTTTTGTTTTTTTTTAACTTCAAACTTAAACTTCAGCGAATGCCGTACTCTCTTGTCATTTTTTTTATATGCAGTTTTTATGCTCTAAATTTAAAAGAGGGAAAAAACTTTATAGAAAAAACCGAAAAACAGATTAATCGACTTTTTGTTAATTTGCTTTTTTTATATGAAGGTTTTTGCTGTCTTAAATTTAATTCCAATATTTACTTAATAGACCTAGGATTTTATATGAGCAAATTCATCTATCTTTTGATATATAAGAGGATGAGAGCAAAAGCGGTTTAAAATTTGTATAATAGCAAAAGTACAAGAACGATACAAACTTAAAGTACGAGCAAAAATGATATGACAATTCTTTAAGAGCGAAAATGGCACAGCGACTTAATTTCGTTTTTACTCTGAACATATCTTTCATATATTTGCTTTAATTTTGCTCTAAACTGCATCAGGGATGATAAATGTATTTTTCGATTTTGTACCAAATAAACAAAAAATGTACCGAAACAAGCAAAAAATTTATCAAAAATTTAAAAAGATCTATTACCACGTGGTCGCCCGGGTTCAAATCTCGGCAATGCTCAAAAATCAAAGAAAATACAAACTTTTCGACACAGCACCAACTCTTGGCAAAGCTTAACAAAATTTTTAAGTCAAAATTGTGCGGAAATTCATTTAATTCAAAATGTGGATGAGCTAAAAAGGGCAGAATTAGCTTCTTTACATATGAAGTTTGAATCTTTCTATGGGAACTGGGGTAATCTTTTTTCTTTTTCTTTTATATTTTTGACATATTTTAGAAAAATTGTCTTGAAAAAGTAAAAATTTTTTTAATTTCCATTAGGATATCTCGTTAACTGTTTGAAATAAAAGCCCTGTTTTTCATGAGGTATTTAATCTGATTTATTGTAAGTTGAATAGCGTATATAATTTTTTTTCATAAAATTTTTCAAAAAAAAAATTATTTGTTAAAAGTGATCAGAACTTTCCAAAATTTTTAAATGGAAATGCCTCAAAAACCTGATCGAAGAGCGAAAAACCGGCAGCTGATTCATAATTAGCGCCTGAAATTATCGTAAAAACAGTTGTTGCCTTATCGGCTCCAAAAATTTACCGATATTTCTTATACTTATTTTCCATGAATGTTTGTGTAAAGTGAAAAAGGACAATTCGACGACATAAATTTTGAACAAAAACAAAATCGAAGACAAAATAAACGCCGCACTGCATTTCGAATGCAAATGTACTAAAACTGCTGTTGTGGTACAAATGTGCTTTCTAATTTCAAATTGTACCAAAAATATCATCACTAAACAGCACTCGTGCCGCTTTTGCTCTTGAATAAAATGTTTCCATCTCTTTTTTTCTCTCAGTACATACCTACAGTAAAGAATACAACTTACTCGCTTCGCTTATGAGAGGTTCTCAGTCTCTCATATGAGAGGCTGAGAGCAAAAGAGAGTTCAAATTATTGCAAAAAAAGATATGCATGAAGAGTAAGAGCCTCTCATATATAAGTGGAAAAGACTAAAAAACATAAAAATGGTTTCAGGAGTAGGTACGATTTTTATTCCAGATCGAACTGTAATATAATGAAATTAATTTTTTCGTCAAAACTTAAAGAACGATCGAAACCTACTTTTAAAAACATCTCGTTACATTCAGTTGAAGGAATATTCACAAACAGTAGAAACCTTTTTAAGGCATCCGGCTAAACCGTTAAACTCATTAGTCTTACTTTAGTTTTATGCTTTCCACTTTTTGTTAACATTTTTAATAAATCATTGTAAAGACTTTTTTTAGTATCAGGCAGTGGTAGTGGAACCTGTGCAACACACACTGCCTTCAAGGCAGCAAGAAAAAAAAAACACAAAACATTTATGCACTTTTGTCGCATGCGTAAATTCATTCATACACTAACAAATAAATAAGATAAAAAAAACTTGTCTCGAACTTGTCGAATTGCTCCATTGTAGCTTATTTATTTCGCATTTAATCCAATTAAATTACAATACATTTTTTTCGCTCTCCCTGATTCGGTGTATGCATATGTGTGTATGTGTATGCTTTAGTCATTTGTGTTGTAATTTGTGTGGAATTTTTTCCCTTGAGTTAAGAGTGAATTCGAAGCTACTCAAAAAAAAAATTAAATAAATAAATTCCCTGCAGCTTATTGCGTTTCTGTTGTTGTTGTATAGTTTTGTAAAAATTGAGAAATTAAAGTCTTTTTTTTAAATGTAATTTTTATATATATATATATTTACGAAATGCTATACTCTTTAGAACAGAGTGTGCGAAAGAGTAGCCTGCATGCACACAAGAGCGTAAGAAATTTCACACGTACAGGGCTCATTTCAGTAGAAAAAGAGCTCAGTCAATCATTATGTATGTATAGGTGGCCATCAGAGCTTGAGAGTATTCGACTCTCAGAGCACGTAAACGAGTGTGTTTTGGGGAGACGCTATACAAATACACAAATACAATTGACAAATTCTGAGTAAAACGGAACTTTTGAATGTGAGATAAAGTAAAGGCGGATTAACTGGCCAAGTGAATCACTCTCTTTTGGTTTTTTTTTATATAAGAAGTTTTTACGCTCTCAATTTAAGAGAGCAAATAACTTCATAAAAAAACAAAAAAAAACAATGGTCGATGAATTCGCCTTAAATAATCATTTTGTTGGATTCTTTAAGAACTTCGCTCAGAAAATATTTAGAAATTATCAAATTTTAAATTGATCTCAATAAAATTTCAACTGAATGAATTAAAACACAATAGTGAAAAATTTTCTAAACCAATAACTTGAAAACTTTAAATTGGGGGAAAATAAACTTTTTATTATAGCATTATTTTATGCTCATCACTTTGCATTTAAATATAATCTGCTTCTGCCGGAAATCATAAAAGCGTTACAAATCGCAATTACAAGCAAAACATCATTAATCCAATGCGAAACTTGAAAGACAAAAATAAAAAAAAAATTACAAAAATAAAAATTAAAACAAAAAGCAAATGAACTAAAAATTTAAAGCCCCACACAAGCGTACAAACGTACACGTCAAGTGTTATCAAAAGCGTTTGCTTGATAAGCAGAAGCAACAAGCAAAGTATGCACGGACACACATACACACACACGCAGAAACATTCACCTTAGTTACCCAGCGGTAAATGGAAACACTAGAATAGCGCTAAACAAGTGCTTGATTGCAAGCACTTAAATGCACTGCCAGCACATAAGTTCCATATAAATTTTACCATTGCATGTCCTAGGAGACAAGCACTTGTTTAGTGCAGTACTTTTAGCACTAAACAAGCGCAAGAAAGAATGTGTTAGATAGGCACTTCCGCTCATTCATTCGCTGCTTCGTGCTTACTTTAGTTGAGAAAGAGAGGAGAGAGAAAAAATATCGAGTATCGATTCATGCATTCATAATTTTTCATTGCTGCGTCATTTTATTTTATTCTTTTCTTTGGCTTTTTTGTTTGTTTTAAACCAAAATATACATATCTAATTATATTTTTATCTATTTTTTATAAAACAATTGCAAAAAAGAAATAAAATAAAACACACACTTCGTGAAATTTCGCAACCACTTTACTTCGCTGTTGCGTAAAAACTAACTCGCTTCGTTTCTCGCTCAGCCAATATTTCGTAGCGTCTCGCTGAACGATATTCGTTTCAATTACTCAATAGAAAACTAAATTTGTTGTTCGCATGGTTGCTTTGCAATTTCCGGTTGAAATGGTGCACTTGCAAACACTTTTTAAGCACTTAATTTTCAAGCACTTGTCTGAAAAACCGCTGGGTATGGCTAGCATCATGACAACGTGTGGTACATTATGATGCCATGACGACGACGACGCTGCGGTTCCTGGCTGCTGCTCCAATTTAAATAGTTTCCTTTTTTTTTTTTTTGTTATTTGAGAAATCGGTTCATGCCCACATGTGAATTTTTGTTGTGTTATGTTTTTGTCTTTCTCATTGTGAGTGTTGAGGTGTTAATCAGTTTTCTGTTTGCTGTTTCCCTTGATGGTGTTGTTGTGGTTGCTGCTGCTGCTGATGTGCAGTGTTGTTGCTGTTTCTGCCGGCAGTGGTGGTGCATCATTTGCATTTTGATGGCATTGCTGTTGCAATTCGCTTGCTGTCAATATTTTGTTGTTGTTGTTTTTTCTTATAGCTGCCAGCAGTAAATCATTGCAAATATTAGCAAGTGCTGAAACAACTTGACAGCAACACTGATAACGACATTTTTTACAGTTTTCCTTTTTCGTATCGTTCTCTGCTTCCTTAACGCTTCTCTCTCTCTTTGTCTCTCTTAACTCGCCGTGTCATCTGCCGCGCATTTGATTAATGATGTGAATTTTTCGGTGCTGGTTTATAAATTTTTTTTTTTAATTTTATCGCATTTTCCTTGAAATAAGCTATGATAAATTTAAATTGAGGTTCTGTCTGGCTATGTGAAAAAGCCGAAAATCTTTTCTAGAAATTTATTTCGATTATTCAAAAGACCTTAGCTGCTCATTTTAGCTTATCATATAAATAACTCAAAATGTTCAACATCAAATTCAAATGCAAATACAGTTAACAATTTAAAAATACACCACTGCAGTCACAATCACAACAATGTCAACACATTTACACCTACCCAACCAAAAAAGGCAAAATTTAAACAAGTGACATTCGCAATCGGTGCTGCGCTACTGCTGTCATTTCTCACATGTCCTTTTCAACTTATTAGCGCTTACCTGCCTGGCATATCAACAACTAACTCTCTACCCGTTCCCCTTATCTCTTCAAAAAGTAGTAAAAGATTTTTCCTTTGCCCCCAATATTTGCATTCAAAATGATACTTAAGCTACTTCATCTTCACCTTAACGATTCGCTTACAATTTTTCGAGTGGGCGATCATTTAAGTCTTTATATTTTTTATTTTCTTAATTTTTTTTCGCTTTGCTTTGCTTGCAACATTTAAATGTTGTTGACAGATAAAATTGCCAACTGCTACAATGATGATGGTGACAATGTGGTTGTAAATTTTTCGTTGTTGCTGTTGTAGCTACGGCTGGGCTGCTGTACCCCGCGCCTTAGTTTTAATTTAAACGAAAGTCTTTAATCCCTGTCGATCGTTACATTGCTGAATGTTAGCTGTGGTTGGCTCTGACTGTTGTTTGAATGTGTGTGTGTGTGTTGGCATCAGCATCATGGGTTACAAAAAGGGTAATTAGCGCAAATCAATGAGAAGAAAAACAACATCATGACGCGCTAACATTGTAGGGTACAAGCCAAAGGAACGAATGCCGCGAAGAGGCACCTGAAGAGTAAGTGAAAAAGCAGGAGCAGCAAAGCTGTAAGGCAAAGAGGAAGCTTGCAGTGTATTTAAATTAAAATAATGACAAATTTTTAAGTGACGATTTTAGATGACGCTGTTCTGTTTTTGTGTTTCTCTTTCCCCCGCCTCTCCCCCTTTTACTTCTCAAATATACAATTTAACTATTTTTATGGAAGCGTAGGTTGGTAGGTCACACTGTACAACAAAATGGGTCTAAAGAAAATTTATGAGTTTTCGTATGGATTTTCTAGAGTTGTTTTCAATGCTGATCACAAATCTATAAACATTTTTTTGGCGTCAGGTCAAATTTTTCTGAAGTCGAATCGATATCACACAAGCGAATCGAATGGTGAGTTAGGGGTGTGTTCATGTATGTCCATTTTTATGTTTTCTACACGTTTATAAAATAAAAAATTTTTTTATTTTGTTTTTTTTTTTTGGCCTATTTTTAATAAATTCATATTTACGATTTTTTGTGTGTTTCTACACGTTTTATGACTTGTTAGAACGTTTTCAACAAAAAAAAAAATTTTTTTCGGGCTAAATTTTTAAAAAAAAATTATAAGGGGGAGGATTTTCTCGATGTCTTGTGTTTTTTATACGTTTTGTGAGTTTCTACAATGTTCTAAGCAATAAAAAATTTTTCTGAAAAAAATAATTTTAAAAAACCAAAAATTTTTTTTTCAAATTTTTTTTGAAAAATTTAGGCCGAAAAAAATTATTTTTTATTGAAAACGTTGTAAAAACTCATAAAACGTAGAAAATATAAGAAATTGAAAAATTATTTTATTAAAAACGTTGTAAAAAAATTATAAAACGTGTAGAAAACACAAAAAAAAAAAAATTAAAAAAAAAATATTTTTCCATGTGCTGCCATCTTCATAAATTTTTTGAAAAATTTTGGCCGAAAAAAAATTCTGTTTTGTTGAAAAAGTCTTAAAAACTCATAAAACATGTAGAAAACATAGAAAATCGGAAAAAAAAATTTCCATGAATTTTCAAAAAATTTTGGTCGAAAAAAAAAAATTTTTTTTTTGTTCAAACCGTTGTAAAAACTTATAAAATGTATAGAAAACATAAAAAATGGAGAACAAAAATTTTTTTTCCACCACCACCATTTTTCAAAAAATCATAAAATCATCAATAACACAAAAATCCGACCAGACCCGAAAAAATTTTTTTGTAGATTTCTGATTAGCATCGAAAACAACTCTTGAAAAACCATATGAGAACTAAGAAATTTTGTTTTATGTTGTGTAGTGTTATTATTTAGTACCTTCACTGCATAGAAATAAAACTAGAAGCTAAAGAGATTGATAAAAAATTATCAAAACTATTTCTACTTCTACAGTATTTTGTGTCTTGTATGACTCATAAAGATTACAGCACTTTTTATCATATTGCAAAATTTATAATTTATGCTTCCAATATGGTATGCTATGCACACAATTTGCCAGCCAATAAGTTAGGCTTCTCTATTTGCATTTAAAGTTTCCTTCATTTTGCTATTTTGCATTTACAACAATGCCCAGAAATTAATTATTTGTCAACTATGTCACAATTGTTTTTTAGCACGCTTAGGTATCCCCCTCCCTCTCTCCCCCCCCCCCACATATTGCATACAAAAAATACACCTCCAAAAAATGTGAAATGATTTCCAAATCTTGGATTTGCATAGATTGAAATCAATTTGAAATGTTTACTATGCCGAACGGTGAGTTGCTGCACACAGAGTTGCATTTTATTATGCATGTTTGCATAAATTAACACTAAATGTCAAAATAAAACTTTAAGGTTTTCTCAGTTTTAGTTTTGGCAAATTTTGCTAATGGTTGAATGCATTTGTATTTGTAATTTTTTTTTCTGCACATGTAACCACTACAACTACAAAAACAACAACGGAGCAGTTTTCACAATATTTGGAAATTTATTTTATTCTAATTTATTTTATTGTTGCTGAAAAAGTGAGTTTTTAAAGAATCACATACAAATTTTTACATTTTTGATCGGTATAATATTATAATACATAAATTATTTTCCAACAACAAAATGTACGTCATTTGTTTTTATCCTCACTTTATGTACGCCTTTACTCTGGTTTGAGCTTTGACTAAAATATTTACCCTGAAATATTTTACCCTAAATAAAAGAGAGCGTCAGTGCTGCCTACTTTTGTTTTATATGACCATAAAAAATTAAAAACAATTTTTTTTTGCTAGCGCATTAGATTGGCAACATTGAACGGAGAGAAAAAAAAACTCGATTGATATTTGTCTCAGAGTGCATTATCTCAATTTTAGATGCGCTCACTCTCTCTCTCTCTTAGAGTATAATGCTGTGTAACGGGATAACAAATTTAAAGTGTAGTATAAAATTACTTTACAATAACAAAATATACCGCATTTGCTTTTACTCTCACTTTACACTTTTACTCTGGTTCGACCTTTGACTGAAATTTTTGTTACACTGTTACCATGAGTGAAAGAGAAAGTCAGTGCTGCCTACTTCCTGATTTATACGACAGCAAAAAATAAAAAAGAAGAAATTTATTGCTAGCGCAGTAGACTGGTAACATTTATCGCAGAGAAAAAAAAACGACTGATTGATATTTACCCCAGAGCAGTGTTGGGAAATGTAACTATTTTGTACTTTTTTTCAGTACCTTTTGGTTTTAAAAAGTACCGTAACACCATCGTGACCTATTCAGTACCTTTTTACACTCATGGAAATACAACAAAACAGCTACTTATACAATATGCTTCTTTTTCGAAATTTACAATTCAATTACTTACAATTACTTGTGGGCCTAAAAACTAAGAAAAAGGCAAAATAAAATTGCAAAAAAAGCACAAAAAACACCAAATTAGGCAGAAAAAAAAGCTAAAAAAAAGGCAAAAAAAAGTTAAAATTTTATTTTTTTTATTTTATTCAAAAAAGTGCATTTAAATGCTTTTTAAAACGAAGTTTTACATCTATCCATATACAGAAATTTGTATTTGAAGTAATTAGTACTGATATTTAAAAAAATTTCAGTTCATATGGTAAAAGGTATTGAAATACTTACAAAAAGGTTTGAGTTTTTAAACCAAAGAAAATTGAGTTTGAATAAAGCAATGTGAAGTTGTAGGGATAAATTAAGTTGCAATTGCGTTTATCATTTACAAAATTTTTACAGGCAAAAATGAAAATAGGTTTTTCAGATATTCAGATATTGTCATGTGCATAGTATTTATTTGAATGAAAACAATTTACTATTAAATTTAGCAAATTTCTTTGTAATTTTTGATAGAAGGGGGAAAAAATACATTTTCTTACACAATTCGATACCATTTACCAAAACTATTTCCCAACCCTGCTCCATATCACACTATCTCAGTTTTAGATGCGCTCACTCTCTCCCGTTACTCAGCAATTTACTCAAAAGAGCAGAGCGCAGGCAAAGAGCGTAAGAAATTTCACACGTACAGTGCTCATTACCCTAGAGAGAGTACTCACTGGATTATTGTGCATGTATAGGTGACTACCGCTGTTCTAAAGAGTAAATAGGGCTAATGTTCATCATAATAATAATGTAACTCATCATTCAATGTCAATTGCAGAAAAAAAACAAAAATTAATAATTAATACGACAAAAATTATGTTGGCTTTCTTTTTTCATGCAGCTAAATGGAAAGTGTTAAAATATTTCATGGCATTAATTTTCTTTATAGAAATCAAATCTAAAATAAAACAAAAACAACAACAACACCTTGTACGTAATTAAAGTAGTACATACAATAAATAAAGTAATGCAATATCGTGCAAAAATCGCATGCAAAAGTGTTACACTTTTGATGAGTGTTAGAAAATGATGTCAACCGATCATGAAGTTGAAACAAAAAACAATTATAGTTTTTCCGGTGAAAATATTTCTAGCATTATCATTGTATGGCTTTGTGGCATGTTCGTGTTTGTCGCCCTTTTCTTTTTGCTCTTGTGAGAATAGATTAACTCAAATAAATCTGAAATGACACATACCGTGCAGTTAGCTTACTGCAGTGAAAGGCTTTCGCCTCTAGTAATATGATTTATACACAGGGGTGTAGTCAAGGGGGGAGCGGGTGTCTCTATCAAGACAAATTATGAATCACTGTGTTTTTAATGTGAGTTTTATATTTATATTTATTTTTTTTTGTTCAATTTGGCTATGACAACACCAAGCTTCCAGAATTTCAATACATTCATGTGTATGAGTGTGCATGTGTATGTGTGGCGCATATCAAACGAGCACAACAAAAACAAATATGAGAAGAAATGAAGAAAACTCCAGAAGCATAGAGAAGAAAGCAAGCACATTACAAGCTAACAACATGAAAACGCTTTCAGAATTCAACGTATATTTTCTTCTGTTTTTTTTCTTTTTTTTTTCTTCTCTCGCTCCACACATATTTTAATAATATTTGCTTTTCTTACTGCTGCAAACTTTGTTTGAGTCTGAGGTCGTCGAACGCGCGCCGTCATCATCTGCATTGAATGCCGCATATTTCTCGCCGTTTTTTGTTTCGTTTTGTTGTACCAACTTTAGGCAATCTCTAAACGCGTGTTTTGAGCTGTGTTGACGTCATAACTTTTGTTGCTAGTTTACGTGTGCTTGGACTATGCGTCTATGATACAGAGAGCAGTGTACGGAGTTTGTGCCTGGCAGGCATATTGAAAACAAAATGACAATGCTGTAAAAACATAGATAAGACGGTTGTTTCAGAATCCCTCACGATTCCTCATGTGAACTCAGTGATCTTAGTTTCGCTTCTTTCAACACTTTTTATAAGGTACTAATATCTCAAAAAATAGCCGTTAATGACAAAATTTAATTTTCAAATATTTTTTGAAATTTTTAACCAAACAACCCAATCAATCTGATATTTTGAGGTGTTGTTCCTAACTAGAGTGTGTGGTGGAAAAAATAGACTTGCATTAAACTCACATAAACTTATTATTTCATTTTTTTTTTAATGAGTATTTCTTATGCGAAAAATTATACGTTTGTTGTTAAACGGCCCCGCTTTCGTCTTCCCTCTTTCGTGCAAAAACACAATCGGGAGAATAACATCAAAGAAAACAAACTTGCTCTTTGACTTTTCAGTTCTGTTCTCTTTAATCTCTCTTTTCAACTTCAACTAATACTCTCGCATTTAAGTGCAATTGTAGTTTGGCTAATCGGTTGCGTTTACGAATACGCAACGACGATTTCTCTCACTATTTTTTTGTTTTTTTTTTTTTTTTGACAAACGGTATTGTGGAGAGGGAACAAAGAATAGCAATATTGCCGATTTGACTACTGTCACATTTTCCTGTTGATATGAGCTTGTATCAGCTGCAAACATAGTGTATGAAAATCGATCACGAAAAAGTTTTTTGATTTTTTTCAAAGTGAATTAATTGAAAAAGGAGAGTGTAATGCATTAGCATTTAGTGTTTCACGTATGCTTTGCGATTCAATTTTGGATTATGCCAATATATGGTTGGAAACCATTTTTTTTTTTTTGTTATTCTCAAAATTTTATTATTTTCCTGGTATGAGATACCATTTAACTACTGATTCATTCATTTGATCCATTTTTTTTTTTTTTTTTTAAATTAAATTTAATTCAAGATTTACTAAATAAATTTATATTTATAAATAGTTATGGGATTTTTACTTCATATTTCTCCTGGGTACAAAAATTTTTTTGGCAAATATACACATTCTCAGAACATTCTCATACAAGTTTGCGTGCCAATGGAATTGCTATACTTTCTTCGAATAAAAATTGCGTATTTTCATTACCTTTTCCACAGTATATAAAAACATGAGATTTGGTTTAACCAGTGATAATTTATGGCTCAAAAACCGGGGAACACTTACTATAAGCACATGCACATCAATTTTCTATATTCTCACTCCTCCTTCCATTTCTTACAAGATCGAAGTTCTCTCTCTTTCGATCTTCTACGTCATTCAATTAATTAAGTAAAAAAAAAAAATATCAAAATGTAAATTATTAAATAAAAAATATTAATTTCCGCCGTGTATAATACCACACACAGAGTTCATTTTTATTCAATAGAAAGTCGATATATGGTATTCCACATTTTCGCTTTACTTTTTAAAATTTTGTCCAGTCACTATTGTTATCAATAATTGCTTGGCATCTCCTGGTGCAACTTTGGCTCAATTGTTCGGCATACCCCACAGTAAAATCTTTGCATATAAGCTTCAACGTAAATTGAAATTGGGTTTTCCTCGGGATTTTGGTTTCATAAAAGACCACACATTTTCTACAGGGTTCGTATCAGGACCCTGGGATGTCCAATAAATAATTTGCTTTCATGTCATACAGAGGCAACTGCAATGATTTGGAACATTGTCTTCTTGCAATATCCAATCATTATTTCCGGGTCCTTTTAACAACTCAGCAGACTTCAATAAATAACATTTGTATTGTTTGACCATGATTTCAGCATTAAGATTTTAGATAAGGCTATAATTTAATCGAAACCTCGCTCTAAGAAGCACCCACAAAGTCTTTTAAAGGGTGCTTAACTGTTGGTTAAAGCAATCGTTCGCCATTTTTACTCCAAATTCTCTTAAAACTATTAAACAATACAAATGAAGACCCATTAGTAAAAACGATGTTGCTCCAATCTTGATTCGAATTCTCATTTATTCATGTCAAACGTTTTGCAATGTGCTTTTCATTCAATAATGGGTTTGGGTTGATGCTTTCTCTAAGGAAAACCTCAGTCTTTTTTTTAATATAAATTGCATATAGCGTTATCAGTTTTAGTCGAAGTGACTCTGTTTCAGTGCCAGCTCTCACTGTTGCCAACGTTGCCGAGTTGTTCGCATCACTTTATTCGAAATTTGATGAATGAAACTGTAGATTTAGTGTATTGTAACAATAAAAATTCTCCACATATGTAGAATTTTTGTATAAGCTATTACTACTTTAAACGTTTGAAAATCTTTTGAGGGAGGAAAATCTCCCCGATTTCTCAATTGTATCCACCACTGGAATACTATATTCTTATTCACTTTTTAGAGTAAGGTGCTGGCTAACAGAGTAACAGTAGGAGTAACAATGACAAAATATACGCCATTTGCTTTTATCCTCACTTTACACTTTTACTCTGGTTGAACCCTTGAGTAAAATATTTGTTATTCTCTTACTCTGAGTAAGAGAGAGAATCAGTGTTGCCTACTTTTTGATTTGCACGGCAACAAAAAATAAAAAACAAAAGTTTTGTTGCTAGCGCATTAGGTTGGCAACATTGATCGGAGTGAAAATAAAAAAAGCTGTCAATGAGAGAAAATATAAATTAGTGAAAAATATCTGACTAGTCCGTTACTCAGCACTTTACTCTAAAGAGTGAATGGGACTTATTGTGTTTTTTTTTTGTATGTTAATTATTTCAGTTGAGTTCTTCTTCTCTTATGGTCACCGCTAATGATAGAAAAACAGATGTTTCGGGCCAGGGGCCACGATTTTTCAAATTTTCACATGAAAATTTTTTACACAAAAAAAAAAAAAAAAAAAAAATTACAAACTCATCAAAACTTTTATACCCGAAAAAAAATCAATAAAAATCCTTAATTTTTCTAAGCCCAAACGTATAAAACCCCTTAAGACCAAAAACAAAAGATTTAAACAACAATTTTTTAAAAGAAAATACTTAAACTGAAATGATACTAAGAATTCCTGCGGAAAATGTGATGCACCTAAGTCAATTTCAATCTAGAAACACATCTGCTGCAGCTCATATACGCACCATATGCGTCTTTCTGTCCGTCCGTCCGTTCATCGGTCTTAGCTACACACACCCAACATAAATCAAATAACAAAATTTAAAAGATAAATTTTTGAACAAGCTTATTTAACACCTAACAAGCATTCTAGAGATGATGATTTCGAGGCACATACTCAAGTAAAATTCTACATACAAACATACCTACATATAAATGAGAAATAAATGAAAATTTGTTCTGGCAACAGTTCGGATTATTATTATTGTTGTTGTTGTTGTTTTTGTTAGCTGATAGCTCTTTTAAATAATCTATACCGGAAAATTAAAATTCTTAATAACATGCCACAAGTACAGACGCACACATATACACATATACATATGTATGTGTGTAGATGGATATTTATAAAAAAAAAATTAAAACTGTTAAAATTACAACAATTTCCTATTTCACAGTTGTGTTATTTTTGATCAATTTGATTTGAAAGCTGCACTCGAGAATTGAGAATTTAGAGTGCAGCATGCTGCATTACATGTAGCAACTCGAAAAGCAGAAAGCAAAAACCACAAAGCAAATGCTCAACTTTAAATTAAAGCAATGAAATTTGTAGGTACATAGTTGCTGCACAAGTTTCAGGTTCAGATTCATCATCATCAGCAACAACAATAACAACAACATAACAGAATCTACAAGAATAAATCTTAAATAAAAAAGCAACGCTGCTACATACATATATACATACATGCCGCTTTGCCAAACGAAGATCAAGACATATGTATGTGTGTGTGTATGACAAAAACAGAGAGAGAGAGAGAGAGTGTGTGTGTGTGGAAAAATTGCAATAAATTTTGAATGAAATTGATAAGGCGTCAAAATAAATCAAACCAGTGACTAATCAATGAAAAAAAGGTGTGAAATCTGTAACTACATAGAAATTTTTATATAGTGAATGGAAATAAATAAGAAATGCATAAAGTTTAATTACAAAATGCAATTGTATTAACAAGCAATGAAATACTATTGGAACCAGCCTTCAAAAAAAAAAAAATACAAAGAAAAGCTGAGTTAATAATCGATGACAAAATTGTACCAACATAAATAACTTGAAAAATATTAACTTTAAATTGAAAAATTTCTATACTCGTCGACCGCCTCCTATTCAAATTCAATTCTCTTTGCTTTTAACACTCAGGCAAAAACAGCACGTGAAATGTCAAATGTTCAAAAGTCGCCACCTACTTTTGGCTATAACAGCCAAAAAAAAAAAAAAAAAGATTAAGGAACAACAAAAACAACTTTTCACGCATGCAGGATTACCATATACCATATTGATAGCTTTTTATTTATTCTTCTGCTCACTCATACTTCATTTTCATTTTTCTTTTCAATTTTCGTTTTTGATTTTTTAGTTTTTTTTTGGGGGGAGGGGATAAGATATGCTGCAATCTGTGCAATGGGGTGGAAGAAAAGTTTGTCATGCTCAACACCAACACACTAGCGATCAGCGTCATGCAAATTACTATCATCATTGCGTTTTTTTTTTAATTTTATTTTTTTTGGCTTGCGGACATTTTTTCAAGTTTCGTGCTGTTGTTGTTTGTATATGATGTATGCAAATTGAATATTACGTAATGTTGTTGCGCATGAAAAATGTGTGAGTTGAAAAAGAAAGACGAAAAGATTTAAGAAACAAACTGATGCATGTAAATATATTAGAGGAATATATCAAAGAATAGTGAAATCACTAACGTAGACCTATAAAGTGGTGGGGAGTAAAACGACGAAAATAAACGAATTTCACTTTTGGATGTGTATATGTCAATAAACAAGAGAGTGAGTAAACAAATAAAGTCAACTCTTGCAAAAACAACATGAACTGCGCTCTTTCTTTTTCTCTCTCTCTGTCTCTGTATTTGCACTAAAAGAATTTCTTGCAAAAACAACACAACTAACAGTAACAGTAAATCACTCTGAAGTATATTACTCGCAAATTTGATATGGCATTGACAGCGCCGACGCCTCTGCTTCAGTGATGGAATTCTGAAATTTCAAATTGTACTTAATTTACCAAAAAAAAAAAAAAAATTGTACTTAAATGAGCGTGAATGTACCTAAACCCCTATACTTCATTTGTTTATCGTTTTTTTTCAAAGAAATTTTTTTTTTCATTTAAAAGTTAACAATTAAACATAACAACACATAAAAATATATCTTACTATTCTATAAAGCTGTAATGTGATTTCACAGAACCAATTTGAAAGATAATTTTTGTTAGACGAACATAAGCTACATCCAATCGTTTTACCTTAAATAATAAAGAAAATATAAACCGAAAATGTGATTCAAGTCAGCATTTTTTTTCAAAAAAGTTGCCTCTAAATACAAATTACTGCTTAAACTATAAAAGATACATTAAAATTATGTACAGAAGATATACAGATTTAATCGTTTGATTCATAAAAGCCAAATATTTAGTTATATAAATCTAATTTTTTCAGTAGCCATTTGTGGAACAATACTAATATTTAATATCGAAGTATTACTTGTCAAATGGCATTTTACCATACGACATATGTGGAAACCATGGCAATGAAAACAATGAAATTTTGTATCTAAAGACTGTATGTAGAATTGGGCAGAATGTAATCGTTTTTGGACAAGTTGGCACGCCACCTTCATACAAAGGAAACGCTTTTAACGAAGGAAATCTTGATAGTGTTAACTACTACAATAACAGACCTGAGAGCTTTGTAACAAATTTTAGGTGAAAAATTTTCAAAAACTGAAAATTGTGTTCAAAATTCCAGAACTGATCAATAATCAATGCTTTATCATCGATCAATACTTTTAGATACATATTTAGATTCAAAAATATGTTTCGTTCTTGTGCTCAGCTAGATGAGTAAAAACATTTCTTCACTGTAATTTTTCGAGTTGTCATAATCCAAAAAGCTGTTTTTCACATCAATTTTGTGAGTTCTTATATGTATGTATATCGTCATCAATAAATATTTAGAAAAACATTTTTTAATTTTTTTACAGAAGAAGCAAATAACTTTCTAAAATGTAAAACATATTATTTTAAATAAATACAGTTGCAGTTTTAAATAAATGTAGAATTGATCAATGCAGTACTTTGAGCAAGTCAAAATTTAAGTTGACAATTATTAAAAAAAAAATTTTTATTTAGGTTTAAAATTTGTTTTCCATTGAAAAATTGTACCCGAATGTGCTAATTGTATCCAATGTTTCTTCTAGTTTAAAAAAGTCGAAAAAATACAATTGTATCTACTTTTCCATCACTGCTCTGCTTATATTGCATGGACCCGATTCCCTTACAAAAAATTTATTCATATGAAAAAAATCCGATGTCGGCTCTTTCAGTATCTATTCATGTACGAGTATGCACTTTATGATACTCTATTTCTCTCATATTTAAAAGGAAGAGAAGAGAATTTCATAAGGTGTGCAATGCATCGAGCATATCGAGTTCTGTGTGAGAGTGAGTAAAGACTCTCTCTTTGTGTTCGGTGCAACAACAATGGTTTTCGCCGAGTATACCGAGTCGAAGAGTTAACCCATGAGAAGCAAAAAAGAGAGAGGCGAAACAACAATAAATGCGGTATTTGCCAAACATCTACAGAAAATTCAATGAAAAGTATTTATTTCATATTTTAGGTATCATAAGCAGGATTGCATTCAAAATTAAAAATAATTTATTTACTTTACATACTTTCACAGTGTATCCCATGACAAATTTAGTTTTTTTTTCAATAGTTTCCCTAATTTTTTAATACGTACATAAGTTTTTAAATATTTGAAATCAGTTTGAAAAGAAAAAAAACTTTCTAATATTTACGACACTTTCCGCTATTTAAAAATTATTTTCATTTTAGTGCAATCTAAGCATTATGATAAAATATTTTACATCAAAAAATAAACTGAATTATCTATAAGAGCGCCACTTACAATGACACAGACAGTAATTTGCAACACAAAGTCATAAAGAAAATAAATGCTACTTGCAACACAGACACAGACTTACACATTGGACGCCAGTTTGACTTGGTCAGCCAGCAGACGTCACACAAGAACAACAAAAGCAGCAGCAACTGCGAAGCTCAAGACGCATGCATGATTCGTGCGATTCTCTTCACCTTTTTGGTTTATGAATGGCGACAACGGGCAACGTCGCTGCGTATTTTTGATCAACAGTAACGAGCAATGACCATGGCAAGAAGCAAACTAAGCGAATAAGCCAACGACACTAAAGCGCCCAACCATAATAACAATAACAACACAATAATAATAATAATACTACTAATAATAAGAGTAGAACACACTCATATGCATTTGTGTATGTTTGCATGAAGAAGGTAACCATGAGAAAAGAACGTTCAATGTACTACACAACATTGCAAATAAAACATTCTAATTGTCACAATGCGTTGGTGTTGCTGCAGCTGAACTTTATTTGTAGTTGTTTTATAAATGCATAGCAAACAGAGAAGTAAGTAGAACTGAAAATACGATACGATGAGTAGAAAATATTGGCTGCGTATTCCAAAAAAAGAAGAAAAGCAAAATAAAAACCAACAGAGAAACGAGAAAATTAAGTTGATTACTTTTGTGTCTGCATTTAATCAGACAAGTGATAATTGGAACAATAACCAGAACAGCTGCAGCATCAGCAACAATATCAATAATTTTATGTCGCCTTTACAATTCGATGCTATTCAGCAGACATTTTTGTGATTTCTTGGTTTTTATGAAATTCGCAATGCGATACAATGACTGAGTAACTGTTTGACTGACTGAATGAAGAGCAGCAACAACGAGTTAAGAAAAAAAAGAAGAATGATATGTATTTGCAATTACTGTGAAGAGCATTAACAATATGTTGCAACATTGCAATCAAATAGTGACCACAATTTGTAACACAGTGTTGCTTTTCTTCCACTCATATTCTAGGCGTATTCTGCTTGACATTTTTCTTTTAAATAGTTTCAATGAAGAATGCAGTATTTGAAAATTTTAAAAGAATTCAATCAAAATTTATTATTTTGCACCTGTGCAAGAGTTTCAATTAATTTTTGAATGGCGAGTACAACTTTCTAGCATTTTTCCAAAGCAGTATAAAAATAATAAGTCTATTCACTATTTAGAGTAAAGTGCTGGGTAACGAGATAACAGCTTAAAAATGTTAAATAAAATTTATTTACAATAACAAAATATACGGCATTTGGTTTTACTCTCACTTTACACTTTAACTCTGCTTTGACTAAAATATTTGTTATACTGTTACCCTGAGTAAAAAAGAGAATCAGTGCTGCCTACTTCTTTATTTATACGACAACAAAAAATAAAAAACAAGAGTTTTATTGCTAGCGCATTGGATTGGCAACACTGATAGGAGACAAAAACAAAAAAAAAAAAGATGATTGATAATTACACTGAAGTGCACTCTCTCAGCTTTAGACATGCTCACTCTTTCAGGTAAAATATTACTATTTTATCCCGTTGCCCAGTACTTTACTCTACAGCATCGGTGGCCACCTATACATACACAATTATCGATTGAGCACTCTTTCTATGTAAATGAGCTCTGTACGTGTGAAATTTCTTACGCTCATTTGCCTGGGTGCAAGACTATGGTCTTCGCTGCTCTAAAGAGTGAAGAGACCTAATGCAAATTCCTTTGGAGAGTAAAAGTTTCCAGCTGATAAAAAAAAAATGTTTGAGAGTTCTCTTCTGATTGTATTCTCACTCATTGGGAAAATTAGGCTGCTCTCACTCCTACCTCAAGTTTATACGCGATATTTGTATGTGAGTGTTTTTGTTTTATTCGTTGTTTTTTTTTCCTACCCCAAAAACAAATTATTAGCAAAATTGGAACACCAGTAGCGGTAGTAGTAAAAAAGCAAGTTGCTCTTGCTGTGCATGTTTATGTTACTCTTTACGTTGTAGTGTTTTCTTTTGTTTGTTGCTTGTTGCTGCTACTTCACGCACTTCGCTACTTTACTACTTTTTTTTGTATTTCTTGCTGCTATTAAATTACGATTTTTATTATTTGCTTGGCTGCATTGTTATGCAAATTAAGAGCAACAACATTAACAACGACAGCAACAACAACAACCACTAACAACAAACACTAACAATAGCATGTCGCACGTTTTTTTTCATCTTTTTTGTATTGCTGCGGATTTCTTGTCTTTTCCTAACTTTAATATTGTACTTGTTAACATTTTTGTTGTTTTTGTTTCATTTAATGTTTTTATACTAAATTTTTTGTTACCAAAGTGCTATGTACATATGTTTATATGTACATATTATTATTATTATTATTGTTATGATTTCATATGGCAGTTGTTGTTGCTAGTGTTTTAAATGTTGTTGGAAGGTGTCAAGCAACAAACAAGTTGGATATGTTTTGATTGCTTTTTATAACTATTTTGGTTATTTGATTGTGAGTACCGAGGCTGTATTTAGAGAAGGGGTTTTGGGGGTACTAACCCTGCCCCCACCTCCTGAAATGTTTTTATATTAATTACCAGTGCCGAGAAAAAAAATACGAAATAAAATTTATAATCTATTGAACGGTTTTTAAATAATTTTTCCTTCTATTGTTTTCTTTCTTAAAACTGTTAAAAATATAAAGAAATAAAATTTGAAATTTTATTTGCACTATACGATCAAATTTGATTTGTTGTCTTTGATATGGAGTTCTACTTTGGATTAAAAAAAAAAATAAGGTGAACAATTCTGAATTCGCAGTTTTTCTAGGTTAGAAACTTTGAAGTTTTGGTCTTGGAACTGAGTTTGAAAAGTTTAAAAATTAATAAAAAATGGAATCAATTATCGAGTTCTTGTAAATTGAGACTTAATAGAATGGTAATAAAAAGCAATGCTTTCTTTTACAGTATATTTTGAGTTTTTCCACCACCAGATAGCTCGTTAGAAGCGATTAAGTTCATGATAGATAAAAAAAAAATGGAGATTATGATGAAGAGGGGGAATGCAAAGGCATGTGATTTTCTTAAAAAATCTTCATAATACTTCAAAATGGAGTTTTAAAAAGAACATAATTTCGATTTTAAATTAAAATAGACGAAAAGCCCAGTAATAGAAATTCGATCATACTCTAGGGATAAAAATGAGATTAGGAGCACATTTCCAGCATCTTCCGATTCCATTTCTAAAATTCAAAAAAAAAAAGAAAAATAAAACACGAAAGAGAAAAAAGACTCTTCGCTCAAGTGAGCGCGCACATTTACATTCGCAACAAAATAAATTTCCTATTGCAAGTGTGGCAAATGAAAAGAGAGATAAAATGCTTGGTTTCTATGGGTGAGAGCGCACATACATTCACAATATTCTACTCTTTCCGCGTGTTCGGCTGTCAACGATTCTGTACTGTTAATGTTAAAATGAAGAAACTTCTCCACTGTTATTGTTGCTGTATTGTATACACGCAGACTTAACATACTATTTTACATAATTTAACATAACATGAAACTTATATTGTAGGATAATTCACCACTTTACATTTTCAACGATATAATGTCTAGTTTTCACTATATCAAATTTCATATAGGAAATTCTCTCTTTCTTTCTCTTTGACAGGGAATATGACATGGTGAAAACCAACCATAACATTTGGTTACATTTACATCTACATTTAGGATGAATTTGGTGTTTGAGAACCCATAACAAAATTTGACGGGGAATTTTTCTTTAAAACGCTTTAACCCATTAACTCCAACCCACATGGTACTTTTCGGACTTTTTTGAGAAATTTTAGAAAAAACTCCTTTCAAAGGGTATTCAAGGGTTAAAGTATTCAACAAAAATATTTTACAAAAAATTTTACTAAGGGCCACCAAAGACAAGAAGCCCTTATGGGTTAAAGAAAAGGTGTAAAACTTAACTTTATTTGGTTGTGTGGTAAAATGGCTTACCTTTAACCCGTAGATGCTTCTTGTCTTTGCGGACCTATAGTGAAAATTTTTGTAAAATATTTTTGTGGAACACTTTAACCCTTGAATAACCTTTTAAAGTGGATTTTTTTGGAATATCTCAAAAAAGAGCGAAAATTTTCTTATATTTTATAATTACACTATTATATTTTACTTGGCAAAAAATACAGCAATTTTAATTTCATTCATACTTATGTAACTGAATTGCACACTTTTTTCGGATAATCTTCCAAATATGCGAACTTTTTACTCTTACACACACACACACACATACACACAAATGTGTTAAACCACAAGGGAAATCAAAATTTTCGAGTATATCAATTTAAAATTCGCAAAGCAATTTCATTTTAGTGTAAATAAATCAAAATAAAAATTCGTGTTTGTTGTCTAAGTTTTTCGTTTTTGGCAGTTTAATTTTTTTTCTACGTTAAATCGACAAAACAGGCTTGCTTGCGTGTGAGTGTGTGTTTGTGTGTTAATGCATGCATCATTTCATTTAACAAAATTGACACTTTTTCACTTCGCTTAATTTTTTTTTTTTGTTTTTGGTTTTTTTCTTCACATTTTGTGTTTTTATTTCATGTAATCACAGTCGTCACTGCTAACAGTTTACTAACAACTATGACTGCTAGCAAGCAATATGTTAGCAATTCCACATCAATTAATCATATGGAATACGAGAAAAAATGTTGAAAAATAAAAAACTAACATTTTCACAGATTTTTCGGTTCAATTAAAATTTAAAAACAAAACGTAATAGACTTTTTTCCCCCACTTCCCAAATTGCTCGTTTAAGTGTGGCGAGTAGGCGACGCGACGTTTACTTCAAGTGTCGCTTTTTGGTTTTTTGCTTTCTCACTTTATGAGGTGTTAAATGTAAAAAAAATGATTACGTAAAACTAAAAGTTTGCTAGCAAATCAAAAACGCATGAGCCTCCAGAGCAAACCAATTCGATGCAATTGGCAATTGATTTTGCCAACGATGATATTTCGGTTTCTTCATCATACCATATATGTATGTGTGTGTGTGTGTGTGAAGCGTGTAAATAACCCAGCAAAGAAATATAGTAGTTCAAGTAGATACTTTTCATACAACAAAAAGGATTCCGCTTTAGAGAAAAAAAAAATGGATGCGTGCACGGTACGCAGGAGATTTGAGAGAGAGCTTACGGCAACTTCTCTGCTTATATGGTATAGTCGGTCTTCACACGTTTAACACCAACAAATAATTCTGCCACGGATAAATAACGTGTGTTTATGTGTGAGTAAATTGAGCGAAACAAACCAAGTGAAACTGAAGTGCTCTCTCATATACATATACATTGCTCGAATTTTAATTTACACCACTCTCTTTAATTAGTTGTTGAGAGTATCAAATCGTGCAGCAGTCAGAGCGAGAGCGGAACATAAGACAATACAGTTATTTACATTTTACACTTTTTTGAAATTTTCCCATACCGTGAGCTAAGTTGTTAACACATTAAAAAATATCAGTGACGTCACGCTAAATTATCTTTAGCCTCCCCCACCCCCTTCTTTTCCCCCTTTACTTGCATTATGTAAGCAAATTCTAATTCCCTTCTGGATCTTGTATGTGCTGCAACTAAAAATTGTTACCTGTTGGTTGAGAAATGATGAATTTGTGGAATTGTTTACTTGGACACTCACCTGCAATAAATAAAAAAGAAAAAAGAAAAAGTTATTTTCAATAATTCATTTACAATATTTTAAATTTTATTTATGTCTCTAAAAAATATTTTAGCATTAATAAATACATTAAAAATATTCATTTCTTATATTTTTTTTACATTTCTCCAATTTTTAAATTTTTTACATTTTATTTTACTTTTACATGCAGTAAAAGGAAAAGGAAATTGTCAGTTTTTGCTATTACCAACATAACTCAATTGACCGTCATAATTTTTCTTGTCGTCTTTCACCTTAGCGCAATATCGTGCATAAAACTGCAATAACACAGCGACAACAGCCACACCAACAACAACAACAAAAACCAACAACATTGTCACCACAAGCACCTAAACAAAATTTTTTCTTCTTTTTATGTCTTGTTGCTGTTTGCTATTGCAATTTGCTTCAGTTAAAGATTCAAGTATAATGTGAAAATTTTAATCTGTTCCATTGTAGAAAGTTGCGCAAGCAATTTGCAGTTAAAGTTGGTGAAAACAGAAAAAAAAATTAAAGCCTTCATCATTTAACGTCGCTGATTAGACAAGGTTATGTAAGCAATATTAATGTACGCGTGTGTTAAATGTTCAAGGTATCTAGCAGGCAGACAATGAGCGTGTGTGCTTTTGCTTAATAATGTGGCATGCTTCATTAAAATGCGATAGAGGCTTAAGTTAAGTAAAATGTTTACATTTTGTTTATAAAATGTAAATATATATTTATTTAATGAGATGAGGTTAAAGATGAGTACCTTCTTTGTGTTTTTAAAGCATGAAAACAATTTTGTAAAGGATATTTTCTGCTAGGTAATTAAAACTTGTATATTTGACATTACACCTAAGACTGATTAAGTCATTGAATTTGCTGATATTTAAAGCAGATGTTGTGGAAATTACAAGAGTATTTTATTTGGTCTGCGGTAGAATCGATCGATGAGACTTGACTTGAAGTCTGCCCGGCGTTAACGTAGGTGATAGTTGAACCTAAAAAAGGCTCTATAAACTTTTAAAGAATTGCTTGCAAAAACAGCACTACTAATAATAACAGTAAATTCCTCTGAACTCAATCAGTCGTTAGTTTAAGATGACATTGAGAGAGCCGAAGTCTCTGCTTGTATTGCATGAGCTCACTTCTCATAAAAAAAATTATTCATATGTAAAATTCTGGCTCTGTCAGTATCTGTTAATGTACTCTATGATACTCTGTTTCTTCCATACTTAAAAAGAACTAAAGGAATTTCAACCCGAAAGAAGCAACAACTAAATGCGAAAACTCTGAATATAAATATACAAAAGAACGAGTTAACAAAAACAACTCTTTCAAGAACAGTACAATAGCACTCTCTTTGCTTCTCTTTCTCATATTTATGTATGTATTTACACTAAAAAAATTTCTTGCAAAAACTATACGACCTTTAATAACAGTAAATTCCTATGAAGTCAATCACTCGCTAATTTGAGATGATATTCAGAGAGCCGACGTCTCTGCTTGTATGGCATGCACCCGATTTCCTTAAAAAACAATGTATTCATATGAAAAAAAACCCGATCATGATATCGGCTCTCTCAGTGTCTGTTCATGTACTCTCTCTCTCTCTCTCTCTATCTCTTATATTTATGTACGTGTATTTGCACTAAAAGAAATTCTTGCAAAAACAACACCACTAACAATAACAGTAAATCCCTTTTGAAATCTATTACTCGCTAATTTGAGATGATATTGAGAGAGCCAAAGTCTCTGCTTGTATTGCATGCACCCGATTTCTTAAGAAAAAAAATGTATTCATATGAAAAAAAAAACCCCGATCATGAGGTCATGATACACAGGGCCTATATACACAAATAGCCTATATACATACATATAATTCATTTATATGTTATAAAGGTTTTCATTTATACAATTAATTTATAGTACACAATTATTGCAAACAATAACGACCACACACAGAAATACATAGCAACATCCCAACTTAAGCTTAATCTTGCTTGAGTCTATTCTGTTGCTCATTTTATTGTTATTGCTGCTAAAGTTTATTTATTTTTTGAGTTTGCAGTTGTTAACAATCTTTGTTAAAGTAAAACAAGCGAAAAGAAATAATATTGAACAACCAATCGATCGATAAGTTTAATTTAAAACTACCCACGCATTCGCGAGACAAGCAATAATAATGGCAACAAGGCAGCAACTGTTGCTCACTAGGAATAGTTGTGCTGCAAAGGGATTGAAATGTAGATTTATAGAAAGAGAGAGACAAAGAGAGGGTGGTGGAGAGGAGAGAAATGCAAATTAGGCATGGAGAAAAGCATTTCAAGTGCAACAAGAATATATTAACAATTGCAATAAATATTTTCTTGCTTTTTCATTGCACTTAAGTGGTCTTATTTTTAATTATTGTAAGTTTCCGACTTTCGAAGGTTGGAAACTATGAAATAGTATAGCCTCCTCAAATATTAACAGCAGTTTATTTCTCCTTTTTTTAAACAAGAAAAGTCTAATATTTCCCTTGCCGAAAACTGATGAAAAATTACCACATTAATATTTAATTCAATAATATTTATCACACGCCTTCGCCTTTGAAACACGAAGCCACGAAAAGCCAAGTCAGTTCTCTACTAATAATATTCATAAATATAAATCAAAATGTTGAGTGAAGCAACAACGAAAATGTATTGCTTAATTAAAAAAACCAAGTACTAAACAAAAAGAAAAAAAAATCTAAGACCTGCATGCACGCACCCAAACACTTTATTGCTAATGGCCAAAATATTTGCACTCGAAATGCAAAAAAGCAAAATACAAAAAAAAAAAATCTAAGTGCCACACAAAATTCGCCACAGAGTAAAAAACAGAGCAAAAACTATTCAATTTAGCTATATTCATAATTAATTTGGCTTATCTCGGTATTGACCATGTCGGTTAAATCAACAAAATCAATATTTAAAATCGCATAAATATTGTGTATTAGGCGCTCATAGTGCAGCAGCAACAACGAGCGAGTACACGCGTCACATGTGAGCGAGTTGAATTGAAGTTGGAGCTGCTGTTGCTGCTGCTGCTGCATTTCAATTATGTTTTTCACATGCTATGGGAGCGAATTTTGAGCTTGATTGGCTCATTGGCTATTTGTTAGTTTGGCTGACTCGCTGGCTGAATGGTGACTGGTTATTAACCACATTCAGTTTTTTTGCTTTGATTTATGTAGTGGACTAGCATAGAAATAACAGGAATTAAAAATTGCTATTATTGGCCATTGCGCAAAAGCAAATGCCATTTTGGTCTGAAATTAACAGCGAAAATTGCGATTAACTCATTTTTTGTGTGTGAGTTAAAATAGCACTATGCCAGCTAGACACATACGGGCTAGCGCAACTGTTGCAGCTACAATGAAAACTTTTGTCATATACATACACACATTTGCGAAACAAATTTCATTATTTATTAAGTTTTTAAATTTTTTTATTATTTTTTTCTTTAATTTTTTTTTTTATTTTTTTCATTATTTTTTTTTTTTTATTTTTTTTTTTTATTTTTTTTTTTTTTGCTGCATGTATGCACAAGTATGTGGCTTTACTATTTAATTGGTAGTACGTACTTTTGCTTGTACATTTATTTATTTGGTTTTACGACTAGCGTGAATACATTCAAGCTTTACATTTTTCAAATTAAAATGAAAAATTTAGAACAAATTGAAAAATGTTATATTATTAATTAAATTTGACGGAAAATGCATGGCAAAGTTAATTACAATTGAAAGTTTTAATTAAAGTGAGAATAAAATTCTAGGGTGTTCAATAAGTATTGAGATTTTTTTTTTTGATATTTTCTTCTCGAAAGTGATTATTTCTATGAAAATCAAATTAACGTTAATAAAAACTAAATTTGTCATGTGACACACTGTAAAAGTGAAGCTATGTAGAATAAATATATTATTTCCTTTTTAAATTTAGATAATTAGATAAATTTATATTAAAAGAAAGTTCCCTTTGAATTATTTCAAATAGGGTTAACTCTTACGCAATTCTGTTAGTGCCTTTTAAATATGACAGAAGTACATGAGAGAGAGTAAATGAACAGGCACTGAGGGAACCAGCATCGTAAATTTTTTCATATGAATAACTTTTTTGTAAGGGAATCGGACCCATGCAATACAAGTATAGACGTCGGCTCTCTCAATGTCATCTCAAATTAACGAGTGATTGACTTCAGAGGAATTTACTGTTGTTATTAGTTGTGTGGGTGCAAATACATAAATATGAGAAAGGGAAAGAGTGTTGTTTTTGCAAAAGCTTTGTAAGTATGGGGATCGGGCCTATACAATATAAGCAGAGACATCCGTGCTCTCATTTCAAATAAGCGAGAGGTTGACTTCAGAGGAATTTACTGTTACGTATTATTAGTCGTGTTGTTATTGTAGCAAATTCTTTTAGTACAAATACAAAATACAAGAGAGAGAGAGAGAGAGAGCGTTGTTTTTGCAAAAGTTTTTTATATGAATAATAATCTTATATGGGGATCGGGCCTATGCAATACAAGCAGAGGCGTCGGCTCTCTCAATGCCTACTCAAATTAGCGAGTGATTGTCTTCAGAGGAATTTATTATCAATGTTAATAGTATTGTTTTTGCAAGAAATTCTTGCTGTGCAAAAAACAAAAAAAAAAACAAATATAAGAGAGAGCGGTGTTCGTGTTGTTTTTGCAAGAGTTGACTTTGTTTGTTTACTCGTTCTTTTGTATATTTTCATATCCAAAGGTAAAAGAAAAGACTAATTTAAAACTAAAGTCTATTACCAAAGACATTCCTGTGAAGGTAACCATTTCTTTCTCTTTTAAAACACATTACCACAAGAAAAGTTGTAAAATATATTGAATATGTTCAACGTGTTAAAATTTATATTTGAAAAATTTATTAATAATAAAATTTATGAACATATGTACTTACAAAAATAAAAATACATTTTCAATAAATTTTAGGTTTTAAGTTAATATTCCCAAATAGCTTCAGTTTCTGGAAAATCATCATTTTCAAACCAAATCATTCCATTCCAAACCCAAATCATTTTCTTAATTCCAATTCGAAATCTGCACGTCTCGCGCCATAATTGCACACTGACAAATTATGTGTTGCTGGCACACCAATAATTTCCCATCATCTGCAGCACATTGTATTGATGTTATGCCATATAGCAAGTAAGTAGTAGTGCTGTATGTATGTAGTAGTGCTGTGTAGAATGTAGAGGAAAATGAGGCACATCGTGGCCTCCTGCTACGTTATGCAGCAAATAACACCAACAGCTAACAAACAAATGGCGCAAACGCATTCAAACTGGCCAAACTATTCATATCCATACACATACAAACTTACACATACACACATGCATACATATGTATGTGAATGTACTAATTTTACTTACTCGCACTTGGCTCTCTGCTTACTTACTTACTTACTTGATACTTACTATGAAGCGAGTAACTATGTACTTTTTAGTGGCTAGACACCACCACTTGTGGCATTTCAGCAATTGCTGCCTGCGCCGCGCTATGCCGCAGCAAATGTAACTTAAAACAATTATTATCTGATCGAAAATGTTTCTTCAACAGTTTCGCTGTTGTTGTTTGGTTGCTGTGTTGTATTTTATATTTATACATATACAATATTACTTTGTTTCTGTTTTCGCTTGTTTTTTTTTTTAATTTTTTATTTGTATGCGAATTAATGTATTGAGTGAGTTTGCTTGTAGTACTTCAGTATATATTTTGTTTTTTTTCGTGTTATATGTTGGGGTTTTCATTTACAGCTGCTGGCGGGCATAAATTTACTTAAGCCTAATATTAATGCAAATAACTTGTGGCTGATTTGGTTTTCTGTCTGTTGTTTTTTCTTCTTTTTTCCTTTCCGTTGTTGTT
Source organism: Toxonevra muliebris (assembly GCA_963691655.1). Lineage (NCBI taxonomy): Eukaryota > Metazoa > Arthropoda > Insecta > Diptera > Pallopteridae > Toxonevra > Toxonevra muliebris. The sequence goes on from OY829329.1 coordinate 74,197,006, forward strand.
GGTTTTAATGCTGCTGCTGCCAACATACAAACACCTGTCATTGGTATAGTAAAATTTTTGGATAAGCAGCAGAGTGGAGGTACACGATGCGAGAGATTTTTAGGTGCATAATGCACACACACACACACACACATACACACACAAATGCATGTACACACAATTAGGATTGCCTAATATTTTGAGTTATTTATTGACTGATAAGAAGAAGGAAATATATTGCATTATTATTATTTGAGCGCTGTTTGATATTTTTTATTTTTATTTTTTTATGTTTATTGCTGGTTGAAACTAAAAATTAGTGTATGAATTTTAATCTTTTAATTGAGTTTAACTTTTTGAGAGGTTTTTTTAAAAAAAAAAACAATAAAGAAGGATTTAAAATGTTGAAAGTATTAGACTTATATGAAAAGTTTTTATACATATGTTGAGATATGAATTTATTTGAAAAGTGTGAAAGTATAATTGAAGTTAATCTATGCATTTATTAGTGCAACTAAATCTTTATTTAAGAAGATCCAGAAGTACTACACTATCATATTATATTATCAATTCAAAGAACCTAACTTGAGCAGGTTTGCTTAAAATGATTAAATTCGAAATAGGTTGGGCCAATTGTAAAATATTTGTGTCGGAAGTTTCTTAAAACTCGTACATTGAACAATTCTTCGTTGTAGAAATCATTGCTTAAGTGTGAGTAAATAATATATAAGAGAACGAGAGAGAGAGAGAGTGAGGAGAAATAAGTAACAGCATCTGTCAGTATTATCTAATGCATCATCTGCATACATAAATAATAAAACAAAAACCAACGAGTAGTTTGGTTCTCTTTTGTTTGTAATGTAAAGAGATTAACGAGTATGTTTGCACAGAATTTAAAATTGGTTAAGCCAATTCTAAAATATTGGCATCGGAAGTTATTCAAAATTCGCTAATTGAACTAAGCTTGGCATCAATCGTTGTAAAAATCATTACTTCAGCGGGTGTAAATAATAAATGAGAGAGAGGAGAAATAAGTAACGGCATCTCTCAATATTATCTAATGAATTATTTGCATACACAAATAAAAAACAAAAACCAGCGAGTAGTTTGGTTCTCTTTTGATATTTTTTTTCTTTTTTTTTTTGTCAATTGTTTTTTTTTTTTTTTTGCCTTCTCACAACAAATTTTCATTGAACGACATTACATTCATCGTTGTAAAAGCATTGCTTAAGTGGGAGTAAATAATAAATGAGAGAGAGAGAGAGAGGAAAAACTTGCATATCCATACCACAGAGCAAAAGCGTATTAACCGTTTCGAGGCGGATGGGACAGTTTTATCCCATAATATATAATTATAATAATCAAAATGTTTCGGTTCGGTTGGTACATTTTTATTCCTTCTACTTATGGATATAAAATAAAGATTTGTGAGACGGATAGGATATTTTTATACCAGAATCATCATTTACAAGATCTCCTAGAATTATAATAACTATACAAAAATTTGGCCCAAAGTTTCCGTACCGAAATGGTTAAGTCCAAAATTTAAATTTTCCGGTTTTTCGGCTCATCAAGATTTAAATATCGCGCTCTAATTGTCCTACAGAGGTATTAAAAATATTAAAGATATTTTGCGCAAAAAAAAATGGCCGCGGTTATCGGCTTTATGAACTAGTAGACAGTTAATTTTATAGACATAAACAGAATTTTGCTATTTTGCAGGCTAATCAAAATGGCATTCAAAGACATCTGACAGACATGTAAATTTCCGCGCCTACAATTCACACATGATATAAAAGTTCAACAACCTTCTTTTCACCCAAAAACATTTCCATTTCTTTAATGTTTTAACCACAAAAAGCATACGAAATCAATGCGATTATCGACAGTTGAAATCATTTCGCACTAAACAAAATTTAAGCATCAAATAATAAGCAGAAAGAATAAAATATTGATTATAACACAAGCAATGCTTTTATTTGTAAAAAGGAAGAGTGCAAAAAAAAGAAAATATTAAAAATGAAGCATTACTATAATAAAAAAAGCAACAGCAAAAAGTAAAATCCAAAAAAATAAAATAATCAAAAGAAATTTGTGGCATGTTTAAGTACGTGCCATGAAATCTGTGGTGTGAACTTGTTAACGCTAAACAAAAAAAAAACAAAAAAAAGCTGTAAAAGAGGAAACTGATTTCAGTGCTGTTGCTGCTGCTCCTGCTGACGATGACGACGATGTTGCTGATGATGTTGATGTTGCTTGTTACTGGCAGGCAGCAAGTGAAGAAAAAAAAATCATTGATGAGTATTGCAAATAAGGTGTAAAAATGTATCAAATTTGATTTGGTGTGTGAGAATTGTTGTTGCTGTTGTTGCTCCTGCAGTTAGTTTATTTATTGACAGCAAATTGATATTTGTGGTTTTTGTGTGGCATGCAGCATGCACGATGTTCTCATGTATATACACAAAAGCATACAGTAAATAATAATAAGGATTTTTCAATTTTATGTGTTTAAATATTTCATTTCGTTCGAGTTCGAATTGTAGGTAATTATATATATATATATTTTTTTTTATTGCAACGGAAATTGAAATCTACAACATTATTATCTTCATTGCTTCATTCATTTCGTTTATCTTTAATTCGTTTTTGTTGCAATATATAAATAATGAGTTTTTAGTTTCAGTTGGGTTTACTTTTTATCTGTTTGAAATTAAAAAAAAAAAAATCCAACACACGATATTCATTCACCACTAAACACTTATTATTTTTAACGCCTTTTTATCACTTCAAAAGCCAAACCCATCGATGTAATTTTGCACCTTCTGTTTTTTCATTTATCTAGGAGGAGGAAAATTAATTTGAAATCATTTTACTGACAAATTTTCATAGCCAAAGGTAAATTCGTTAATTTTGTAATTTAATGTTTTTTCTATAACTCTAAAATCCTTTCACCTTTCGATTTCCTTTCTTAATGTTGAAAAAAAGCGAAATAAAACAAAAGCGACAAATTTCTGTAATTTTTATTTACTGAGAAAATTAGTTGATTGCAATTGAAACTTTCAAAGTTATTTTACTGCTGGAATTATCAAGTGCCGAATGTGAGCAGTGAAGAAAATTGCATAGCAAAATACTCAAACACAAAAAAAAAAAACGAAATGTGTCATGGGGCACACTGTTAAAGCGAATCTATAGAGAGTAAATATATTATTTACTTTTCCATTTTAAAAGCTGCATTGAATAAATTTTTAGATTAGAAGAAAGTTCCATTTGAATTATTTCATTTGGTTATTGCTTCTCTTGGGTTAATTTTTAGGCTACATGAAATTGTTGTTTCGCCGAGCTCAAAGAGAGAGTCTTTACTCACTCTCACACCGAATACGATATGCTCGGTGTCGTGTACAACTTACGAAGTTCTCTCAGTTCCTTTTAAATACGAGAGAAACAGAGTATCATAGAGCACATGAGCCAGTGTTGGTATTTGGAATTTTTGAAAGTACCTAAATTATATGAAAATTGTACCTTTTTGGTATGACATAGTTTTCTATATAATTTCTTTCTAACACCTCGCATTTATTGTAAAATCTTTTTAATATCTTTTTTGCGTCTTGAAGTAACAATATACATACAAACATGTACATTAAAGTGCATTGAGTCCATACGAAACAATCGAGATTTTGTTGTGCCACTCTAATACTCAAAAATGTTTGAGTTCTTCATGGAAGTTTTTGTTACATTTTTAGATTAATTTTAATATTTATTTTAATTTTCATAGAAATCATATGAAAAGTGTCACCAAACTTGCAACCAAAAACTCATTATTTCTAGTTTGCAAATAAAAAAAATAAAATATTTATGCAGAACTCCGTTTTTAAGTATCTATTACTTATTATTTAATTTATTTGGCCAAAAATAACCAAAAAAAAATCTACACAAAAATCATATAATACATACAAGTACATCTCATACAAAATACTATTTTTAAAGGTTTTTTCAAAACGATTTAGCTTACGAACGGTAATCGCTAGAATAGAAACATTTTGAAAATCTTCATAATCATAAAGCGGGATTTATTTTTAGAAGTACAACAACATTTTTATTGAACTCAAACCACAAATAAGATCAATAATTTTATGAGAGCAGATAGCATTCAATCTTGATGTTACAGAGTTTAAAAAACAAAATCTTAATCACTTAAGATTTTTTTTCTTATTAATCTAATAACTGATTATCCTCCAAAACTTTGTTTAGTAAATTAAAATCGTTCATCGAAATCGAAAAAAATTCGATGTTGATTAAATCCCTAGTTAGTGCTAAGGCAGCGTAAGTATTAGGTAAAAGTTTGTTTTAAGGAAAATTACGTCCATGTAAAGGGCCGTTCATATATTATGAAAAACAATTTTTAACCAATTTTAACCCCACCCCATGGTCGTAACACATCGTAGAAAAACTGCTGCCCCCCCCCCCACCCCCTAGTTTTATTTTAGTCATGATTTTCGAATTCATCTGTAACCGAACTTTTGAAGTACCTAAAATACTTTGGTAGTACCTAAAGTACCTTGAAGACCAAAACAGTTGGAAAAAAGTACAATTGTACCTAAAATATCAGCACTGTCATAGAGCACATGAACAGACACTGAGAGAGCCGACATCATGATCGGACTTTTTTCACATGAATAAATTTTTTGTAAGGGAAACGGACCCATGCAATATAAGCAGAGACGTCGGCTCTCTCAATTTCATCTCAAATTAACGAGTGATTGACGTCAGAGGAATTCAAGAAATTCTTTTAGTGCAAATACATACATAAATATAAGAGAGAGAGAGAGAGTACTTGCTGTTTGTGTTGTTCTTGCAAGAGCTGACTTTGTGTTTGTTTACTCTCTTTTGTTTTTTTTTCAAATAAGCATGCTTCGTTTCACTCCCCACCACAACACAGATTGAGGAACGATCCAGCAGATACATATATCTGTGACAATAAGGAATAACAGCTAAATTCAAAAGTCGACTAAGAACCTGTTGCGTATTTTTCATTATAAAACCCAAAATATTGAAAGTTCTTAAATAATTATTGGAGTTTAATTAATAAAAAACTATGGAGACTGCTAAATTGCAATTTTGAAAAATTTCAACATTTTGGGATTTATAATATAAAATACGCAGCAGGTTTTTATTCGACTTTTGAGTTTAGCTGTTATTCCTTATTGCCACAGTTATATCGACTCAAGGAATAACTTGCATATTCTGTATCTATTATTGCCTCCTTCCAATTTGCACATATTATATATATTTATATGTATAAATAATAAATTGCATATATTTATAACTTTCATTATACTAAAAGCCGACGCTTTGCTGCGCTCTCATTGAGCACACAAATAACTCAGCAGCAATTTGCAACCGCAGCAGCCTTTGCAGCGGCAACTTGTCGCATCGAAAACTATTCATACTATGCCACACTACCGTTTCTGCTTAGAGCTCTTCGTTTGCCTAACATCAGCTAGCAACATGGTACATATTAATTTACAAATGTGGCAATTACAACTGTCATGATGTTGCAAATAACGTTGAAGATATCATTGTGCAACAATGTGGCTTAAATGAATATGAGCATTAGATAAAGAAAAGCAACAAGAAAAAAAGAAGAAGAAAACAGCAAGCAACAAAAATTGAAAGCATATTCTAGTGAATAAGTTACGAGCATGAGCATGCATGTTGTTGTTGTTGTACATGTTATTTGAGATATTTTCAGCAAACAGCAGCAGCAAATGTTTGTTATGCTATGAAATTTGAAGCTTAAAGTGTTTTTTTTTTTTGTTTTTTTCTTTGTTAAGCATTTAAGTTGCAGGAATACATGCAATTGACATCAACAATTCTCGATATTAAGCTTCAGCGAAAATTTCATGTTAATGTTCACAAAGTGGCATCAGCCTCAGCATCAGCGTTTCATGAGTTTTATCTTCCAAACACAATTGTTTGTTTATATTATTTTTATCTGATTGCAGTGAAAATCAAAAAAAAAAAAAATGTTAACTTTCTTTTAATTTCATGCAAATCTTTTTTGAATTACACACATTTACCAATTCAACCCATTCCAACGTACACCACGATATGGTCAACAACAATGCGTGACTCAATGGCTGTAATGGTTAATGGGACGACAAAAGCTTATGCAAATTGGACTGCGCTCTTGCTGACATTTTTATACATACATACATATCTACCCTGCAGCAGCAGCTACCAACGAACAGAATTTCTTTTCTATTTTGAGACTATGTACGAGTCTGTATATACCCAAAATTAGGGCGTGTCGCGTATGCCCTCATTTTTAAATCTTGTGGCTGAAATTAAAACATTTTGAAGCACATAAGCAACAAAAAAAAAATAATAATAAATAAACAAATTATTTGAATACTTCATTGAAGAAATGAAATGAAACTTTTGAAATTTAAAAAATTAAAATTGCATAACTTTCAACATTTGCTGCGCATGCACGCATGCATCAAAAATATTTTTTAATTGCCGTCGCGCATACATGCTGAACTTTCTGCTGCTGACGCATTTGTCTCACTCACGCACTCACACTTGCCACCGTTGCGGTTTGCCATTGTTGCCTCTGCAGAGCTCTGGCTGCTGATGTCATGACCATGTTTAAATGTCTTTGCCGGTTACTGCAATTGGAAGTGATTGCAACATTTTCATTTTCCTGCAGCATTAAAGCAGTGGCTGAATGTGAGTTGCTATTTCCACTATGATGCCATCAGCTACTGCATTTAGGTTTTAGTTTCTTGCAACAATGTTCCTGCTGCTGCTGCTACCAAGATAGATACTATAATGTTGCTTTCGCTCACTATTAGTAGCAATCGAGCAATGGTAAAATGAAAGCAATTTGTTGCAAAACTCAGTTTTTTTTTCCTAGGGACCTTTTTTGTACTTTATTCGTTGTTAGCATTTTGTGTTTTGTACCACCAGAACCGCCCGTAATGGGAGGTTTCGGGGTGTTAACAATTGGAATTATATACATACATATACATACATACATTTATTTAGTTTTTACATATATATTTTTAAAGTGAGAATATTACAAAAAAAAGTTGATACACCACATTGAGTGGTTGGGAGTGAAGCAAGAGAAATTTTACTTATGTATGTAAACAAAAGAGCGAATAAAAACAAACAAAGTCAACTCTTGCAAGAACAACAATGAGCAGCTCTCTCTCTCTCTCTCGTTCCTATTTATATATTTTCACAAAAACAATTTCTTGAATTCCTCTGAAGTCAATCACTCGTTAATTTGAGATGACATTGAGAGAGCCGACGTTTTTCTTTGTATTGGTCTCTCCTTGTCTATGTATGAGCCCGAATCCCTTAAAAAAAATAAAAATGTACCGCATTGCGTGGGGGCTGAAACAACGAAAGCAGCGAAACTTTACTTTTGTATGCAAACAAAAGAGCAAATCAAAACAAACAAAGTCAACTCTTGCAAGAACAACAATGAGCAGCACTCTCTTTCTTTCTCTCTCTCTCTCGTTCCTATTTATATATTTTCACAAAAACAATTTCTTGAATTCCTCTGAAGTCAAGCACTCGTTAATTTGATATAACATTGAGAGAGTCGACGTCTTTCATTGTATTGGTCTCTACTTGTCTATGTATGGGCCTTGTAAAAGCAAATTTGCTCACTTTTTTTACAGTTGTGCTTTCTTCTTATTTTGTTTATTAAAAAAAAAAAATAAAAATAATTTGAACTAACATTTGCAAGAAGAGTTTGATATATTGGCATAATTTTTTATTACTCATTTTATTTTCTTTTTATTCGATAAGAATGAGTAACACTAATTATGTTCATGCATACCTCGTGTCACCCTGCAAGTATCTGCGGCTTAACCTTTTGCTATCGAATGAAAAATGTAAGTAGTACCAAAATTATCATCTCTGCGTTCGATTACGTTTATCGAAACTAGAGTCCCTAGATTTTTCGATTGAAGTTTTAAAATCATAATTTTGTTTTTTTTTTTTTTTTGTATAGAAAAATAAACACTTATTCTAAAGCCTTTCCCCCTCCCCCAACGGAAAATTCTGCAGGCGCTCGTGAAACGCACTTTAATGAATTTCTACGTCAAAGTGTATTTGGCATCATTTCAATGTGTTTGTTTTGCTGCTGGTGGTCAAAATCTATATGCATTTTACATGGAAGCATTAATATCATCATCATCATCAGCAGCAGCAGCAACGGAGTATCATTGGTATGAAATGGCGGCATTATTATTCGCAATATTGTTGCTGATGTTGTTTGTATTGCTGTTGCTGTAAATTCTTTACAGCAGATTACTAAGATGCAGACGCACAAATCTAATGCATTTGACAGAATTCTCTATGAGTAAAAAAAGCGCATTGCAATAATTTGTTGCAGCAAAAAGAGCAGCACACAGCGCAAATTGAAAATATTAATAAAAATTTAATTTCAACGTTTACGAGTATGCGAATATGACATAATTACATGATAAGCTGTCAAGTTTTAGTTTAGCAAATGTGTCTTTACTTTGTGTTTTTAAATTTATGCGTGCACTTTACTTTGTTTGCTGGGGGTTTTCACTCTTTTTTCTTAAAGTGTGTGTGTGTGTGTGTGATGCACGCACGTAAGTACGTGCGTTTTTGAAGTGTTTATGAACATGACAGTTTGATTTTTGTATATATTTTTTTTTTTTGCTCTAGAAACTTTGCATAAAAATTAAAAGCAAAACGGCCATTTCAACGACTAAACTATGTAGAATGATTTAAAATGGTGAAGACAGAATATGTTATATCGAACTAAAGGATTTTTATTTTGTTTTGCTTCAGACTTGAACATTTTAAACCAGAACTATTAAATTGGTGCCGCTAAGTTGAATAGTAATACTCGAAATAAGATGTCGTAGTCTCGTTCTGTCGAGGTTCAAGACGTAAAATTTTTGGTTCGGCTCCGTAGTCTTGTGCTTACAACTTCATAGGACTTTTCCCTCTCTTTCGCTCTCCGAATTGAATGCAAAGCTTTGCATGCATGCCACTCTACTCATGGTAAAAAAGAGAGGAGAAGTAAGCTTAAATGTCAAACTATGAAGTGAGCGCGCTGAGAGAAGCATACACACACACACACATATATAAATATTATGCACACAATATAATTTTTGATTTGACCGCAGTGCCCAGAAAGAAAAAAGAGAGCGCGAGAGAAGTTAGATGCGTCTACCTTTTGCTCTATTTTCTACTCTCAGGAATAAAAAAAAACAAAAAAAAATTGTGATTTCTCTGCAAAAGCACGTGGGAAACAGGAATCCAAAGTAATTTATTGGGAATACGCCCATTTTATAGAAACATATCAACACATCATCGCATACACTTTGAAATTTTCTCATTAAATGCTTGACGACGATAAGATTTTTAAATTTGTTGTTTTTATTTTGTTTGTGTGTTTTGACGATGTATACGGCAAACACACACACACACACGCACACAATGCAATTAAAATCAACGCCAGATGTTCACAATTTTTAAGAGGGATTGTTGAAATAAACGTAAAACCGATAAAAAATTTTCGAAGGAAGAAAATCAACCTCAATATTAACACAAAAAAAAAAAGAAGAAAAATCAACAACTAGTATTCGTTGTTATTAGCAACAGCAACCTGAAAATTGAAGCAATATGTTCATCAAATATCGAACTAGCAACACACGAAATTATTGCAACCTATTATTATTTAGAAGAAAATTGCACGGCAAAGAGGGAGGGCTCCTCCCTTCGTGCCTGCTGTGTCTTGTTGAGCGAGCGAAATCAAAGCATACAAAAAGGTTTGCTTATAAAAATCAGCAATGAAACTTTTTAGTGCTGAATATAAAAGCTACTTGTTGTTCTATTACGTACTTAGGTCTACAAAAATTTTCATTGGTTTTTCAAATATGCCTACAAATCGAAATTATGATCAAGTTTAAGCTACAAGCACAACTCTCACTCATCCTTCATCAAGAACAAAAACAACAAAAAAAAAAAAAAAAATGCAGCAACATGCATCATTGTATCTATTATGTGTTACATACCTACAACGATGATGACGACGATGATGAGTGTTGCTAAAGAATGTGTACAATGTGAGCTCCAAAGTGAGTGTGCGCTCGTGTGCTTGCTCATCATAATGGTCAACAACAACAACAACAACAATAATACGATCATCATCCATCGGTAGCTCAAACAGAAAACAACAGAAAGCAACAGCAAGTGAGCAATACCGATAGCAGTCCATACCAGCCAACAAATGTTCCAGCAACAATCGTAAATCATAGCAACAATAAAGAATGAATGCAAGCTTCAATCGTTTGTTTGCATGTGTGAAGTGTGTGAATTACAACATGAGAGACGATGATACACTTCTATAAGACAGATACACACACACATAGAAAGAGAAGCAGTAAACGCAAGTAGGCACATACACTCATACATACATAAATGCTATAAAACGACAATGTTGTCAACTGTTTGCGATTTCTTAATGCTATAAAAGGGAATATATTCCGGTTCATTTGTTTAGAAAAGTTTAAAATTCTTTGTAATGAAATTCTTAAATTACTCTAAGTAGAAAGTGAAAAGTTTCTGGTTTATTTTGGTAGAAGCTGTGTTAGCAGCACATATGAATCCCTCAAAATATAAACCCATCAATTATATATAAAAAAAATACTTTCTCCTTATAATCTTGCCACTCGTTGCCGACTACTACTTACAACATTTTTACATAAATACTTAGTAAAAAAAAACAGCAATAAAAAATTGCCTAGCTAAAGGTTTTGTGAGATTGCATACCTTAAATTTCTAGGTCAACAAAAGCAAAATCAAACAAGCATTCAAAAATTAATAAGTGAGCGCAAATTGGGGGGCATTTTTTGATTATAGTCATAGAAAGCGATCAACTTTTGATGTTGTAGTAAAAATGCAGAAATACAGGCAACCGAATCTCAAAAGTCTAACTCACTCTCACATTACGGCAAGTATCTTTGGAAGATTTTAATTTTACATATACGAGCTTTTGAATCAAGCTACTCAACATGTATACGTACATGAGTCAGTTTGAAGTTTTTACAGCAGAATGGGCGGCTAACGGGAAGCCCGCGTGCATAAAAACGTAAGACATTTCAAAAGCACAGGGCTCTTTTCCATAGAAAAAAAAGATCAGTCGATCATTGTGTATGTATAGGTGTTTTAAAATGGAACTTTTATAGGCGCGTTAGGCATAGAATGTTGGGAAGTGAAACGACGGAAACAGCCGAATTTTACATTTGGATGTGCATATTAAAATATACAAAAGAACGAGTAAATGAGAAAAGTCAACTCTTGCAAGAACAACACACACACCACTCTCTGTCTCTCATATTTATCTATGTATTTACACGAAAAGAATTTCCTGCAAAAACAACACTATTAACAACAATAGTGAGTTCCTCTAAAGTCAGTCATTCGCTATTTTGAGTAGACATTGAGAGAGCCGATGCCTCTGTTTATATTGCATAGGCCTGATTCCTATACAAAAACTGTATTCATATAAAAAATTCTTGCAAGAACAACACGAAAACCACTCTCTCTCTCTCACACATATTTATCTATGTATTTGCATTAAAAGAATTTATTGGAAAAACAACACGACTAACAATAACAGTAAATTCATCTGTAGTCAATCACTCGCTAATTTGAGATGAGATTGAGAGAGCCGATGTCTCTGCTTATATTAAATGGGGCCGATTCTCTTATTCTGCCGTTAGACTTAGTAAGATTTATCTCATGCAACTTGAAAAAATGTACGGAAGAACGGAGAAACGACAGTGGGATAGAAAATATAGCGGGCATCAATTCATGAAACTTCAAAAGGGAATATCAAAAAATCTCATGAGACTAATCTCATTGTCCAAGGGCAGATGTCCGATTACGATATCGGCTCTGTTAATATCTGTTCATGTACTCTATGACTCTCTGTTTCTCTCCGCTCAAAAAAAAAAACAAACATACCCAAATGTTTAACGGGAGAAATTAAAGTAGCTTATTCTTTCTCAATTAAATGGGTGGACGAAATAAATTATAGCGCAAAGAGCACAAGTGTGTACAAAATAGTTAATTTCCGCACCTGTGTTTTTAAAATATTATTTATTTTTAATAGTTAATAAATCCATAAATATTAAAGCCACTTCAATTAAACGATAAAATATCTGGAACGCGGTTGTTTAAATTAACAAAATACTTGAAAAAAAACTACACCAAATATAAGCAAATTAACGCATAAAATAATTTCGCTTATCAGCAAAAGTTTTTAGCAGATGAGTATGAATTTAAGCACATCCCACCAAACATTCTTGAAAAATTATTAAAGAATAAACAAAAAAAAAAAAAAAAAATAATAATAAAAAAATTAAATATTGCATAAAGTGCAATCAAAAATGAAAAATAAAAGGGCGCATACTCGCTTGCATACATACCTACTTGTTTACATGTAATGAGAGCGGATATTTGTACATATATATTTGTATGTATGGCTGGAGTAGTGCGGCGTTAGCATTTAAGCGCGTTGAGCGTTGCCTTTTATTAGTTTCCACACCAAACCAAAATATAAGTATGTATACGAGTAGGTACGCCAGCACCGGTATCATCTTCTATCTAGTACCTTCTTTTGCGAGTACTTGTACGTAGGTAGGTAGGGGTATGTTTAAAATGATTGGATAAGCCAATTCCAACTGGTGTTGAAAGCAATTTCAAAAATGATGAGTATGATGAAGCAAGTGTGGTTTCCTTTCATATAAACACACGTCAGCAGCAGAGGGGGGAAAAAAAGAGTGAAATAACTTTAGCAGCTAGGGCCAGTGCCAGACAATGGCGGCAGCACGAGCAACAACGGCTTTGTGGTTTGACTTAGCTTGCCGTGGCTCTACCGGACCCAAACCTTACAAAAACCCAATAAGCGGTTTTCTTTATCGCTTATTAAAAATCATTTCGCTCTTCGTATTTAACATTTTTTTTCTTTTTTTTTTTTTGTGATGCATTTTGTACCTTCCTTTCCGATTTTGATTTTTTTTTATTTTTATTAGCATTTTCAGCACTTTTTCTTTGACTTAAATGCTGGTTTTTATTACTTGCTCTTCTCCTTGCTCTTCCCCTCTTTCTCTCTCACTCTCTCTCTTTCTGTATAACTTTATTTATAACTTCACTCAAATACGCAATTTCAATGAAGAGAAGAAGACATGAGCAACAGCTGCTGTCATTGCTGCTGTTATTTTCATATACCAACTGCAAGTACGTGTAGATACTTTTGGGCGATTGGTATCTCTGGTTTTTAATTTTTTTTATTTTCGAAGAAACAAAATATATATTTATTCAGCCCCAAAAAATTCAATGATGTCGTAGTGGTTGATGCTGAGTTGATGTTGCTGTTGCTATTGATGTTGATGTTAATGTTGATGATGATGACGTGCTGTCAGTCAGCTAGTAAGTAAGCAAGTTCATCTGTCTGTCGGTTCGTCTCCTCATGCGGATGTAGCATGATCATTTGTCTGTCTCTTATGTCTGCTTCTGCGTTTGCATTGGCAAATTATGGCAAGTACACACCTTTTCTGCCATTTTTACTCTCTCTCACATCTCATACAACGTACATACAACGCCTTTACAACGTCTTCTTTCATTTTATTATATTTATTATTATTTTTCCTTTACTTGTCTTTTTATTGTTTGATTACTTATCTTTAGGGCAACTTCTTTCAAACAAAACAATCAATTCCCTTCAATCATCAACAACAATTTAAACATTAAATGCGAACAAAGTTTTGTTTTTTTTTTTTGGCTGCATTTTAAAAATTTTGTTCGAAAATATATATGTGTGTGTAGGCAAGTCACGGTAGAAGTGAAATTTTGTTTATTTGAAAATTAGTAGAAAACATTTATTTAACATTCTACTGAAGTTTTTGTAGTCTTCTAATTTTTATTTTGTCGTTGCTTTTCATCTGTTGATACACTCTGCACTTAACGGCAGAACACGACCTAGTACATGTATATAATACATAAGAGAAAAGTTCCGCTATATGCCATCAAGCAGAGAGAGACGTCTCTCGGCTCTCTCACTAAAGCAAATGAGATAAAACAGCGAGAAGTCAACTCTCTGCTTGATTGTATGTAGCCGAATAACAACTGCATAACTTCGTTTCTTCACATGGCCCTTTGTTGCTGGAGTTTTGTTTTTTCTGTTATAGGCACAAACACGACGTTGTACATGTATATAACACATAAAAGGGAAATTCAGCTATATGGAATTAAGCTCTCCGACTAAAGTACAAGAGAGAAAACTGCGAGAAATCGACTCTCTGCTTGATTGTATGCAGCCGATCCCCATATGTCATTATTCGCTAAACACTAACAACTACATAACTTCGTTTCTTATTAGTTCTCTATGAGTACGACGAAAATACGATTCCCGTTGCAAAATTTTCACAGTCCGTCTAAAGAAGTTTCTCTTTAAAAATATTTATATGCTTTTATTACGTACAACCTTGAAATCTTCTTCATAAAAAGTGTTTAATAGTAGAATACAACAACATTACTTGAGAAGATAAAGAGTGTGAGAAAAATGAGTTTGCCGAAGGTTGCCGATCCAGATTTCAGTATCCTCCCATAAAAAGTTTCACTTCAAAAATGGAATAGTAACGAAATACACTTTCATACAATAATTGGGCAGTTCACAGGCTGTCTTATTCGGTGTCGTATTCTCTTATTTGTCATAAATTCTCTCATTTTTCATACAAAATTATACGGCATTAATATTATACGAAATTATATGGCAGCTTGCGAATCGGCCAAATGCCTTAATTAATTAAATTTGAATTTTGTATGAATAATCTTCAACAAATAAAAATTTGTTAGTGAGTTACGGGTAGTAAGTAAGAAATAATTTATTCAAATTAAATTAATTATAAATATTAATTAGTGTGTTTCCAAACTATTTCAACAGACAATAAAAATATCCGAAGAAGAAACAACAGCGGCCACTAATTTTCAGCTAATTAAAGTGTTATAGTATTTTATATCAGAGATTAAGAGAAAAAACTGAACAACTGCGGACTGCCACCACCACAAAATCAGATTTAAAGATGCTAACAAAATTACATGAAACTGTTTAAGCAGTTATGCGGAAGTGCATGCAATCATGGGCAATCAACAGCATAGGTGCAATGGTGGCCTACAATAAATTGTAGTGTAATTTCAAGTATGACTTGTTGCTATTAGCAGTTAAATTAAAATTAAATTTTTTTGTTTTTTTTTTTTTTTAATCTGCCAAAACTTAAATTTTAGAATGTCATTAGAAGAGCATTAAAGACACAAAACAAAAAAAAACAGCAATTGTAGTTGCAGTGGCAATGAAAAATTGCAATTTTATTTTTCATTTTATTACCGAACAAGTGAAAATAAAAATAGGAAAAACAGAAAATTAGAGAAAATTACTACTTTTGTGTAGAAAATTGTTTTTCTTTTGTATTATACCTAACTAAATACTTACTACCTATATTTGTACATAAAATAAAACAGAGGAACGAACTCAGTAGAGAAGATTAGCTAGTTCTTTAGTATCGTGATTGTTTACTGGTTGCAATAGTTGCAGAGCAGACGAAAGAAAAGAAGAAAAAAAGCTCAACATTGTGGAATTTTTAATACTCCCCACTGAAAAATTAGGGGGTATCGAAATAACACAACTGTGGGACAGTTCTGCTTTTAACGACTTATATTGAGAGCGTAAAAACTTCATATAAAACAAATCAAAAAGAGAGCAAAAGAGCTAGTAAACAAATAAAGTCAACTCTTACAAGAGCAGCACGAACAGCACTCTCTCTCTCTCTCTCTCTCCAATATTTATGTATGTGTTTGCACTCAAAGAATTTCATGCAAAAACAACACGGCTAATAATAACAATAAATCTCTCTGCAGTCAATCATTCGCTAATTTGAGATGACATTGGAAAAGCCGACGTCTTTGCTTGTATTGCATGAACCCGATTTCCTTATAAGAAATTTATTCATATGAAAAAAGTCCGATTATGATGTCCGCCCTCTCAAGGTCAGTGTTGATATTTTAAGTACAATTGTACTTTTTATGACTTTTTTTTTTTGTCTTCAACTTCCTAAGAATTTTAGGTACAATTTTGTATCAAAATGTTTTTCTTATTTGGGGAAAATAATTTGAAAAGTTAATTTATGAAATTTTTGGCACGAAGTGAACTAAATCGAAAACACACTTAATAAGTTTCTGTTTAGAACATTTTATCAAATTTCTCAGGGAATTTTATCTTTCCTACATTCTTCAGTTTGCATTGAGTTTTTGTAAGGTACTAAAAATTTTTCCCGTACAAAAGTAGAGGTTTTTTCAAAACAATCTAGCATAAACGTTACTCGATAGAGCGAATCATTATAAAATAAATCGAAGTTTTAGAGTGGTACAATAAAACCTTTTCTGTTGCGTATGGGGATTCACACACTTTAATGAACATGCATGTATGTAAGTACATTGTTACGTCAAACTACATGAAAATTATGATTTTATAATAAACTAGCTTCATTTGCAAAGTTTGGGTAACACGAAAATTACAACAACAGCAAAAAACCTATACAACAGAAGTTACCAAATGAGCGTATCAACCTCCGATATGAATATAATTGGTATTTCTAATACAGTAGTGTTCACATTTACAAACCATTATAATTTTTTCGATATGGTTGACCTCAAGCATTTGCTTTGTGTTTAAGATGCCATACCAAAACTCCATATACATTCTTTTTTACTTTGTGATGGATTTTTTGATTTAAAAACAAGCGGAGAATAACGCCATCTGTATGTCAGACTTATCATTTGACATATAGATGACGCACTCTTCACATTTTTCCTTCTAATGTTATTTCTTATTCATATTCGGAGTTGGATTTTAATTACAATGTTATTAAAACAGAAAGCTATTTGCAAATAATACTTCCATGCTAAATTTTAGTACCGTACTTCAAATTGCTCCTGCGATATTCCATAAAGAATATTAAGATTATATGAGAGGTGCGACAACCCCTTTTCCAATCCCACCCACATATGCCATACACATCCTGTAGTATGGCATTATCATGCAAGAATTCATTACTGTACAGTAAATGGCTCCAGATATATAACCAAAAAAAGAGCATATAGTTTGTATGGAAGGTGTCACACCCGCTTGTAGTTTTGTACTCAGAATATGCCTATCTTATGACTAGAGACATATTACATCATTGTACAATTTTTTGTGTCAATCTGTGCTGTGGTTTCGGTGTTATTTTGAGATATACACATGTATTTTAATTTTTATGTATATAGAAAAGAGATTCGACGTGTTAGAGAAAATCAGAAAATCTCATCGAAGCGTTTTTGAACCATGCAGAAAAATATATCATACGTTTTTTAGGTACAATCGTACTAAAAAAGGTAAAGTTTTCATATAATTTAGGTACTTTCAAAAAATTTCAAATACCAACACTGGTTCATGTACTTAATGATACTCTCTTTCTCTCATATTTACAATACACCGAGCATATCGTATTCGGTGTGAGAGTGAGCTAAGACTCTCTCTGTGTATTCGGTGCAACAACAATTTCATGGTGTTTGCCAACCATACTCCCAATATAACTGCAACCTAGGAATTAACCCGAGAGAAGCAATAACCAAATGAGGAACAACAATTAATGAGGTATTAATCTGACATTAACAGAAAATTAAATGAAAAGTATTTATTTCATATTTTAGCTATCATAAGTTCAAAATTAAAATGAAAATAGTTTATTTACTTTATATAATAGTTCCACTTTTACAGTGTGTCCTATGGCAAAATTATTATTATTATTTTTTTTTTTTAATTACAGAATTTTACTCTTATTATGACCGACAGACAGATATCAATTAAATTGCTTATGCAGTTTGATTTATGTTCTTATCTTATTTCTGGCTGCATGTATCGATTTCTATGCGTTTTTGCAAGATTACATACTGCACTAATGATGCATTTTAATAGAATTTAAATTAAGTTTTTGGGCATAAAAAAAAAAAATAATATTTACATTAATTTTAAAATCTCAATAAAGTTTCCTTTAAAATTTACCTTTTTTTTTTCTTTTTTTTTTTTTTTGTTGGCATTTTCACTACTGTATAAACTAAAATATTCGCAGAACGCCAAAATTAAGTAACAAATCGAAATGAGCACAACAAACAACGCTAGAAAAAAAAACCAGTTTAAAAATCGAATTATGTGAATTAACCGAAACTGAATAAAAATTGCAATGAAAATTACTACAAATATATATAATTCAATACTAGGTTACATAGTAATGCATTAGAGAAACCATGCCAAAAGGATAAATTGCCAGCAGTGGCCTGTAGTGCTGTTGTGGTAAGCCAAGCCATAAGTAACAACAGCGAAATAGCGGTAGCGGGGGGCGACTGTGGGATTTGTGACCAATCATGAACATATACACTTATGCATATGTATGTGCATGTGAATGTATAATGCAACTTTTGGTGTGTGGAAAACAATGCAAAATCTTGCTGTTGATGTAAAACCATTAAAGCATTTGAATTTTCCATTATTTTTTTGCATTTTCAATGCAATTATTATTTAATACAATGATGAATAAATTAAACGCATCTTTCAGTTTATAATGATTTATGATGATTCCCTGAACAGAAATTTCAGCTGATTGACAATTTTCAAGAAATCCTTTAAATACTGAAATGCAAAAGCAGCACACATTCGAATTGTTGCCATATTCAATGGAATGACAGCGAAATTACGAGGTTAAGGATGCACAGTTGAAAGTAAAACGAAAAATACTCGTACGAGTATAATAAAAAATGTAACCAAATTCAAAAAAAAAAAAAAAAAAAATCCTATAGAAATTTTTGTGTTTGAATTTAAGCTGGAAATTCTAAACAATCGTCGTAATTTAAAGAACTTGACAATTTAAAAGGAAACTGAAACAACAACAACAACAGTATGGAGAACAAACGAACAAATCGTTGACAAAATTTATTGTAGTAAAGCCGCAAACGAGTTCCACCAGAGCAAACACACAACTCCGAAAAGAAATCCCCATTTCTTGGTTTTATTTCATTGGCATTACTTCTTCCTTTTGGCATCTGTAGAACACATCCCCAACTCGTCCACCACCTTCCATCTCTCATCTTCCTCTTGCCCACATTCGCTACTGATCCGCAAACATCCTTTGCAGCTATTTTGCATACCATTCTGTCTGTCTACACATACTTGCATATATTCTAGTGAATTTTATGCCATTGCTTGCCAAACCCTTTTCTACTCACACTCGCACTCACACATAAGCAGGCACATAGTTTTCTCATCGTTGAAATCGACTGCATTGGCAGTGGCAGTGGCATCAGCAGCAGCGGCTATAGCAACGGCGGCGATGTCTGTTGTCGCGTTGTGCGCTGATGCTATCCTTACGATAAGAAATTAAATTAACGAGATATGTCAACGATGAATTCATTGCAATGGCTTAAGCGCAAATGCCGCCAATTCTTTTGCGCGCGCTCACTCACTCATTCACTTACTTGCTCGTCGTCGTACTAGCTTACCATCTAGCTAGCTAGCTAGCTGTTGCTGATCTGTTGATCCTCTTTAATTTTGTCTTTGCCTGGCCTGGCTTTTGAGGGTGCACAATGTGCACATAGCGTTAGTTCTGAAACTTCAGGATTTGTGCATTCTTTTTTACGTTTTTTTTTTTCTTGCCTACTCTTTTGCTTTTTCTTTGAAATGTCGTTCAGTTATTTTTCCTTTTTTTTGTGCAGCGATTAGCTTCATTTTGCATTATGCTTGTGTATTGCTTGTTCGCAGGCAACACAAACAACTAGCAACAGCAGCAGCAGTCAAAATCAAAACCAAGCTGTAGAAATTACGGCAGCAGGTTGACTTGCTCTTTTGTTTGATTGTTTGCTTTTTTGCCTGCCTGCTGCTTGTGGTAGCTTCTTTTTTTGGTTTTTGGAGAAACTTCTCTTGTCAACATCATCATCCTCATCTTTGCCGTCTTCGTCGTCATCGCTGCTGCAATGTCGATGTCGATATTGTTTTGTGGTGGTTGTGTCGTCGTCATCAGGGATTGCCATCGCTCAATATAATGACATCTCAAAAAGCACTGAGATGAAGAGGGCAACAGAGACGAGCGTTGAGAAGTACAAGATTAGGGTCTTCCTCTCTATACGTATGTATGTATGTATGTGTATGAATCTGCAACAGTTTAGTCACAGCCAATTTTAATCGTATTTCTTTAGAATTTGTTGACATTTTTCTTTTTCTTCGACTAGAACTCTCAAGCCAGAAGATGCGTATTCAAGAAATATTGAAACATTCAACATATTTAGCAAAGAAAGCAGAAAACTCTCTATTGAGAAGAAATATTACACTCCCCTTCCGAATCAATATTATTCTGTTAAAAGGCGACTCATTTTGTTTTCTCATTTTTGAGTAAAAAAAAATGAGCGCTCTCTCACTCTTTCTCTTCAATAGTTATGGCTCACAGAATGCGCTCTTTAAAAGTTGAGTTAAAGAGCACTCGTTTAATGTCAAGTAGAGACATCGAGATCGGCTCTCTCACATGAGAGAGCACATGAGAGAAAACCGCAAGAAATCGACTCTCTGCTTGATTGTATGTAGCCGAATAACTTCGCAGCTGCATAACTTCGTTTCTACTGGTTCTTCCACATAACCGTTGTTGTTGTAGTTTTTGCACACTTCCTCTTTCTATTTTCTGAAGCTTTTTTTCTGTTGGTACTCTCTACACTTATCGGCACACACATACACACACAACGTAGCACACGTATATAACACATGAAAGGAAAGTTCAGCTATATGAAATTAAGCTCTCTCACTAAGGAGATAAAACTGCGAGAAGACGATTCTCTGCTTGATTGTATGTAGCCGACCCCTTTCCATGACCTCGTTAGCTAAACACTAACAACAACATTACTTCGTTTCATATTAGTTTCATTTGAGTGTAATGAAATCTCGTTTCCGCGCACATATGTGAGAAAAGACACAACATACCAACAACAAATGAGCAAGTCAAACATTTGAAGAGTTTGTAATAAAACAGAAATGTTTATTTATTTATACGCACTAGTTTTCCAAAAGATGTGTTCTCACATGAAAGAGTACTCAAAAGAGTAAGAGCGAATTCTGATTGCTCCATCCACGTTGTTAGAAAATATGATAAGAAATTTATATTGACCCAGATATGCCCATTGCCCTATATGTAGGTCACTTCAAAAATGTTTGATTTTGATTAAATGAGAATATATTCAATCAAAATAAAGGAGACTATTGGGCATATCTGGGTTAAAATAACTCATAAGAAATCGTTCGTTGTGTAAACTAATGCTCTTTATAAGTTCAAATCTTTTTCAATTCGTGAGTTATTTCTGAAGACTAATATCACGCCAGAATTTTCCACCTCACACACAACAATTTTTCTGCCTGCCTGCTCTGAAAATTTTCTTGCAAATGTGTATCTGAAAATTTTACTACCTTTCATTTTTTTGTTTTCTTCCATCATTACGCTGGCAATTGATTTTCCATGCATTTGCCCGTGCAAGAGTGGCAGATCGCAGTGTCGTTAGTTAATGTTGCTACCATGAGCTGCTGCCGATGCTGGTTTGCTTTTTTTTTTTTTAATATCCTTTATTGCAAACTTCTTTATTTTGACTGTCTCACTGTCTTTTTTTTTTTTTTTTTTTGTTCGCTTTGTCTCTCACTGTTGCATTTAAAAGCTTCTGAGATTGCTTCTGCACATTGTATTGTTGTCATGTGTATTTGATTTTTTTCAACATTTGTTGCTTGTTGCTGCCTTTCCCTTATTTTTTTTTTTTTTTGTGTGCTTTTGTGACCAATGCCATTTTTCGTACGTTTCTCATTCTTCAGCAAACATTCACAGCAGCATCTGTCAGCAGGTGGATTTATGTTCACAAACTTAACTAGACTCTAAATCATTTGCTAAGGTTTCTGTCGCATTTACTATGCACAAGTACATGTTTATATGTGTGAGTATTTTTGTATGTCAGATATTTTTCAATTTCTTGTTAAAAAATTTTTTTTTTAAATAATGTTTTGAGAAAGATATTTTATACAAAAGTCTTTCAAAATAATGTCAGACTATTTCGAGAACAAAAGACTTAAGAAACGAACGAATTATTAAATGAAAGCGGCAAAAAAAAAACATAAAAATTTCACATTAATTTTAAGTTATTTACGATTATTTTGGTATAAGAACAAAACACTCAAGCAAAAAAACTTAACATTAATTTGTCATAAATATTTTGATATTGAATTTAGATTTTGCATAACTTTGAAATGGCATAATTAACATCACTGAACTTCAATGTAAAAAAATAAATAAATCTTAAGAACTTAAGTTTATGTGAATTTCTCAAACATCATTGTTGTAATGTGTTTTTAAAAATTTATTTATTTATTACTTTACATATATGTAGATTCAAAATTGAAATATCTCCCTGAAAAATCAACGAAACGTTAGAGAGAAAACGAAGAAGAATTTTCATTTACCGATGATGGTGCTAACTAAAAATAATAAAAAACTAACTAAATTTCATCATATAAAACAACATAAACACTTTCTCAAATTTAAATAAATATTTTGAGATTAGCGCAAAAGATTAATCCTTTTAGAGCCCACCAACACATTTGTGCGAGTAGAATCTAACAAGAGTTAAACGCTTTCGCTCTTTAAGCAAGCAAACAACAAACTAATGTTTGATATTGTTGATGTTGTTTTGATGAATAATGCAAATCGAATAACTTAATTTTTTACAGTTCTTGAAATGAATATATCTCATGAGACAAACTATACGTTAGATGTTCAACGATCCTACTTTCACCTCTCCTCCTTCGTGCAAACACTATCAGAGGAATAGCATCATAGAAAACAAACTTGCTCTTTGACTTTCTTGTTCTCTTGATTTCTTATTTTCTAACTAATACTCTCTCATTTAAATATAATTAAATTGTTTTTGTAATAAATTACGAGTACGTAAAGACGATTTCTCTCTCCTCTTTTTTTTTTAATGAATATTTTTTATGCGGCAAAAGATGCGTTAGATGTTAAACGACCCCGCTTTCGTCTCTCCTCTTTCGTGCAAAAACACAATCCAGAGAATAACCTCAAAGAAAAACAAACTTGCTCTTTGACTTTTTTATTCTCTTGATCTCTTCCTTTTTAACTGACACTCTCTCTTTGAAATACAATTGCATTGTTTTTGTAATAAATAAATTATGTGCTTTTGGCTACTCAGCTGCTTTTACGGGTACGTTATGACGATTACTCTCACTTCTTTTTTTTAAGTGAATATTTCTTTCGTCTCCCCTCATTCGTGCAAAAACACAATCGGGAGAACAGCATCATAAAAAAAAACTTGCTCTTCGACTTGCATTTTTGATCTCTTCGTTTCCAACTACAACTCTCTCATTTAGTAAATACAATTGCATTTTGCGGAAGAAATCTCTTTATGAAAAAAACAAATATCAAAAGAGAACCAAACTACTCGTTGGTATTTGTTTTGGTGTTTGTGTATGCAGATAATTCGTTAGATAATTCTGAGAGATGCCGTTACTAATGTCTTCTCTTTCTCTCTCATTTGTTATTTACTCCCGCTTAGGCAATGATTTTTACAACGATGAGTGCAATGCTTTGTTCAATGAGCGAATTTTAAAAAACTTCCGACGCTAATATTTTGGAATTGGCTTAACAGATTTTAAATCTGATAATTTTGGCTAACCTACTCGTCAAGCTCTTTTAATATATAATATGATAGTGTATCACTTCTGGATCCTCTGAAATAAAGATGTAGTTACACTAATAAATGTTTAGATGTGCTTTTGGCTGCTCAGCTGCGTTAACGAGTACACAACGACGATTTCTCTCATTTTTTTTTTTTTTTTTTTTGGTTAAACGATATTGTGGAGAGGGAATAAAGAGCAGATGAGGCGTACTGTGTATTGTACTTTTGTATTTTATAATTTGATATCGTTGTGTAAAATTAACAAAATACGAAAGTGTTAGTGTTTAAACATATAATATTTTTTACATTTTCATTCGCCTTATATTTCTTGCAAGATCAAAGTTCTCTCTCTTTCGCTGTTTTAAATCATTCAACTAATTAAGTAAAAAATATTTAAATAGAATAGATTTAATAAATTAAATAGAATAGATTTAATAAAATTGAGAACATTAAATCTAAAAAATATTCATTTTCGCCATTAGCTACACAAAGTTTTTTTATTTGGGATTGAAACAGTTAAGCAACGAACTATGAGCATTAAATTCTAGTTCTTTGCAAAAAAAATATAGAAGTTCTGAGCACGTGGGTATAAAAAAAAAAAATAAAAATGATATCATAAGCAAGTAATAACATAATTTAAGGAAACAACAACCAAGCTTTTACTGAAAAAGTCACTTAAAAAAAGAACAGTCAATTACGATTGACCTCATTTTAAAATCACACATACACATACATACACACACTCATAATTTGAAAGCATATATCATTTAACTTCAAAACAGTTACAAAAAAAAGGTTAACATCATTATTTCACCTTCTGCCTAAATTCTACCACCTTAAGGTTTTGCGCAAAGAAACGTTAAATGTCAAAAACTATGGGTACACTGGTACGGGAACAAACGAATGAATATCAAGACTAGCAACATTGAGTCAGTGTAGCTGCCTGCTGCATTAAATTATTATTATGTTGTTATGATAACATACATTTTTTCTACACATTTGTGTAGTTTTAATATGGCAATAATCATTGCAAGTATTGGAAACGACACCCACCTCTCGCAACCGTCACCCGCCGTCGCTCTGCAGATATTCTCTATTCGCTGTTGTTGCAAATATGTGCCATAATCATAACTGTTTAAAAAATTGTTTTTCTTTTTCTCCTATGTTAAAGTAGCTTAAGTGTAGTTGGCTTAGTTGTATGTATGTGTTTGTGTGGAATGCTAGTTACAAGTGTGCAATATTGCTTACATGTTATTGCCTTTTAATAGTTATCGATATCGACGACGACGATGACGACGACGACGACGACGACTGCTTTAAGATATCATATATGTTTGTTGTTGTGTGTGTAGCATTTTGCCAATTTGAACACTTTACTTTAACTTGACTATGAAGCTAAAGCTAAAGCACTATTGACCCAAACTCCTTAAAGCATAATAATTTCGGTTTAATAGTTTTCAATGTGCTTTATATTGAGTATGTGGTAAATGGCAGATTTAAAACTATTTAATTTATATCAAAAACTATGGTGCATAGGCAGATATGTGCGAAATTCGTTATTGCAGTCAATGAAGTTATAAAGTACATTATTAAATCCATTGAAAATTACTTATTTTATGACTTCATTTTCATGGGAATTTTTTTTTTTTTCAGCAAAACGATATTAGTTTTATTAAATTCATTGAAAATATAAATTACTTTGGTCAATAAGGTCAATTCTATTACCACATGGGATATTGATACCGTTTACATAATATTATGCCAACCATTTTGTAGTTTTGATAAACTACGCTAAATTTCATATGTCAAAGAGAGAGAGTATGCTCTGAGAGAGACAATGTTCTGAAAGAGAGTAGGCTATTTTTACTACTACTACACTACAATATTCAGTAAAATACTTTTGTACTAAATTTTCACTTGTCGGTTTGAAAAATCAACAAAATCTGACACATATACAAACTGTTCAATTTCTTTAAAAAATTTAATACTTTTTTTTGTGCTTCAAAAATGATTATCCTTTAAATCATCAAAAAGAAATTAATCTTTTACAAATGATTTCTGTCATTTTTGCCTACTGCAATTATTAACTCATTTTATATATGGAGTTGGCAATGGCACACAGTTACTAAATGAATCAGAGCGGGAGAGAGAGATATATATATATATAAAGCACAGTGCTGATATTTTTAGTAAAATTGTGCTTTTTTGGTACAATTTGTAGCGAAAAAGTACATTGGTACCACAACTGCAGTTTAGGTACATTTGTATCTAAAAAGCAGCACCATCCATATTTTTGAATATTGTTTTTTCTTTGTATCGTCTACTTCATACAAACACGCGCTGAATTGTATGAAAAGACCATACAATTATTTGCTTACAAAGTTTTACAATCAACGCTGCATATTTTTTCTAAAATATTTATTTCAAATTTTGGAGAATTTTTATAAGTATTTTTAAATGTTAATCTTTTTAATAGAATTTTGATCTAATAGTGATTTTAAATAAATCATGTTGGTTTGCAATAAAATACTATATTTATGCTGTAAATTCACACATATTGATACATTTATACCTAGATTGTA
The DNA here is from genome assembly GCA_963691655.1 of Toxonevra muliebris. Lineage (NCBI taxonomy): Eukaryota > Metazoa > Arthropoda > Insecta > Diptera > Pallopteridae > Toxonevra > Toxonevra muliebris. Next base: position 74,223,429 of record OY829329.1, read on the forward strand.
GAGAAAAATGTTAAAAATTGTCTCTAAAATTTACGAATTGAATAAAGGCAAATCACTGATATAGCAAGTAAAGTTTTAGAGATGTAAAAATTGTTTTTCTTTTTCATACCATTTTCTTTTTTGAACAAGATGAAAAATGCAGTGTTTATTCAGAAAAAAAAACACGATATAAAAAAAAAAACTAAAATGAGTACCTTCTGCACTCGTCACACGATGTGATAATATACTTCTTGCACTCACTCACTTTGTTATATTCATGTAATTTATGGGCTAAAGTACTGATAAATACAATAGTGTTCATAGTTATTTTAACACCCCAAAACAATTCCACAACCATTTTTGATAGATAAATTATTTGTTGCATACTTTTGGGATTAAAGTACGTTGGAAAATAAAATTGTTTGCAAACGAGAAAACGAAATGTGTGACCTGGCATGTATTACATGGAAGACATTACATATGTAATCACATCAAAACATATATTTAAAAAACTCAAAAATATATGAAATATATGAATATATAGACAAATTTCTTATCAGTATAGCAGAAAATTTCCTTAAATTTTTTCCTGAAACGCGTTTAAATGCGAAGTTTATTATTTATAAATACTTTCGATATTTTTGATGAAAGTGGATTTTTGTATTATTTCTGAATTTGTCGAGTAAATGAAAAGGCGTTTGGAGAAGTGGGCGTGGCACCTCACATAGAACTCATATGCTTTTTTAAGTATATCTCCAGAAACACTCACAGTACAGTACTGCAATTTCATATGAATATGTTGGTTTTCAATACCATGCAATGGAAAAAGATGGGGGGGGGGGGGATTGGAAAAGAGAGTGTGGCTCTTCTCATATAACCTGAATACTTAATATGTTATATCTCTGGAACAATTTATAGTATGATACTTAGATTTGGTATGCAATTATTACTTATCATTACCGAGGTTAGAGTGGAGTTTGAATTCTTAATGTCAAATGGACGTTAAACCTCCCATACAACTCATATGCTTTTTTGAGTATATCTTCAGAAATATTCACAGTATAGTACTGAAATTTTGTATAAATATGTTGGTTGACAATATCATGTTACAGGAAAAAAGTTGGTTTGATTAGAAAAGAGGATGTAGAACTTCCCATATAAACTGGATATTCATTATGGAATATCGCAGAAACAATTTGTAGTGTGGTCAAACACTAAACGGATTTGGAAAATCTATTTTTTCTCCCATGGTCAGCTACATATTGCATATTCCCGTGTTGGAAAATCTTCTAACCTTTATATAAATGCTCAAAATGGGCTAAAATATTGCCTATGATTTAGCTTTGATATAATTTGCTTTGAAATAAATCAACAAAAGAAAAAATTAATTAAAAATTCTTAATTTTCACATTAAAATATAAAAGGCATGACAACGTCTGCCGGGTCAGCTAGTGTACGTATATTCAATTAAAACAATATCTTATTCTTAAAAAATGGTTGGCAAAGCTTAAGGTACCAATTATTGGTTGATTTAGTACATTTTTGACTGATTAGGTACATTTTTAGCTGGTTTGGTACATTTTTAGCTGGTTTGGTACATTTTTAGCTGGTTTGGTACATTTTTAACTGGTTTGGTACATTTTTGGCTGATTTGATACATTTTTAGCTGGTTTGGTACATTTTTGGCTGATTTGGTACATTTTTTGTTAATATTTGGTACAAAATCGAAAAATCCATTTAAGTATCATCTCTGATAAAGAAGTTCCGGTAACTCATGCGACCGAAGAGTGAGAGAGAGAAAGAGAGAGGAAATCTTAGATACATTTCTCTATTAAATAGTGAGAATAAGCAATACGAATAGAAATAGTTTTTAAATATTTTTACAGAAGCCGCATTTATGGAAATAACGACGCTGTGAGTCAGTTGCCTGCAATGATGATTAATGATGTTTTAGCGTGTTGATTACACGCAAATAAATAAATAAAACAAAACGCAGATAATGCGTTTCAACTCACAACAAAATTCTTCTTCTCTCTTTCTCTCTCTCTCTCTCTCTCTATCTCTCATCAATTTTGGTCTCTCATATAATCTCTCGTAAGTATAGATAAAAAAACAAATAACAGTTATAAACTAGTAGCAATTTTACGCCATTAATGAACCACTCATTGTTAAAGTTCATTAAACTTTTTTATTTTGTATGCATTTTCCATTTCAGAGATACTCGGAGTTGCGATCGCCGCGCTATTTTAAACGCTTTGAAGTACAATAGCAACCAACAATGACGATGCGACGTCTTCAGTTTCGAGTGGAGTTTTGTGTTGCTTGCATTTCATGCAAATCTGCTTTACGATTTTTCTTCTTCTTCTTCCAACATTTCCGCCAATAGAATTGCTATTGTTAATAGATTTTTTTGCATTCTCTTTCTTTTTTTTGCTTGCTAACAGTTTGTTGTTGTTTTTTACATTTTTGGTGTTGATTCAATTAGTAAATATCTTTTTAGCATACAAACTTACTTAAATAGCCACTAAAAAGATGCTGTGCGCGCTTCGTGTCCGAGACCAGATCCAAAGTGAGCGCGCTGATAAATCTTTTTTACTCTTTTCTTTTTTTGTTTAGCTTATTTAAATATAAAAAGGGAAAAGATATTTATCTATGTATTGTATGTACAGCAAAGCGGTATACGTGAGTGTGTGTGTGTGATTGAGAGAGTTTTGTGATTGCAGGCAATTCTCAGGTTTGTGTCTAAGGTAACGTCAATTGTTTTGTTTTTGTTTGAGTATTTAGTAGCGTTGAATGTGAGTGTGTGTGTGTTTGCTGAGAAACTGAAGTTTGTAGTTGTATATATGTATTTTTCTATTATAACAACGAAAAAATGAGAAGCTTCAAGGATATCGATAAAATTTTCTCTCTTTATGTATTTGAACTAAAGTCACGAAATAACGTATGCAAATAGAATCTGTGCTGTATATAAGCATTTGCACATACATACATACACACGTTAAATAAAATTCAGTAAATCTACTTTGCCACTTTGAAGTATGCAAAATTTCAATTATGTTTTCAAAGCGCAACATGGCAAAATAAATTAAATAATAGCTAAAAAAGAAATAAAGGAGCCAAAGACAGTAAGCAAGAAATAAGCAAATCGATGTAACTTAGCGTGAATGCAATAAAATGCAAAACGTTTGCACATGCGCAAATGCGCCAGCAGCTTTTAAACAAATTTAAATAAAAAGCCAAACCAAAGGTACACACTGTCCTCACTCATACCACATGATGTTTACCTGATTTAATAGAAGGGCCCAAAAAAAAATTAAAAAAATAAAGGAAATAAAACGAAAGAAGAAATTTGCCTACAATTCTGTTGCTGTTCTGCGCGTTTTTTGTGTTAGTTTAGCGTAGAAGCTGTTAGAATATACCATTTTTGGAATAACATTTAACCATTTGCGTTTGTCATGACAAGCACAAGCGGAAGAATGTGATGATACCTGGTGCTGTTGTTTATTTTTGCTGTTTTGGTTGTTGCTGCTACCACTAAAACAAGCTATTCCTAAAGAAGGTTTCTGTTTCTGGTTTTTTTTTTCTTTTTTTTTTGCTTGCTACAAACGACAATCTCCATAAATGTGTAGGTACTTACTTGAAAATAACAAAACAAAACAACATTAACTTTAAAATTCTTAACCTTTTGTTTAAAGAATTTCATTTAACCAGACTAAAGGGGGAGCTCATTCAGAAGGCAGAATAAAAAATGTGTTATAAATGAGTATCCCAGGATCCCAGACCTTTTCTTTTTTTAAGTCCTGAAATCCTAGGGCTAAAGTTCACGGGATCTCGTACATTATAAAAACGTAAATTAAAAAAAAATAAAATTAAAAAAATGGACTTGTGCAAGGTAAGCAGGAGATGTGTAAACAGTGAAGCCAACTGTGCCATATACACAAACTCACACATGTATAGCTGCACATAAATACATATAATTAATATACATAATTAAAAATCAGCTGACGTAAACGACGGCTTTCAAACGCTTGTGTTTACATCAACTGATATCAGCATTTAACATATTACCATAGAGTATATGTGGGAACTGTGAGAGTCTACGGCGACGCGACTTCTCTGCTTGTACTTATATGTAGTATAGTCGTTCTCCACACGTTTAACACACCTGCAAAAAATTCTGCCACGAATAAATGTACATACGTATTTCATTTTCGGTTTGTGTATATGACGTATGTATATGTGTGTGTAAATTGGGAGAAACATACAGAGAGCATCTGAGGAAAATACCGTATTTATTGTTGTTCCGCATTTGGTTTATGCTTCTCATAGGTTAACTCTTAGGTTGTGGTTATATTGGGGGTATGCTCGGCGAACACCATAAAATTGTTGTTGCACCGAACATAAAGTGAGCATCTTTACTCACTCTCCACCGAACACGAAATGTTCGGTGTAGTGTATACCTTACGAAGTTCTCTTAGTTGCTATTAAATATAAGAGAAACAGAGAATCATAGAGAACATAAACCAGTGTTGATATTCGAAATTTTTTTAAAGTACCTAAATTATATGAAAATTGTACTTTTTTGACTCCGATTGTACCTAAAAGAGGTGTGATATTTTTTTCTACATAGTTCAAACTGTTCAAGCCCAATAGCATTTGCACATTTTTTTTAGTTCTTTTTTTAAATATATTTTCCACATTTTGGTATATAGTATGTGCATTAAAGTGCCTCGAGCCTCATGCAAAAAAAAAGAAGGACTTGTTGTTCCCCCTCTGAAAATAAACTTCGGCTTATTTTATGATGATGCCCACAATATTTCGACTCTAGAAAATTACCTTTCGTAAGTTGAATCGTTTTGGTAAAACTATCAGAAAATCTGTTTTTGTACAAGAAAATTTTTTCGTGTGCTATTTTTAGGCAAATAAAAGCATATTTTTATAGATAGATAGATAGTCACAGATTATTAGGTTTTACCTCAAAAATTTTAAAAACTCTGCTAAGAAATTCAACAAAAAATTACGGATTAATTTGAGCTTTTACGGAAATCAAATAAAAATCACCAAAAATTACAACAACAACAACAAAATCATTATCTCAAGACTGCTGGTAGATTTTAAAAAAGTTTTATGCAGAATCCAAGCTTTTTTGAGTATCTACTATAAGTAGTCGCAAACTTACGAATTTTAGACAATTTCTAAAAACGATCCAGCTCATGGTAATGGTAATTGTTAAGGGTCGAAATATTTTGAGAACCATCATAAAATAAACCGAAGTTAATTTTTACTGAATTAAAACAAGTTTTTTTATGATGCACTTTATTGTGCGTATACCAGTTGGTCCGGTTTAAGTCTATCGTGCATAACTTTAAGACGGATTTCTGTGATTAATTTGAAGAAAAAAACTGTTCTAGACTTAGGGTAGTTTTTTAACATCCACTGTGATAGAAAGTGTTTAAGAAAATACCTTAGAAAAAATACTTATCACCAAATAGTGCACCATAAATCTCATAATTTTAAATGTAGAGCAAAGAAATTAGAATTGCATTGATGTTATTTATTTTATATAAATTTATGTAAAATACACACACAAACAAAACAAACTTTCACACCTCAGATGGTCTATTATATAAAAGAAAATTCTAAGAAAAACTACATAGCAGTTTTTAAGAATTTTCGGAGAGTTTTAAAAACAAAACCAAAATCTTAAGCATCAATTTTGTATTTTTTGAACTTTACACACTTGTCCTCATTAATCTAATAGTTGATTAACTATCATCTAAGCCTTTCTTTAGAAAATTAAAATCGTTCATTAGTATAATTCAACAAAATGAAACAATTTCGATTTTCATTCGACTCTTAGTTTATGCTAAGGCAAAGCAGATGATTTCAAATTGTAGGTACTTAAAATTTCTCAGTGGGGCCTAAAGAATCTTGAAGGCAAAGAAAAAAGAGTCAGAAAAAGGTATAATTGTACCTAAAATAACAACACTGTCATAGAGTACATGAACAGACACTGAGAGCGGTTTTCTTTTCACATAAATACATTTTTTGTAAGTGTGAGCTTATATTGAATTTTTGGTCGCCGAACACCATGAAATTGTTGTTGCACCGAACACAAAGAGAGTTTTTACTATAGACAATATAACCACGCACTAATACAAGCAGAGACGTCTGCTCTCTCAATTTCATCTCAAATTAGAGAGTGATTGACTTCAGAGGAATTCACTGTTATTGTTAGTTGTGTTGTTTTTGCGAGAAAATCTTTTAGTTCAAATACATAAATATGAGAGAGAGAGAGAGCAAAAGAGGGTGTTGTTCTTGCTTATTTGTTTATTTACATATACACATCCAAAAGTAAAATTCGTATGTTTTCACTGAATTATTAATATTATTCGCATATAATTTTAAAATTTTTTATCAAATTAGAGAAAAACAATAACTGAATTATATATAATCTTTGGAATGAAAGCAACATTTACCAACTTCCTTCGTTGAGGTATGTTGATTTGGAATTGATTTGACGTATGTGTATACGTATTCGTATATATATACGCCAATTTAATTGATAATATTTTACAAATTACAGAAAAATATAACTTTTATAGTTCTAACCACTATTTAAGAACTCGTGGACCTTTTTTGGTAAGCCTTCCATTAGAGATTTGATAGTTGTTTCAGACAGTTTGGAACAGTTTTCCCATCTCCTTTTAAAATCTTCGATATTTTGGGACACCTTTTTTGTTCTCTTTAAGTTTCTTTTCACAAGAGCCCAATATCTCTCCACTGGTCTTAGCTCCGGACAATTTGGAGGATTGGCCTCTCTTGGTACAAAAACTATGTTATTACTTTGGTACAACTCCAGAGCTTTTTTGCCGTAGTGACATGATGCCAAATCGAGCCAAAAATATGTGGACACATTGTGCTCTCTTATGAAAGGAAGAAGTCTTTTTTTCAAACATTCTTTGATGTATATTTCGGTATTTATAGAGCCCACTGTAACAAATGACTTGTTTCTTTTGCCGCAACTGCATATAGCTTGCCATACCAGGAATTTTTTGGGAAATTTTGTCTGCTTTTGGATTCTAAATTGTCAGTCGGCATTTCCTCGAGCATCAGCAACATACAAATTTTGACCCGGAAGCTGCGTAAAATCTGCCAGTGAAATTCGATTTTAATTTCCGAGCCCTACTTTTGGCGTCCAAACTTTTTGCAGCATTCCTGTCTGGAACTTTTTGGACTTTGTATATTTTCAAATCTGCATTGGCTTTAACCTTTCGCACCAAATAGTCAGAGCACTGGGCTAACCGGGCAGCTTTTATACCAGATGTGTTTGGAGATCTTTTCACTATGCTTTCTATTTTCTTGGCTTTCCCAATATTATGGGGTCCTTATTTTCTTCCCGAACCAAATGGTCAAATTCTCCTGAAACTGTTTAATAACATTGGAAACAGTTTGACGGCTGACCTTCAATTCTTTGGCCAATTTTTTGTAGGACCAATTTGGATTTTTTTTGAAAATTTTTAATAATTTTAAGACGTACTTCTCTTTCTTCACTCATTTTGATCAAACTCACAATAAATCAACATGTTTGTCATTTAAAATAACAACTGGCATATTTTTCAAAGATAACTAGATCAAAGAAATTATTAAATTTTACACCCAAAAAAAAAATTAGGTAAAACGTGTGTTAAGATTTTTTCAATCTCACTCCTTACTATCCGGGTCCGGAAGCAATAGTAAACTTAAAATCCTGGCAACGAGCCAGTTGCGAAAGTTTCCGCTAATCGTGTTCTGACTTCCGTCTTTAGTTTGCTCTGGCGATATGCGAATACGGTAATATTTTATAAGAAGCTATTGGCAGGCAGTAGAACCCCTGAATTATTTTTTTTTTCTTAGATTTATACTTTAATATCTATAGATATTTTATATGAAAAACCCACAGCCTAAAAACGCAATAGCCACTAAGACAGAAAAGCAACACAAAAAGAATCCACCAACCAACCAGCAACTGTCATCTCGACAGCACTATGTCAAACTTCACTCAGTCACTCAAGTCGGTTTCATCGTTCGTCCATTGCCAAAATGGCTAACTTACAAAGTATTTTGTAAATGAACACAGCAAAAACATCATCAAAAACAAAAACAAAAAAAAAGCAACAGAAAAGGTCTGCAAAAGGCGGTACAATAAACCAGCAACAACAGTAAAAAAAAAAAAACAAAGAGAGCAACAACAACAGAAATTCCACAATATATTCTTTTTTATATTATACTATGTATATATACACAGGCGGAACCAAGGGGGGAGAGAGGTTTTATGGCTAAATCTCTCCCTTTAACGATGAAAATCGCATACATTTTGATCACAGGTCATGAATAAAAAAAAATTTATTGGAAGGAAAAAATTAAAACCACCCCCCTTAGGAAATCTCTGTATCCGCTACTGTGTATATATACATGCCTATTTATATGTTTGTATGTGTATATATATATAAAAAACAACAACAACAAATAATGTAGAAAAACAAAAATAAACAGAAAAGAAGAAAACTTTAAACGAACTTGAGAAGAGCAGCAGCGTCTTAATATAAAAATGGCTTCCAATTTCGACTTTTGTTGTTGTTGATAAGTTATGGCAGTTGTTGTTGTTATTATGTTTTGTTTTTTCATCTTGCTGCTGGCTTGAGTGGCAGTTGGCCATAGCCATAGTAGCTTTTAAGCATAGGGTTTTTATAGAAACTCATGCTTATATTCTTGTGGCTGTTGTTGTTGGCATGTCGCTGGGTAATTATGATTTGTGGTGATATAATATATGCGGCCATATCTTTTGTCTCTCGTTGCTGTTATGCTTTTTTTTTCATTTTTTGTTGTTACTGCAAATTAGCTGCCACCTTATCTTAAGCTCTAGCATAGTGCCGTGATAATTCCCATCAAGACAAACGGACTGACAGGGACGTGCATTGCTGCTGGATGAATGTAAATGCTCATAGTATTATGGACGAACGACATTTTGTCAATCATTAACATGAATGTATTATGAATTAAAACAACAACAAAATTGTTGCATAAAAGAAAGAGAGAAAGGGTTGGGCTTTAGCTGTGGCTCATTATTTTCACTCCAGTTGTGAATTCTAATTTAGTTGCGGAATGTTTTTTTTTTTTTTTGTGAAGAAAAAGAAAAATGATTTTCATGTTTTATGTAATAATTTTAAAGATTTATGTATGTGATTAGTATCACGCGTTATACGCGACAGTATATTGTATATACATAAGTCAGCAGTGAGACTTGTCTCATGCAACTCGATCGGGACAGGAGAGAAACAATAGGGGGATATATAAAATCGCTCGGGCAGCATTTCGATGAAAGTTTTTGACATTCCTCTTTGTACACTTCGTAAGTTTTTCCTTTATGCCTGGCTTTCACTATGTAAAATTCAATCAAATTTGCCATCATGTTGGCAAATTTCATATAGGAACTTCTCTCTTTCTCTCTTTTTGACTACTTTAAAATTCTCTGAGTTTCGGTTGCATCGAATAAAGGTGGTTTCAACGACCGACTGCTGCATTCTCTTTTCGTTTTTTTTTATATGAAGTTTCGACGCTCTCAATTTAAGAGAAATCAACAACACTCTCAATTTAAGAGAGCAAAAAACTTCATATAAAAAAAAACGAAATGAATCTCCAACTCTCGGTTGTTGAATTCACCTTAATTAATCATGTTTGTGATCTCTTGTAATTGAACAAGAGAAACACACCCAAATATGCAACAAAAACAAGCTTTCATTATACTCAAACGAAACTAATAAGAAACGAAGTTATGCTGTTGTTAGTGTTTAACGAACGAGGTCATTGAGAGGGATCGGCTACATACAATTAAGCAGAGAGTTGACTTCTCGCAGTTTTCTCTCATGTGCTTTAGTAAGAGAGCCGACGTCTCTGCTTGATTGCATATAGCGGAATTTTCCTGTTATATACGTATACTCCGTCGTGTCTGTACCAACAAATGTAGAAAGTATCAACAGAAGTTAAGCAACAATAATATAGAGAGAAGAAGACTGCAAAAACTCCAACAGAAGGTTTAATGTTTTCGAATATTTATTATAATAATTTTCAGATAAACAACAAAATTTCACTTCTACTCTGAGTGCCTGCAAACACATATTTTTTGTTTCATTTTTTATTATTTTGAATTAAAATACTTGCATATATTTTAGATCCACATCCGAAATGAACGTAAAAGAAGCTTACCTGGAAAGAGAAAAAGATAAAAATATTTTAATGAATTGAAGATGTATAAATTTTAATTTAAGCTAGGTCACCTCGGTGGCGTGGTGAATGAGCGCTAGTCTGGAGTCTCAGCTGCCACAGGTTCGATTCCAAGAACCCACTGACAAAAGCATATAATTTCTTTATTTATTGCAATTATTTTTTTTTGTCATAGAAATTAGGCTTTTGAAAAAAATTATTAAATACTCAAAAAAGAATTTTTCGGATCGATAAGTATGTGACATATCGAGAATAAACGGATTCATAGAGGGCGACATACTTGCGGCTGTATTTGTCAAAAACTACAATACACTCGTTTTAATGAAACTGCAAAATTTGGAAGCTACACGACTGCATAACTTCATTTGCAGTTGCAGTCGTATTAGAATCGAAAGAGAGAAGTGAGAGCAGAGATACAAAATAGAAAAAAAAAGGATGAATGATGTCGCTTGCTATTTGCAGTCGTTAATTTATTCCATTCTCTCGACTACCGATGCCAATTGAGAGTGTTTGCAGTTTCAATTATGCAGTCGCAAGCTTTTTGTTTTCTATGTGTTTATCAGTGATGAAAAAGTAGGTACAATTGTACCTTTTTCCGACTTTTTCGAACTACAAAGTACATTAGGTACAATTGGCATATTTTAGGTACAACATATTATACAAAAAATCATCATTTTTCAAATCGAATAAAGTTTATTGGTGCCAAAAGAGGGTCAAAGCCATAAGATTTTTTTTATGAAATCTAAACTTCTTATGACTTTGAACTTACTTATAGACATTATCCTTTTATAAATAGTAATAACAGAGAAATGAAAATTAAATTTTTTACAAAAACGATAAGCCAATGAAGTATACTATTTTTGGTACTCATTTTAGGTACAACTTTTTGGGTCAATTAGGTACAATTTGAAATTTGAAAATTGCATCACTGGTGTTTATATAACATAAAGGTGGATTCACTCACTCTTTTCTTTTTTTTATATGCAGTTTTTATGCTCTGAATTTAAGAGAGCGAAAAACTTCATATAAAAAAAACAAAAAGAGAGTGCAGCATTTGGTCAGTGTTGCCAGTTTAACGATTCTGCAGCTGAATTCAGCTTCTTTTTTACATTATTTAGCTACAAATGTTGGGGTTTAGCTCCTTGCTACTTTATTAGCTTTTTTATTTTGTGTTAAGCTTTTTTTTTTCTTAGTTAAAAATGAGTTTTTTGTTCTTTTTTTTCAATCAACTTAGCAAACTGGTGAGGTCGAAATTATCGACGAAGTCAAATATTTACAACTTTTTTTGTTTCAAAATACAATAAACACCTGTATGTATAGTACTAATAAAACGTAAATGTGTAAGTTTTCATAAAAACAAAATTTATTTTTTTTTTCTTAACAACATGTTTTTTAACAGTTTTAGCGACAATCTTTTTTACGGAAGCACTGGGCCATCGAGGACTGTCATGCTAAGAAAAAAGAAGAATAAGAAGAAGCTACAACCTATATAAATTTCGATCGACACTGGTATAAACTCAGAAAAAGCAGTCAGCCTCAACCCGCCTACATCTTATGAGAGAATGAACATTATAAGAGCGTCAACCATTAGCGTGAAGGACATGTATGGTAAAAGAAAAACAAAATAAAAGCAGTTTCTATTTAATGAAGATATTTGATCTCAAAACCTTGTAATTCTGAGTTACAATTTCGGATATAAGTAACTTATATTGGATATTGAAAGACCTTTGAGAACTAACACTAAGATCACTGATGAGGAATCGAGGAGGATTCCGAAGCGGCCGTCTGATTTGCCTGTCTCTGTTGCTATTTTAACTACAAAATGTTCATTAAGCCCATATTACTTAAATAAAACCTAGGCATGAACTGAAGTCATAATTTTGAAAAATGAGCGCTTAGATTTAATTTTTATAGTCCACTAAAAATTTAAGGATTTGTTTTTTGTTTTCTACAATTCATTTTATTTCTATTTATGTTGTTAACCATCAAAAATAAAAAAGCAAAATTTAAGACTATGCAATTTGTAACAATTGTTGCATAAATTAAGATTATTTACAGCATTTATTTGTGCAAAATCGTTAAAAGAATCAAGAAGCAAAGCAAAACTCGAAAAAAAACATATATTTTCATACAAAAACTTGGCAGCACTTGGCTTTTATGTGAAAAAATTTGTCAACATTTCCCCTCTCACAAGAGAGTAGCGTCGTTGAGGTGAGAGCCAACCACAGAAATTTTTTTCAACACAAGTTCATAAAATTCCGTGTGTTTGTTGTTGAAGCAGCCATGTCTGCTGCTTTAACCGAATGCTGCGCTCTCTTTTGTTTTTTTTATATGAAGTTTTACTCTCTAAATTTAAGAGAGCAAAAAGCTTCATAGAAAAAAAAACACGAACATAGAATGCGGCACTCGGTCGGAGAATACGATTTTCCGCAACGTGGTAGGTATTTGAGCTCAGAGAGAGAAATCCATTGAAATTATAAGAGTACCTTCAGTTAATAACAACAATTCATTGGATTCCGCTTGGCATATTTTCTCTGTAGGATTATCAACGTAACTATTGTTAAAGAGAAAACGAATGAATGTTCAGTTTCTCTTTATTTTCTTTCTTCTTCAGTTTCCTTTTATTTTAAGAAACAAGTGATGAAAAAGGAGTTGTAAAAAAATCATACATAAATGACGGCGACTTTTAAGTATAAAATAGAAATCAAGAGACCAATACTTTTTTTTTATCACATCCAACTAAATTAACAACTTCATCAAAAGCTTATGTGCATTCTCTGCTATTAGTCTTCCATTTATATTTTCTTTCTCAATCATTTATTAATTCTAAATCACTACTTGGCATTTTATTTCCAGCTAAAAGAAAGAGAATTCGTTTTGAGCCAAAGACTTAATTATTTTTAATACAAATTCCAATGCTATCTAATTTCAATGAATTATAATTGTGTATTGCCTACTCTAGGGTCTGAGTACTGGATTCTAAATTGTCGAAAGCACTCTAGTTTGCTATTTTACTTTTAAACTACCTGAATATTTATAATTAAGGAACTTGTCATTATATTGGTGAAAAAAAAACCATAATTACAATATAAAATTTATGAGTCATGGTATAAGTAAAACACTAAAAACACGTACACACACAGAATCATAGGCAGACAGACAAATATATTAGCATAAATGCAACGACGACATTGCAATGACATACAGCAGCAGCAACGGCAGCAGCAGTATCACTAAATGTTTTAAATTTATGATGTAATAAGCATTAGTGTCGACAGACAAGTTTCTCTATCTCTTTCTCTTCGCACTTCCACGCTTTTTATTCGCTATCTTCTTCTAAAACATTGCTAAGGAAAAGCGCATTCAAGTATTAGAAAAACTGACAGAATTCTAATCCTAATTAATACTGCAATGTTCATTGCTAGCTATTTGTGTAGTTGCGAGTGTTGTGTTGAACTTTTTTTTTTCTTTTTACTTTTGGATAAATTAGTCGCAATCATCAGCTACGTTGTTGTTTGTATGCGTATGAGTGTTTGAGTGTGTTGAGTGTGGCAACTGGTAACCATTGGACCACCATTGATGTTGTTCGGTCGGTCATGTTGAGTGTTGATAATTTATTGAGTTGTCTACATAAAACTAGCGAGTGAAAAACAACAAAAATAAAAGCAGATGAACACTGATTGTATATTTGGAAAAAAAAAAGGTGAAGATGTGTGAGTGAGTGAGCGAGAGAATTAGTGAGTTTGTCATTTCAGTCTTTTGATTTCATTGTAATTTTTTTAAATATCTGGCAAAATTGTTACATTCAAGTATACTAGAAAGTTTATTTTCAGAAATAATTGATAACTCTTGAGCTAAAAAATTATGTTTTAGAAATTTGATCCTTGAAATCATTAGGTTAGGTTAGGTTGGAGTGGCAGCCTTCTGTTTGAAAGCACGCTTAAGCACATTTAGGCTCATTGTGATACCACAGTACGGCGCGACTCCCCCATTTACGGATTGGAGAACCATGAGGATTCCATAATGAATCTGGCTATGTCCTTAATATTTACGGATGATAGTTCGGACAGACTAGTGAAGAAAGGTGAGCCCAGGAGTTTTAGTCTCCTCCTGGCCAGGGATGGGCATTCGCACATGAAATGGAGGACTGTTTCTTCCTCCTCCTCAGAGCCGCAGCCTCGACAGAAGTCATTGAATGGCAGTCCTAGTCGTGCAGCATGCCTCCCCATTGACTTTTTAAAGAATTTATAACACGCTTCGGAAATTATTGTAATGATGTATTAAAATATATAATGGTAACGTTACCTCATACTAAAAACAAATTCGCATGCTCCTGGATAAATATTATTAATTAATAAGTTCGGGTGTGCCATAATTTTTATTTCTCAAATTACTATAGTTTACTAGCCGGACCTGTCAAATGTTATTTTGCCTTCAAAGAATTTTTTATTCGAAATAACTCCGCCCTAGCACCACCTGTTGGGTTAATTTTCTCACGACGAAACACACATACATTCTGAATTGCATTCAAACCGCACTGACAATAAGAATTTTGTAAAAAACTTGGCCTTCTCCATTCTATTTTGTTGTTGCTTTTCTGCTGTTGATACTCTCTGCGTTTATCGGCACACACACATAGCGTAGTACACGTATAAAACACATGTAAGGAAAGTTCAGTTATATGCAATCAAGCAGAGACGTCGGCGCTCTCACTAAAGCATGTGAGAGAAAACTGCGAGAAGCCGAATCTCTGTTCGACTGTATGCAGCCGATCCCCATATGCTCTCTCTCGCTAAACACTAACAACTACATAATTTCGTTTCTTAGTACTTTTGTATGTGTCAGCCATATTTTGTTTTTGAATATAAGCTTTCATTTATTAATCATTATTGAAATACTATTTTTAAACACTTACATATTTTACTAATAATCCACATCCATATTTAAACACCAAAATACAATCCGCCATACATCTACAAAAACGTTAAACCAAAAAAAAAAGGGCAGAGAAAAATCGTCGTTCCGTACTCGCAAATGTAGTTAAGTAGCTTAAAGGAGAGAGTACTAGTTGAAAAGAAAAAGAACAAGAAAGTTTTCTTTGATCTCCAGATTGTGTTTTTGCACGAAGGAGTCGAGACGAAAGCGGGGGTCGTTTAACATCTAATCAAAGATCTTAAGAATATAAAGAAGTCTCACTACATGCATTTATTTGTCCGCATAAAAATCTGTGTTGATTCAGAAAGAAAATATTATTTGAAAAGCAAGAGAGTGAGAAAACCAAGAGAGCTGTTTGTTGTTGCTTTGCAAACTATCAAGCACAGAAATTTGTCAAAAGCATGGGCAAAGAAAAATCATTGTGAAATCGTTGTGTATACTCGCAGATGCTGACGAAATATCAAAACACAAATTACAAGAGAAGTGCAATTGTACCTAAGATCTTTGTCAAAGCATAGGCAAAGAAATTTTGCGTTTTTTTAAATACATATTTTCTGCTTTCTTTATACAAACAGCGACAAATGTGTGAGTGAATGACAGTGGCGTGCCTAGCATTTACTGATGAGCCAAGCCCAGTGAATTTTTTTCCGAATTAGGCATTGAAGAACGAATAGCTCTGTTTGGGCTTTGCCAACGTATTTAAATGTGTTAAAATATTATTGTACAAAATGAGCATCTAAATTCAGGTGACTTTTCTGGGTTATAGTTAAACTTTAAATTGGAATCCGAAAATAATTTAAATTACACAAGTAAAATTAGCGGTTTTTATTCAGAAGTTTTAAAAAGAGAGCGAACATTTTTAAACAGCAATTTCTTATATGCCTAAAAAAAAAACTGAATTTTGACCGGAAGCTACTCTGCAGTGAGCTCAATGTAACCACCAACACCGAACATGAAAGTAAAATGTGATGTGCTCACCGAACAGCGAACACCAACAAAACCACAACCTAAGATAATCATTACTATCGAGCAGTTTTGATATTTTAAGCACAATTGTACTTTTTTCCGACTTTTTTGGCACCGAAGTATTTTAGGAATAATATGAACGTATTCTGTTTTTAAGCGAAAGTATTCGAAAAATCATCAATTTATGAATTTTAACAAGAAGTGAGGTCCACCCGCAAGATTTTCCCTTGAGGGTGTTTTGAAAAAAAAAATATATAAGAAATATATAAATGCAGTGGTGAATCCAAGAAGTGGAGTTTCAAAAGAATTTCAGGAAGCTTAAAAATGTTTTTAAATAACTATTGTTTAGCATTTTTTGAATTTTGTTTGCTTGAGAATTTTTATTTTTTCGATTTTAAAAAAATTTCGTAAAAATCCTATGCTTTTACATAAAGCCTGAACCTTGTTCTAAATAATGTATGACAAATTTCAATACATTCATTTTTTTTTTTATTTTCAATGAAAAAAGACTATATTTGAAAAAATGATTTGAAATGAACATTGCTCTCGATTTCATAGGTGGTTTAAAATAAACAAAACCAATATTTTTTTCAAAGTAAAACTCAAAACACTGATTCAGCGTAAAAAATTCGAAACAACTATGGGTTGTGAATCTGAAACAGCTCAATATTTCATAGAATCGGTTTGTTTGAAAAAAAAATTAGCAAAATTTAAAAAAGGAGTTTTTTTATAAGAACTTTGAGTCTCTTGAGAGATGAATAATGAATGTTAATTTTTTTTAAAGAAAGCAAATCGAATATTAACCCTCCCCTTCCCCTATTAATATAATTATAAATTCAGAAATTTTGGCGTACTTGTCGCGGTTTCTTAGCAATAGAAGCTAAATATACAGATCTTACCTCTGTTAAGTACAATTTTCACATAATTTAGGTACTTTCAAACAAATTTCAAATATCAACACTGCTATCCAGCTCTGCATATTCACTTTTTAGAGCAGCGTAGGCCAAAGCCTACGCATGCAGGCAATGAGCGTAAGAAATTTCACACGTACAGAGCTCATTTCCATAGAAAGAGTGCTGAATCCATCATTGTGTATGTATAGTGCTGGGTAACGGGATACAAAATTTATGTTTTATCTTAGAGAGTGATGAGAGCATCTAATACTGAGAGAACGTACTCTGGAGTAAATATCAGTTAACTGTTTTTTTTCTACGACCAATGCTGCCAATTTGATACGCTAGCAACAAAATTTTATTTTCAATTTTTTGTTGTCATATAAATTCAAAAATAGGCAACACTGATTCTCTTTCTTTTACGGAATTGCCAACAGAGAGCCGCACTCTTTTTGCGCTTTTTTTTTATATGACATTTTTGCGCTCTCAATTTAAATGTGCGGAAAACTTCATTTAAAAAAAAAACGAAAAGAGAGTGCAGCTTCTTAAATTGAGAGCGTAAAAACTTCATATAAAAAATCCGCCTTTAAACATGAATAGAATTATTGTTTAAACTATCAAACTTTCGCGTATTCCACTTGTTTTCATATTTTAAAAGCGTATCAAAACGTTCGCTATGCTATGAACCTAGACTTATTTAATATCGCGTTATCCAGCACAATAAAAATTAACCTACATTTTTTGATTGTGCAATTATCCAAGCCAAGTCCTAAATTACAATTACAATTTCGGCCAAATTAACACATCTACTTTTTCCATGGTGTTTAAAATTATTTTTTCCATTGTAATTTACATATATTTTTATAGAGTATTTTTGTTTTTTGTTAAACAATTGTTTCCAGTAGTTTTTTGATTTTTCTAAATATTCTCTAACAAAAAAAAAAAAACAAAGCTTGCTACCAATAACAAATCAATTCTAAAATAAGTTTACGACCATCATAATAAGTTTACATTGCTGAAAGGCATTCGGAAAGTTGGAACCTGTAAGCCGACAGAGAACTGAAGAACAGTAATTCTAGTATAATTTATTTAATTGATTTTTAAATTAACAGTTATGATGTTATTAAAATTGTAAGAAAATAAATTATGAAATTGTAGAAACAAAAAATTAAAAAAAAAAAAAAAATAAATGCTAATTTTATGACAGAAAGGAAAAAACGAAGAAGAAGAATTAGTCAATGCAAGCTAAGATTTTATGATTTACAATGATTGCAATTGCAGTTGGGAGTGTATGCATATGTGTGTGTGTGTGACTATTGAACTTCTTAAATGTGTCCCTCTTAAAATACAAGCATATGAATGTCGAAGTGAGTGTGTTTCTTTAATTATTTACCACCCAAGTGGCATGGTAAAAAAATAACAACAACAAAAAAATCACAAGAACAATAAAAAAACAATCGCAAAAAGAAACTAACTAACAACATAAAAATTAAACAGCAGAAAATGTTGCAACAGCAGAAGTAACCAGCAATGTCAGTGGCATTAATAGCAGTTTTTTTTGTTGTTGCTGCTACTGCTGTCATAGTAAATAAGTTGCTTCGAAATTATCCGCTGAAATATCATTTTAGTGAAATTACAAATAATTTAGACTATTTTATGATTTTTGTAAAATGCAAAATGGCCCAACAACAAAAACAGCTAGCGAAAAGCTACAGCAACAAAAACCAAAATGGCAGTTGTCTTTTACTGCATCCAGGCAGCCAGTCAACCAGTGCCAATGCGATGAGTAGCAGCAACTTCCTGTTTTTATGGTCAAGTTGATTATTTAATGGGTTGTTAATGAGTTGCACCAGCAGTTCGTTGTTGTGGTTGTGCTTTAACATTTTTTTTATTTTTTATTTTTTTTATTTTGCCTAATAATAGCAGAATTCTCTGTTTTTTTTTTCAATAGCGTAAAAACTTGGTGAATAGAATTGGTAGCTATTAAAATCTCATCTAAAAGAAAGAAAAACGAAAAAGATTTTCTCGATTGAGGGAAACTGAAAGCATATACTGGGAAAAGAAGACCAGCTTCATTTCGTTTTATAGCAAATTCCTCAAATGCGTGCCTCTCTGTCTGTCTGTCTGTCAGCCTTTCCATTCCTAGCTCTTTACACATTTTAAGTTTGTAGCTTTGTATTTTTATTTGTTCCGTGTAATTTTTTCTTTTTTTTGCAAGGCGTTACACTCATGTGCTATGCGTCAGATTATTATGAATGTATGCTGCTTGTCCTTTTTATTAAGTTTTCCACCATTTTTGAAAATTGTGAATGCCACAAGAACGTAACAACAAAAAACGACGACAGATGAACCACTTCAGGGTACTTGAAGTACATTCAACTAAAGTGCAGCAGCAAAATTTATCGATGTAAAAATTTCATTTCATATTGTTGTATTGGTGCCTTTAGTGCTTCAGCTTCATTTCTTAGCCCCCTCTCCACGCTTTCAAAAAAAAAAAAAAAGTCTTCTTATGAAAGAAAGAGAATTCTGCAAGCGCATGTTTTTCAACACTTGTTGTTGCTCATTTACGCATTCGTGCAAGCAGAGAAAGCAGCAGCAGCAGAGAGAGCAGCAGCAGCAGAAAGAGCAGCCGCAGCAGAGAGAGCAGCCGCAGCAGAAAGAGCAGCCGCAGCAAAAAGAGCAGCCGCAGCAGAGAGAGCAGCCGCAGCAGAAAGAGCAGCCGCAGCAGAGAGAGCAGCCGCAGCAGAGAGAGCAGCCGCAGCAGAAAGAGCAGCCGCAGCAGAGTGAGCAGCCGCAGCAGAGAGAGCCTCAAATAGTAAAAATTAATGAAATATATGTTTGTATGTGTGTGTGTGTGTGTGTATGCTGTTTTCTCCATTCATTTATGCTGTAAATTAAGCAACATTATTATTAATCGTTGTTCCTAATCAATTATCTTTACAATCTTTAATTAATTTTATATAATTCGTTGCGATTCGTTTCTCATATTCTTTGTCGTCCTTTCGTTGTTTTGATGTTAATATTGATGCATGCATAACGTATATCGCTTACATTTTTTTTTTTTTATATTAGCTTTTTCCCTAATACTTGTATAAAAAACAAGTAATTGTTTAATGCTGTTGTTGCTGTAACTGCTCTTCATTTATCACAAAGTTTAGTGATTTGTTGATGCAATTAATTTTCTTGTAATTTAATTGGTCTTGTAAAAATAAGGAGAAAAAAAAGAAGAAAATTTTAAAAATAAATTAAACCAATTGGGAGTTGAAGCTAACACGAGCACTGCAGCCATAACTAATACAAGCTATTGAAATATCAACGTAAATGTAATAATTGACCAGTTTTCCTCTCTGGAAATAAGCATAAGTTGATTTCGATGAAAGAAATTCTAAAGCAAATTGCTAAATTATGTATACTTCATTAAAATATTCTTTGAAGAATAGCCACGCTTACCGCTCGTATAAGTGAAATCTTCAAAAAATAATAAAAAGAAAAAAATTTGGAGCAAGGTTTGGTATATAGTTTTGATGTTTATTGAAATATTTCATGCAAATATCATTAAAATCGCATAATAATCATGTGTAAGGTATATAAAGTTCGGCCGCCGCGCCCGAACTTAACATTTTGTCGCTAAACAGCGATGCTAGTTTTATAATATTTTTTGCACGTGTCCTATGGTAGATAAATTGACTTAAATTTTTCGATTTTTTAATTAAGGTCCTAAAGTTTTCGCAATTTTGGTTATTTTTGCATCTGAGAACATTTATCTGTTCAACACTTTAAAGTAAAATCTTTCGTAGAACATATTTTTGGAAGGTTTTAACATATTTTCTCCATCGCTGTTTTTGCCCTGTACAAATTTCGGATAATATAAAAATATATAATAATATATAATAAAAATTCATAAATACGTGTAATTTATTTTTTTAATATTACATATCTCGAATCCCAAAAACTAAATATATCGACTGTAGTCCATTAGATCGACTTAATCGACTGAGAATAGGAATATTGGGACTTTAAATCAGTGACAGGCACACACATTTTATCACATATTGCGCTTGTTTGTGATGCAGAGGAAAAATTAAATATTTTCAAAAAACGAAGCATCAACGGTTAGTTTTGCTCAGATTCTTGGTGCATTGTCTCCAGTTTTTATTTTGACCAATTTTCTAAATTGAGGGGCGGCTTAACTAAAAAACTTAACGGCCTATTGAATCGACCCGAAGTTCTATCTAATTCAATCTAAGTGAATCAAAAAACTTGGTCAAAAAGTCTATATAAATAATTTTTATAGCCCATTAATGTTTTTTTTTAACCCGAGAAAAATTGTGAATTCACGATTTTTTCTGCTTTTTTTTTTTTTTGGTTTATCCAGAAGAAAAATATATGACAATTCAAAATTTTTATGCTTTTATTTTTGTTTCAGTCAAGAATTATGAGCTGAATGTTTCCCTTGAAGACTGCAGCGCCAAAATGCTCATGAAATAATTGTTGTTGTAATTTATTATTTTATTGTCAAGAAAAATGTTTATATACTTCCAATATATACAAAAATATACCTTGAAGTTTAATAGGTTTATTACTTTTTTCCCACTTCTAAAAATAATCATGGAAAAATGAAGCTTTTTAACCCTATAATTCAGGACACCCACTTAATGCAATAATACTATTTGCAATCGATTTAGAAAAAAGCACTAAACACTGAACCACTTTTTTTGCGTTTTTCGTTTTACTTTTTCAAATTCACCAAATCTGGCATCACTGCTAATAACTGGTGTCTATATTTCGCATTCTCACCCTCTCTCTCTCTCTCTTTTGTGGTACCTGCATACATACTCATCTATTAAGGCGGATGCCCCGACAGAGTGCTGTACTCTTTTTTGTTTCTCTCTCTTGAATTGAGAGCGTAAAAACTTCATATAGAATTTAGAGTATGAAGATTACTGAGAAGCGTCATCAAAAGTGCACATGTTAGAATGAGAACCGTAAAATGCTTTTTGCTGCTCTCTCTTTCTCCGAGAGTCATCGGACATTATTGTTGGAACACAGTGGAAACGAGGCACAGTGGTAAAAACTAGATTTATAAACTTTGGTACCGAAGATACTTTGCCAATATAACATCTGTGTGCATAACTTAAAAAAAACCCGCCCACTACCCCGCCCACCTTTCATACATCCAAAAGGAGTAAAAATAGAAGGAATCATCGCAGATCTACAATTTTTGGTGCAGAAGATGCTTATTTCAATACAATGTTTAAGTGCAAAAATGGAGGAAATCCGTCAATAGTTAACCCCCCTCCCCATATAACCAAAAGTGGCCAAAATTCAACATGCTTAAGGCATTGCTGTTATTTCAAGCGTAATGGTAGAACTTCACGAGGCAGTTAAATTCAGTATTGCGAGACGCAAAGACAAAGAAAACGCCATCTATTAGGAAACAATGAGAACTTACTCAAGTCCCCAATAATTGTCACACAAATAATAGTAACACCGTTTAACTTTCTTTCGTGATTTACATATGCTACCTGCATATTTTGATTAAATCCATTACAAAATATGTTTCAATAGAAATCTATACAAATTATTGTCAACACTTCCAGTTGCCTCGCAAACAAAGTACTTAAAAGAAAAAATAGCCAGTAATTTGTTTCGACACTTTTAGACATGTATGCACGTTCAAACAGACGAACGGACGACGGCATCGCATGCAAAGTGGCATGTTGTGTTATTATTTGAAACGGCTTGGAAAAATATGGTAATTTGTATACATTAAAGTTCAGTGCTACAGAATATAATATGTGGATAGCTAAATGCATGTTTCTACTGCACTGTGGCACTGCAAATGAGAGAATGATGCATTTTGATCTATATTTCTTAGCTGAAATTAAAGTGTTTGCTGGGAATGATAAAAATTATTTAGCAATTTGTGCTGCTATGTTTATATGTATGTATATAGGTTAGGAAGAGGATGAAAAAGTAGAATGAGCAGAAGAAAACTTCATTAAATAGTTTGTTTTTTTTTCCATAACCGCAATTAATCACAGCTTCAGCTGCTTCACTTCACTTGTTAATCCACATCATGTTGCATCATGGAATGTAGTTGCAAGTTGAAACTACTTGTTTCTCTTTTTTAATCCCTCCCGACCCGTTGTGCATCATGTTCAAAATGTGGGAGTTGATTTTCCATCATTTTTATTTAGTAAAATAGCAAACAAAATTTTAATTTGATAAAGGCGGTATTTTCTTTGTATGTTGTTGTTGGTTGATGTGCGCCAAAGAAAGCAGAAATTATGTTTTTATGTTTATCTAAGATAAAACAAACGTGGCAACCAAAAATTTTTATTAAACTCTCTTTCAATTAATTATAAATATCAAATATTGTTGGATAAAAAAAAAAAACATGACGCACGTTACATGGTATTCTCACCACTACCATCACCATCATCAAACCACTAACGGTTGATAGTGTTAAGCGATTTTTTGTACTATTGTTGCTGTTGTTAATTTTCAATTAAAAATTACACAAACTTTTTATTAAGTTTTTCTTTTTTATTTTGTTTTTTTGCTACTAACTAAAAAACTCCCCTGAGAAGTGGGTGGTGTTGTTGTTGTTGTTTTTTTTTTTTTTTTTTAGTTGATAACGGTTGTTATTTATAGGCTCTGCTAATGTAAATGAAAAATATTTTATTAGCAAATTTGTTCAATGGAATGTAGATTGGTGCGCTAGGAAACAAAAGACTTAAGACACAAACTTGATTTTTTTATTTTTTTATTTCTATTTAATTAATTGATAACGTTTATTTAAATACTGATGCTTAGTTTTTGTTGTTGTCTTTTTACAAAATATTTTCTACTTCTACTATTTTTAATGGCAATTTATCAAATTTTACTATTCTCGGGCATATTTTGTTTGTATATGTTATGTTGTTGTTATTCGTGTTTTCCTGTTTTGGTTTTCTGTTTTTTTTTTCTTTTTTTGCTTTTAAACCCTAATTAAATGTTCTTGGCATTGTTTCTTTATTTTTGAGATTTTTTTTTTGTTTTGTGCTGAAACATAAAATTTACATTCTCATGACATTTATAATTCTCATCGTAGTGTGTGAATTTGAAAAAAGGTGTTCATATACGTATGTGTGTAGTTACTCTCACTAACGGATCCTAAAGAGGGGCAGGGTGATTAAATTTTCTTCCCTCTAAAGGGAAGAAGTTTTGAAGTGAAAATCTCCCGTGATATAACAAAACCATGTAACTACTAGTAGTAAGTTACATGGAGAAATTCGTTAGAAACTAATAAGAAACGAAATTATATAGTTGTTAGTGTTTAGCGAAAGCTACATACAATCAAGCAGAGAGCCGACTTCTCTCAGTTTTATCTCATATGCTTTAGTGAGAGACCGACGTCTCTGCTTGCTTGCATATAACTGGACTTTCCTTTCATGTGTTATATACATGTACTACGTCGTATCTGTGCCCATAAGTGCATGTATTTGTTAGTGTTTAGCGAACGATGACATATGAAGATCGGCTACATACAATCAAGCAGAGAGTCAAATTCTTGCAGTTTTGTCTTATGTGCTCTAGTGAGAGAGCCGACGTCTCTGCTTGATTGCATATTGGTATAAACATATAGAGAACTACAGGCTTGCTACTGCATAACTGAAACTGCAAATACTCTCAATTGGCGTCGTTCTCAATTCTGTCGAGAGACTGTAACAGCAAACGGCATCTATTGAATTTTAAAACAAAATCTTTTTGCAAAATAAAACAAAATCATGCAGTTGCATGAATTTTGTAGTTTCATCAAAACGTGAATATTCTTAGTTTTGACAGATGCAGTCGCAATTCCTCTCTCGTGTTTGTGCCGATAAGTACAGAGAGTATCAACAGAAAAAAAGCAACAATACCTAAACTCACATATCTTGTTATTTCATGACCAATGATCAACATGTATAAAATTTTCATTGGTAAGGGAAAGATTTCAACCCCACTCAGCCCCCCCCCCCCCGCCCCTTCCTTCGAACCGCTAGTGGTTACTCTCATATACATACATGTATATTGCTTAGGGTCAAATAAATCAAATTATCTAACCGCAGTTAATAACAGCAGCAGCAGCAATATGCAAATTAACTTCAAATGGAATTTCTTCTTTGCATCAAATTAACAAAGTATAAAAAAAAAATTAAAAATAATTTAAAGTGTCATATTTAAATCGTTTTGCTTAACAAATTTATTTACCAAAAAATATCAAACTAAGTAAGTGAGTATTCAAAAAAAAAAAAAATTATTCAATCATTGCCAGTTTCACGAAACTGAAAAAGAATTTAATTAAATTTAATGTACACATTTAATGCAATGAATACTTAAGTATTTCTTGTGGTTTCTTTTTCATTTTAATCAACACTTTACCAACCACTAATGGAATTTATAAAAATAAAACAGTTCAAAATACTTAAATGATATCGAAAATGGTTTTAATACTTTAAATGGTTTCTAAATTAACACCATTTAACATTTGTGTGTGTGAGTATGTGTTTGTGTGTATGCGTTCGACTTCACCTCAATTTAGCTTCAGTTTTAAATTCAATTCAATTGATTTCGACGGCATTTATGAATGAACATAAAACGCACCAAAAATTAATGCATAAAAAAGAAAATGACGGACATGTACGGCATTGAATTTTATGCGCTAAATGGCAAAATCAACTTTAATGCCCAAAAAAAAAAAAACGCAAAGAAAAAATGTGGCCAAATTGCAAAGAAAATGAAACGCGCAACATTTTAAGTGTTTCCATCGATATTGTTTTTGTGTAAATTGTTTTCAAAATATATGTATGTATGTGTTTACATTTTATACTTTCCTTGCATTAACTTTGATTAGTTAGTCCGTTTTGTTGTGATGCTTGCAGAGCGAAGTGAGATGTGTGTACTTTATACATGGAGTAAGAGTTTCTTTACTTTGATATTAAATATATATAAAAATACTGCGTATAAGAAGATGCAGAAAATTGAAATGTGCAGGAGATAATTGATAAATTTTAAGTATTTACAGTACAAAACGGACGCATAAACTTTAGTGGAGAGAGTTTTGCACTTCTAGTGGAACCCACGCACGATAAACACGACACATTTTTGCAAGATCACATCACTCGTAAGACTGTCATAAGTCAAAAAAACAAATATTCAAGAAAATCCCATTTAAAATTAGAATACAGTAACAACAAATACTCTTCTCACGAGAGGAGTTCATTAAAGACCGTTGTGATTTTTTTTACACACCGTTAAATATGACATGGTAAAATCCAGGCATAACGCATTGTCGGGGAGAAAAACGACGAAAACAGAGAAATTTTACTTTTGGTTGTGCATATGCACAAGAGCAAGCAAGCAAACAAAATCAGCTCTTGCAAGAACACCAAAAGCAATCTCTCTCTCTCTCTCTGATTTATGTAATGTTTTAACTGTAAGATTTTCTTGCAAAAACAACACGACTAACATTAACGGTAAATCTTTCTGAAGTCAATCACTCGCTTATTTAAGATGAGATTGAGTGAGCTGACGTCGCTGCTTGTATTGCATAGACCCGATCCCCATACAAAAAATTTATTCATATAAACAGTACTTGCAAGAGAACAACACTCTTTCTCTCTCTCATATTTATGAATTTGAACTCAAAGCATTTTTTTTTGCAAAAACAACACGATTAACAATAACAGTAAATAAAAACAATTTAGTCATATGAAAAAACTCCAATGTCAGCTCTCTCTTAGTGCTTGTTTATGTACCTACTCTATTTCTCTCATATGTAAAAGGAACTAAAATAATTTCGTAAGTTCATCGTTATATTGGTGTTCGCTGTTCGACGAATGGTAAAGATTCTCTATGGTAGGCGTGCTCAAAAGTCTCTTATGGAAGTGCAAACACCAACACATATAAAATTTATTCTTATAAAGGGAAAAAATCATTCGTTAGACAACAACAAAATCTACGTTGAAGATAACTCTCACCAATGTGTACCAACAAAGTATACGAAAGTGTGGTTGCTTTGCTCTTTTGGTATAGACAAAGAAGAGAGATGAAAAACGAAAAAAACAAAATGTTTTGGGTATTTCGTATTGCTTAGTGCGGAGTGCTGTGTGTGCGTATTAGAATGCACAGCCTATACTTAATTGAGTTTACAAAAACAAATGCGTACCTCTATGGTAAAGACTCACTCTCTTTATGTTCGGTGCAACAACAATTGCATGGTGTTCGTCGAAAAAAATTTCAATATAACCACGCAGTAAAAGTGAACTCGAGAGATGCTACAACGAAACATACGGTATTTACCAGACATCCAGACAGACAGAAAATGGAATCAAAAGTATTTATTTCATATTTTATTTATAATAAACCAATTGTATCATTCTTCGAAATTCAAAACAAGAACTCTGAGCAGTGATATTTCCAATTTTCAATATATGTATGAATTCGATGGTATATTTTGTTTTTAATTTGAGATAATTTAAAAAATTTTTTCGAATCTAAATCTCCAGTTCTGCTTTTAAAATTAAAAAGAAAATAGTATTAGTTTTTAAATTTAGTTTTTTTTTGGATTATGACAGTCTTGCAGTAAACGAGCGCAATATACACCTTCTCTTGTTTATTTGAAATGCTCTAGTTTGTCTGGTCCCAATAAATATTATTTATTACACACAAATATACATTTTTAACTTTAATTGAAAATGAAAAATCAAGTAAACAAATCAAACAAGTTTTCTATAATGCAAAATTTATCGCTATTAAAAACACATTTGCAAACATGTATGTATGTACTTATTAAAATTACATTAATGACTCATATGCAGATTTGAGATATGTAAAAGTAAGTTTTAAACCAAACTGCGCATATAAATTTGTATTCGCGGATCAAAGAGGGGAGGGACCTCAGAAACTAATGGAAATCTCATATATTTTGATCATGGATCATGAATTAAAAAAAAGGGGATAAAAAAATTAAACGCCCCTCTTCCCCCCTTAGGAAATCTCTAGATCCGCTAGTGTTTGCATGTACTACGAGTATGTTGAATGAATGATACAATTATTTTTATTATAATATTTTTTTTTTTAGTGGTAACAAATCGAATCTTGAAGACCTTCAGACGCCAGCTTGATAGCAATTAAAATCATCACAATAAGAAATATTATCTATGTCTATCGGTTATATATATGTAGATGTAAGTGTTTGTGTGTGTTAGTGCTTATAATTTATAACAATTTTATTTAAATTAAAATGCAAAGCAACCGAATCGAACCAAACCAAAAGCGTATTTAAAATATTAAACAATTGAAACTTGACTTCACATTCGAGTTGAACTAATTTCAAAACGTACCACAGTTTTTAAATTAAAAACAAAGAAATGCAATCTACATGTGAGTAAAGTAATTCGCGGTTAATCGCATTTACAAAAACGTATAGTTCAAAATACATTTTATGGGGTAGTTAATCTGGGTTTACTGTATTTAAATGCTGAATGGGAAATTTGCATTCACGGTTTTAAAAGTAAGTACTTTAAAACAAATGTAGAATGTTGCTACGCCTGCGCGATTGTTTGCTCGTTTTAACATTATACCTTAAGTTGCATATATATTTGTTTACAATTTATATATTTTTAATTATTTAATCTGATTAGGAATGCAAATTTATTAATGAACATGGGCGCGAAAATATTATGAGAGTTTCTGTTGAATTTTTTTATTTTTTTTTTTTATTATTCATTTGTGGAAACAAAACACAAAAGTATGATTTAATTTGATTTACTACGGAAATGATGTCCA
This sequence comes from Toxonevra muliebris, assembly GCA_963691655.1. NCBI lineage: Eukaryota > Metazoa > Arthropoda > Insecta > Diptera > Pallopteridae > Toxonevra > Toxonevra muliebris. Next base: position 74,252,279 of record OY829329.1, read on the forward strand.
AAGCTGATTAATTGCAATGATATAAATCGCAGGTTTAAACTGAAGATTTATTTGATAATAAAATTTATTATAAAAATATGCATGTGTATATAGTTTGCCTATCTATAAATTATTAATATATGTATAGTTTTAAATACAAAAATATATAAAAGCACAACGAAGAAACTATGACTAAGTTTGTCGCTTAAGTCTTTCGTTTTTGCAAACACATACACACACGTTTCAGAAAACTTATTAAAATTCTCATTTCACATTAGATTTCTTTTTCACTTGTACATACACGCAGCGTGTATATGAAAGCAAAAACTTGATTCAAATTTTATCCATAATTTTATCTTCTCCTTCACCTTCTTCTTCTTCTTCTGGTAACTCATCATTCGTCCTCCACTTGAGACTGGAGAAGTGCTGCTGCCTTTAGTTCATTTTACTTCATCACAAGTTTGCAAGCAAGCTAATCAGAAAATTAAATCGCATTAATTGCTGACTGCACATCAATGATGTTGCGTTCTTGTTTTTGTTTTTGTTTTCGTTATTGTTTTTATGCGCTTCTTGTTTCTTCTTACTGTAGCTGTTGTTCTTATTGCACTCTTACATAACGTATGTATTTGTATTGATCAAAGAGTATAGATATTTTCGCCTATGGTTGGAAACAGAAGGCTACAGTAGCTCCTGTGAAAAACAAGCGCAAACAACAAAACAACAATAAAAGCAACTAACAAAATTGAAGAAATGAAATTTGTAATAAATTTTAATATGCGTGTAATGAGTAGAGAAAAATTATTTAATGAAAGATGTGAAGATGCTGAAATATGCCAAGGCAAACCAAGTGTAAGCAGCAGATGTTAAATTTTCTGGATACCAGAAAAAGTGAAAAAAAAACATGGCAAAAGACTGAAAATCGTTTGGCAAAAAATAATTTTTAATAATTAAAAAAAAGAAAAAAAAATTGTTAATGTTACAAAAAATTAGAAGGAACACGCCACTGGCATTGCATTGCAGACTCATTCCTCTAATTTTGCCAAGAGAAAAAAAATATAATTATAAATTTATACGATTTAAAATAAATTAATAATGAAAACTTAATATGCTTTTGAATAATAATGCATAAAAAATAGCCCTATTCAAGCAAACGACCCCACGGCCTATACCAAAAAAGCAAAGCAACAACACTTTCGTATGCTTTGTTGGTACACTTTGGTGAGAGTTACTTTCAATGTAGATTTTGTTGTTGTCTAATATATGATTTTTCCCCTTAATAATAATAAATTTTATATGTATTGGTGTTTCCATTTCCATAAGAAACTTTTGGGTACCCTTGCTTTAGAGTAAACGACTAGGTATACAAAACTACTTTACAATAACAAAATATAAGGAATTTGTTTTTACTCTCAGTTGACACCTTTATTCTGGTTTGAGTCTTGACTAAAATATTTGTTCCACTGTTACCCTGAGTAAAAGAGAGAGTCAGTGGTGCATAGTTTTTAATTTATACGAAAACAAAAAATTAAAAACAAAAGTTTTGTTGCCAGCGTATTAGATTGACAACATTGATCGGTGAGAAAAAAAAAAAACAAAAAAATCAAGAATGATAGTTTAGAAGCTTACGACACACTCAGATCTGTTATTTGGATCTTACTAAATTGAGAGAGCTTGAAAATACACAAAACATTGTAGCAAAAAAAAAATATTAAAAATGAAGTGTTCATTCAAAAACTATTTAGAATTTGGAATTTTTCAAATTTCCTAAAAAAAAAAAATTATTGCAAAAAAAAAAAAAAAAAGTTTTGTGAAAAAGACAAAAAAATTCAACTCAAAACATGGATAATGTGTATGAGACATTTTTAATGTGTAAGAAACATTGTTTATTTTATGTCTATATTTTATATTCAAATTAGTGACCAATGCTCGGTTTTCCCTATGTCATATTCCCTGTTAAAAAGAGAGAGAAAGAGAATTTCCTGAAATAGTTAGTGGAAACAAGGAATTAATAGGATTGTGCAAGGAAAAATGTTTGAAATCGTTTGTTGCAAACACAAACACTTCACCACAAAAGCACAAGAGCGCGTCGAAAGACTTCAAAAGTGAAAGTAACAAACAACTTTTTTTAAATTTTTTACAAAAATCAATGGAGATGAGTTACTTACAACAAATAACTTCTTGAAGAAGCATATAGAGCAAGCTTCAAATGTAAAATGCTATGTAAAGGCGAAGAAGCAATAAGCTTCCAAGCTAGAATGTTAATTTTGCAATTAGAAAACTCAAATAAAATTAAACAAAACAATTAAGTAATAAAGAAAAAACTAAAAATATTTGCAATACGTGTTTTTACTATTTTTAACGTTTGAAGCACAAATTATGAATGAAAAGTTTTTTATTTTAATTTTATATTAAAATAAACCGTCGCTAAAATAAACAAATATCACGATTTTAAAAATTTTATATAAATGTGTGAATTTTCACGTTAAAAATATATGCAACCTCACTCTCTCTCATTAAAAAATACTGGTAGTGACGATACGCACAGAGAGAGAGGCAATTTTGGTCAAAGTAATGACGTTATCTTATATTCTGTTATTCATGGGCATGGAATACTCATTTTAAACTTCCAAAGGAGAAATAAAACAAAACTCGGCTGCTCTTCCGTTACGAGCACGAACTCTCTCACTCTCGCTCCCTCTCTCTTATATTGTAAAAAAAATTACTTCAGCGGAAAAAAATTCTCAATTTGACGAGTGGACGTTTAAGAGAGAAATTAACTGTTAGTTTTCGCTGTTTTGTTGTTGCATGTGTTAACTCGACTATTTTTGTTATTTTTTTGTTTTCAGGTCAGAGAGAAAAGAATCACCTCTCTTTATCGCTCTTTTGAAGAGTAACAGTTATACCTAAATTGGAGCATTAGCGTCGTTTATCTCTTTTCCCATACAAAAACCAACGAGTTCGACAGATAAACGACGCTGATGCTCCAATTTAGGTATAACTGTAATTCAAAACTCTGCACAATCGGGTAGGTATAGAAGTTTTACTTTTACAAAACAAAAGAGTTAAGTAACAAAGTCAATAGCTAAGTGTGCCAATGTAAGAACAATTATCCATAGAATAAAAATTGGATTACTGAGACCAAAAATTGAAATAAGTAAATGTGTGTATGTGAGTGAATGTGTGTGTGTGCAATTGTTCCACATGCCATTTATGAATTACTTCTGCAAATGCCATGTCATTAAATTACAAAAACGCAACAAAAAAAAATGGCAATCCCAAAATTGTCGTAACAAATACATACCATAACAAAAGCAACAACAACGATCAAATCATTTGTTGCAACACTTTGCACTGGAAATAAGAAAAAAAAAAAAACTGGCTGCTGTTGTAATGTTTTAATGTACGACAAATACGTTTTGTTTCGTATGTATGCAACTTGTATTTGTAATTTGATGGATTTGTGTTGGATTGATGGCGCGTCAATGCAATGGAAAGATGACAATAACGAAAATAAATACAAAAAAAAAAATAAATAAAAAACTCAAAACAGCTAAAATCAATTTAATTGAAATTACTCGAAATTGAATCAGTCGGCAGCAAAAAAATAAAGAAATAAAAAGTAAATGAATGAATACCCTTACACATTTACGAATTTGGTAGCTTGGTTGGTATTGCTTCAATGACGATATACTCTACAATTCAAAAACTTGAGCAAATAACGAAAGGCAATGCAATCTTGAATTTCATTTTGTAGTATACTAATTGCCACAAGCAAACCAACAACACCAACAACAGCATAAAGTGTTGTGTCAAAATGAAGCGCTTTGATCATTTTAAACTCGAAATCAATTTTTATTATTATAAAATTCTACAACATTTGCGTTTGTTGTATCTATAACTGTTACGATATGTAAGCTGATGCTGCTGCAACAATTTGTATATACAAAATTGTGTGAATTACTGACACTCACATATGCACATGATGAGTTTTGGGACGTTTTGTCTTACATGTGGTTAGAGCGTGTCGTTCTGTTGTTTTTTATTTTTATTTTTTTTAGCCTCATTTTCCATTTTCATCTGTCTGTGACACATGGTAATTTGATACTTTACAAATCTATGTCGTCTACCATTCATGAAAAGAAAAACAAAAACCTAAATTCTATAGCTACTTGTGGTAGTATTTGTGGATTTTTACATATGTAAATGTAAAAAACAGAAAAAAATGTCTTTGACCAGCACACACAGCTTAAAAGCTTTTATTGTTATTCTATTGTGATAATATATTGATAGCTTAGTAACCCGCATATGCCCCTCTCCTTATTCCTTCCATCACCATCCTTCATGACTTGACACTCACTTAGTCATTTGTGTGTGTTTATCACATTTTATGCTGGGTTGGCGTTAATGAGTGAAAATATATCAAAAATATACGATTTGATTTGTTAAGCTTTTATGTAAAGCGGATTATTTGATGCCTAATGTTGTATTAAATGACGTTAGAATTGGTTGTTTATGTCTGTTTGTGTGTGTGGGTTGCCATTGGTTATGGAGTCCAATCCCCATTCGATTTGAAAAGATTAGTAAAATGTTCAACATGCATACATATGTTTGTATGTGTGTGAAATACAGTAACATGTTGAATATTTGTTGTTGAATGATTCCCAAGCTGAAAGCCTAAATAATTATATTTGAATGAGTAAATCAAGCACAGGCGCATTTTAAATGCTTTTACATGTTAGTTTTTATTTCATCATCAACATAATAGTTTTTCTTTTATTTTTCTTCATCGCTTGTGGCGTGTGTGGATGTGTGTTTTAAACATTCCCAAACGGAAAGAATAAGAGTGCTTTGCAGATGAATGAATTTTTTGCCTTTCAAGGGTGAGACATATTTTTTTCAGTCAATGGTAACCTGCCTAGGACATGCAATATAAAAAAAAAAAATAAAACAAAAATAATGGTTAGTAATGGTGCAGCAAAGCAAAGCACTTTAAAATGCATTGCTTTGGAACGCTTTATTTCCAACTGGGTTATCTAACAATTTAGATCATGTTTGTTTGCGTACGTCAATTCGAAATTATGTACTTTCAATATGTACGGAGTCCAAACGCTGCCATGTTCATGTTATAGCATATTTATGTAGTTAGTTACTGCGGCTCATTCATTGCAGTCATCATCATCTCTTGTGTTTGGCTCCACTAAAAAATCACAACAAGATTTGCCATGTTCAATTAGATTTAACACTTTCATAACTAGCTAAAACGCTCAATCCTCTGTGCAAATGATTTCTAATGATTTGTGAATGAGTTTGAACGAAAAGGTGTTTACAAAAAAAACATGCCAATAAAAAAAAAAAGAAAAGAAGTATTGAGCTTTATGATCAAATAAGGAATAACTATTGAACGGTTTTGTATAGCATTGCAGCTATTATGAAAAATCTTTTGAAAATACAAACTTAATCTAGTTAACTCTAGTTAAAGAAAACTTGATAGCACGAATTTATTATATTTTATAAGCATTTTTGTTTACTCTTATCTTCAGTTTAAGTTCGCGTAAACTTGATAAAGTGAGCCTCCCGTCTTTCTTTTAAACAATTTCTAACACCAATTAAATTTATTTTCAATCAACTCAACCAATTTCAACATTTTAAGGGGAGATTACCATTCATCACGATAAAAAATTCGATATATTTTGTATTTTTTTAAATGAATATTTCTTATGCGAAAAATTGCATTATTTTTATACACTTTTATATTTTACTAATATTACACATCAATATGTAAACTCTAAAATTCAATACTCAATTACACAGACATCTGTTCTTTGTTCTCTCTCCATAATACCGTTTAACAAAAAAAAAAAAGGAAAAAAAAAGAGAGAGAGAGAGGTGAGAGAAATCTTCGTTGCGTACTCGCAAATGCATCCGAGTACCCAAAAGCACATAAGTGCAATTGTACTTAAATGAGAATGTACTATTTAAAAAAGAGATCAAGAGAGCATAAAATTTGAAGTAAAAATTTGTTTTCTTTGATGTTGTTGTACCGATTGTGTTTTTGCACGAAAGAGGGGAGACTAAGAAGGGGAGGGGAGAGCGGGGTCGTTTAACATCTAAAAGCGCTGGCACATAGAGTACGTTGTGTACGTGAGAGCGAAGTATACAACTGTAAAATATATATATTGTATGTGCTAGAGCTTGATTTTCACTTTGTCATATTCTATGTCAGAGAGCGAAAGAGAGAATTTCATAGATGAAATTTCCAAAATGTCGGCAAATTTGATTGAATTTGATATAAAGAAAACCAAGCATATTTTTGTCACAAAACAAAAATTCATTTCAAAAGTTTAAAAAAAATTAAAAGTGTTATCAATTTAAGAATTCTTTTTTTAAATTCTTTCATGATGAAATTGTATTAAATGTTCTAACTTACGGGTTTTCAGTTTCTCCTCCGCTTCCACCCCATTTTTTGCTCTTATTTTATTTTATTCATCGTTTGTATGGAGACGACGAGATTGTACTCGATTATATGGCCAAAATTCAATAAATGGATTTTGATGTACTTAGAACTTTTAGGTATCGGATAAAAGATTATAAGATTCTGCTTCACTGGCCAAAAACTTTTGTCAAGAATTATTGTCCTATCTGTCTTAGTATTTTAGTTATGAGCTGTCAAAGTTGCGATATTTTTGTTGTTGCTTGCGTGCAATGGCAAAACGAAATTTTTTAGTGCTTTGCAGAGCAATTTTAGAAAAACAAACCTTTTTGAATAATTTTTGGAATCTTTAACTTCAGGTATTTTAAGTACTAATGGTATAAAACTTTTTTGAATGGAAATCTTTGAATTATTTTTAAGATTTATATCAAAATATGTCTAAATAGGATTTTCTGATTTTGAGGATTTTCTTTCATATATGGTGTTAAAGTTATTTCTTTCGTGAGTCCTTGTTATATTTTTATTATCGACCTTTGAAGTAGACAATCATCAATTGGCGTACAAAATTGTGAAGTCACTTTTTTGCCCCTCCCGAAAATAACAATGTTCTGATATATATGGTGAGTGGGCGTGGTTATCTAGGGATTTCGTTTATTTTCAAACTAAATGTTTTATATCCCAATATAAATAAGTGTGTTTAGTTTCATTTAATTTACTTCAGTATTTTGCTCAAAATCGCGCGTTAAAAATTTCATTTATATGGTGAGTGGGCGTGGTTGCCGAGGGATTTAGTTGATTTTAGTACCAAATATTACTTATGCTAGTATAAATGTGTCGAATTGTATTGAATTTACTGCAGTATTTTTCCTGATATTACGCTTTGAAAATTTCACATATATAGGAGGTGGGCGTGGTTACTGAGGGATTTGGTTAATTTTTATACTAAATGTTTTGTATGCCAATATAAATAAGTGTGTTTAGTTTCATTTAATTTACTTTAATATTTTAGCTGATATCACGCTATGGAAAATTTACTTGTATGTTGGGTGGGCGTGGCTTCGAGCCGATTTCACCCATTTTACAAACGGAACATATCTGGACAATAAGAATTAGATTTTGAATAAAAAAAATGTTGGCCAGCTTTTGCTGTCAAATACCCTATAGTGCGTCGGCGCAAAACAAAACACGCTTTGCATGATTTTATTTTTTCATAAAAAAAAAACTGCAATTTACGCTCAATTGATAACAAACGAAACGAAAGAACTGCGTTAAAATTAATTTCCAAAAATATTTATTTCCCGAAGTCCATGCATTTTTTATGCCTCTCAACGGTAACCTCCCCTTAAATAAAAATAGTCAAACAAATGTGCAAATTGAAACCGTAATTAATATTTCACTGGGCGAGAGGGGTGGGGGGGAGGGGAGGTTGATGGAAAGTAGTAGGAAAAGAAACCAAAACTATTATTTTGCGTCAAGCGTCAATGAAATATTGAAATATGAGCGGCAAGTATCTCTCGCCAAAACTAATAAAAAAAACAACAACAACAACAATTAACATTTTAGCTTCAAAAAAAAAAACAAATAAAACGTATTGCAATCAAACTGTCAAATAGCTGTCAAAAAGCCCATGAGATTTATTTTAAAATTTTTTAGCTATTTATATATGTGTCTTTGTGTGTGTGTGTGTATTTGAAGTTATTACAACTATGCGGTTTAATGCCATCATTTGGTTGGCTTTGTTGTTTTTAAACGCCATCACTTTAACGTGTGTTTGCAAAAGGAAAGCATTTTTCAACAGCAGCAACAACAAAAACAACAGCAACACAAACATTGAACAAAAAAAATAATATATATGAAGTTAGTAATGAAAAAAGAACTAAGCACTCATTGTTGTTGGATATTTTACTTTTTTATTTATTATGGCTCTGAAGCAGCAGCAGATGAAGAGAAAAGGCATAAATGTCCACCCACTTGTTGCTGTTAAAATGATAGTGTTTGTTGTTGTTGTAATGTAGCTGCTTGTCTCTTCTCAAAACAACAACAACAATGGCAATATGCCATGGGAAGCTTATGTACATATGCTTCTATGTGTATGTGTGTGTGTGTGTGTGTGTGTGTGTGTAGTACATATTTTTAGCTATTGTTGTTTTAATGTTTTTCAGTTTTGACAGAAACAACAGCAGCAGCAGCAACTAACAGCATTTTTCTAGCTTAAATAAAGATTTTCAATCATTCTTTGGTTTGCTTGCTATGTATTTGGGTTTTTTTTCTACTTTTTGGTAGTGGCATTTTAAATTTAATTGTTTCTTTCATTGACTTTAATTGCAGTTATTACATTTATGTAGTTTCTTTCACTACACACACACACACATACACACACAAACATAAACAATTTTTTAAGAGAATATATTTGTAGTTTGCAGTCATAAATGACAGTTAACTAAAAATGACAACTAACGGTTTATTTCTCTTATTTTGTTTGTTCTCTTGTTTTGCTGCTGCTGCTACTGCTGCAGCTGCTGTCAGGGACTGAGACTGTGCGCTACTCGGATTGCAACAACAACCAGAACAACTACTGTTACAAATACTATATACATTTTTATGTCACTAGGTTTTATTTTTTTCTTCTGGATTTATTTCTCTCCTCCCCATCCATTGTGTTGGTGTAGGTGGTTAAACTCGATTCTTCTGTTGCTGTTGCGCACCTTATTTCTAATTTGAGATCATGATATTTGCCATTGATAAGTTTTGTTTTGTTGTTGTCAAATACTTTTATTGCCAGCCAGTAACAACAACAAAAAAAAGGTGATAGCTTTGTGATAATAATGACTTCCTTTCTTTATTGTGTAAATTCGTGCGATTTCATTTGAGTTAGAATCAATTGAAAAGGCAACAGCGATGACTTAGGTTTAGTAACCCAATTTTTAAGAGCACCCTCTAGAGAGCCTTTTTCTGTAAAGTAATTCTAAAAAATACTCCAATTTTTAATTTATTCCATTATAAATGGGTTTAAAATGTACTGCAACCACTTGGGTCTATTATACTCCATATTAAGAATGCTGTAGGTATTAAAATAGTCCGATCGCGATCTTACTGAGAAATTTTAGTAGGATCCGAGTCCTGATTTATGATGAATGAGCTGATGAATGGTCGATATAAACCACGATAGTTTTTCCTTCTGCGAGTGAGAAACTCACACTGCAGGAGAATGTGCTCCAGCGTCTCGTTTTCTGTTTAACAGAAGCGACAGGTGCTGTCCTGCCTTATACCTATATTTTTTTATGTACTCCCTCCAATTTACAATGCCCTGAAAGGAAACCCATTATGAATTTGAGTTGATTTTTGTTAAGCTTTAAACAGAGAGCTACTCTTTCTGAGTTTAAATCCCTCAATTAGTAGATTGCCATGCCGAAGCTTACGAGTTTATGCCCTCTCCTCTTTTTTTAAGTGAAATTTCTTTAGCAAAGCTGTGAGCTGAACATTTAGCAAAGGAGATCGCGTTCTCATTGCACTCATACGAAACTAACAAGAAACGAAATTATGCAGTTGTTAGTTTTGAACGAGCGAGAACATATGGAGATCGGCAACATACATCAAGCAGAGAGTCAATTTCTCGCAGTTTTCTCTCATGTGTTTTAGCAGCAGAGCTTAATTCCATGTAGTTGAACTTCACTTTCATGTGTTATATATAAGTACTACGTCGTATTTGTGCCGATAAGTATTGAGAGTATCAACAGAACAAACAAAACTTCAACAACAACACTTATGTGAAAAGTCGCGTTTTCCTTGCACTCACACAAAACCAGTAAGAAATGAAGTCACGCAGTTGTTATTCGGCTACATTCAATCAAGCAGAGAGTCGGCTTTTCGCAGTTTTCTCTCATGTGCTTTAGTGAGAGAGCCGAGAGACGTCACTCTCTGCTTGATTGTATATAGCGGAACTTCTCTCTTATGTATTACATAAATGTACGACGTCGTGTTTGTGCTGTTAATTGCAGAGTGTATCAACAGAAAAAAGTAACAACAAAATAGTGAGAAGAAGACTGCAAAAACTTTAACAGAATATGTTGAGTTTTCTAATAATTTTCAAATAAACAACAAAGTTTTACGTCTAATGTTAGTGCCTGGAGACACATTATTTTTGTTTAATTTGTTATTATTTTAAATTTAAATACTTGCATATATGTGAGATCCACATCTAATGAACGAAAAAGAAGCTTACCTGTAAAGAGAAAAAGATAAAAATATTTTAATGAATTGAATACATAAATTTTAATTTAAGCTAGTGAACCCGCTGAGAAAAGCATACGACTAAAATAGATAATTTTTTTGTTTATTTCAATTATTTTTTTTTAAGGGAAACTTCTTTAGCGAGGCTTCGAATTGAAAATTTGAAAAGGAAAACGCTTTCTTGTTGCACTCATATGAAACTAATAAGAAATGAAGTTATCCAGTTGTTGGTAATTAGCGAATGAGACCATATGGGGATCGGCAATATACAATCACGCAGAAAGACGACTTCATGCAGTTTTATCTCATATGCTTTAGTGAGAGAGTCGAGAGACGTCTGTCTCTGCTGGATTGCATATAACTGAACTTTCCTTTCATGTTTTATATACATGTACTACTTCGTGTTTGTGCCTATAAATGGAGAGTATCAACAGCTGAAAAGCAACAACAAAATAGAAAGAAGAAGACAGCAAAAACTTCAATAAATATTTTAAGTATGTACTTAAATATTTACCAATTACGAAAATTAACTATTTCGATTTATGTGTGCTTATTACTCATAGATCACATTTATAATCTCTAATCATATTGCGTGTATAACCTCAAAATTTGCATTATGCGTAAACTTTTAACCATTCATCATTCTTCGTATTTATTTCTAAATCTCTTTTTAGGTGACTTTCAAATTGAAAATTATTGTTAAATCAAGCCGAAAACAAAACCCGATAAGTGTCAAGATTAACGGCAGAAAAAAAAAACTTTGTATGTGGCATTACACACGTCGGTTGAACATGAAATATGTAAAGAAATTTTACTTGTTTAGTGTGAAGCGGCTGCACGTTTTAGTTCCTAGAAAGTGCTCGGGAACAATGTAATTCTTGGCTGCTGCCTTCTTTGCCAAGTAATCGGTTATCTCATTACCATGTACTGGACTGTATGTTCAAGAGCACCGTGTTTGTCTTGCCCGTTCAGAAGCTCTTGGCATTCTCAGACTAATTTCGAGGATATTGTAAATGAGTTTAGTGCTCTGATTGTAGCTTGGCTATCTTAAAAAATAACTTTATCTTGATCTATACACTCACGCCAGAGGTCGAATTGAGCAGAAAGCCTTGCGACGTGGATTTTTGCTTGGTAAATGCTAAAATTTCTTCCTATAAGCTTAGAATTTCCGATTTTTGTCCATACACTCCAGCGCCTGTTCCTGATTCTGATCTCGAGTTGTCAGTGTACTTAATTAGAGTATAACGGGATTCAATATTTAATAGAGTCTACCTATAATTACGATGAAAATTAGTTTTTCATGGCAAACTCTTCACTGACCACATTTACATTTACGACAATAATTTCGAATTAAAAATTCTAGCAGTTAGATTTTCAGTAATTTAGAGTTAAAACTATACAACCATCCCCTTTTTAAATTTTTTGTTTTTTAATGTACAGTAATTTTGGGTGAAAAACGGGATAGCACAGTCATTTTAAAATTTCTGGTTAACATCACTGATCATAGAGTATCTAAAAAGAGACACTGAGAGAGCTGTCATCGTGATCGAGTTTTTTTTTCATATAAATAAATTGTTTGTACGAGAATTGGTCCCATGCAATACAAGCAGAGAAGTCGGCTCTCTCAATGTCATCTCAACTTAGAGAGTGATAAACTTCAGAGGAATTCACAGTTATTATTAGTGATGTTGTTTCTGCAAAAAAAAATCTCTCAGTGCAAGTGCATAAATATAAGAGAGAGAGAGAGAGAGAGAGAGAGGTTTTTATGTTGTTATTGCATGGTTCTTGCAAAAGTAGATTTTGTTTGTTTTCTCGTTCTTTTACAAATTCAATGAGTAAATACCCAGTCTGATTAAAAGCTTTAGAGAAGTCCGTGTGATCAAATCACACATATATATTTATGTATATATGTGTGCGTAAACATAGACTTCTTTATATCCCCTATATCACTGTTGCAGAAATAAAATGTAATTATGACTTCTTTTTCTCTCAAAAAAAAAAAAAAAATTAATAAATAAATTTTGTTGGTGTTATTTTCTTGAAATCAAACGCTGTAAAGTTAAAATCAGTAGGTACTAAAAGAACGGACATTCTTGTATACTACTACAAACATACACACACACATATACAAACACACACACATATATCTGCTGATATATATCTGTTTGTATATTTGTTTATTGCATGATTATTGTGCTGATGGAACTAATTATATGCCTCAGCACCAACGCTAGAAACATTCACACACACACACCCATATATTTGTATGTATGTGTGTGTTAAGCTCAACAGCAAATAATGGCCAGTTTTAGTTCGTTCTTCGTGTGTGCGCGTTTGTGCTGATGATATGTTACAGTGCGTCTGAGTCAATGTTATAAAGCTGCCGGCGCTTCAACTGCAGAGCAGAGGAATGAAGCAAAAAACAAACAACAAAATAAGAAGTACAATTTTACTTAAATTAATATTTATTAAAATAAAAACAACTTTTCTGCAAATTTCTCACAAGTATTTTCATTGTTTGGTTTTTTACTAATTGCTATTACATAAAAACGATGACGACACAATCATAAAATTTGCACAAACAAAGAGGCAAAAATGGAATTGCCTTTTGTAATTATGAGCAGTCCAAACATAAATGCATTCAACTAACTTAAAAAAAAAAGAAATAAAAAAAAAACGATGAAGCAATTGAAGAAGCAGCGGTTGAGGAAACTTTGGCCACATCATCATATGTCGTTAAACTGATAAATTATGTTTATCTTAAGATGCAGATAAACTTCTGCCTGATATTTATTTTATAACGTTGTAATTTTTTTTTTATTTTCTTTTTTTTCTCATTGCCAAAACATTTATAAAATACTCATCATAAAAAAGAGTATTCAACAAGAACACAAAACGGGCTAACATTATTATGGCTAGCACATTTACATACATAGAAAATAAATATATGCACAATTGGCAAATAAAATGTAAAATGACAGGCGGGCATTTTTTTTTTTTTTGGCGGTTTTTCTTTGATTAAAATTACAATAAAAAATCAAATGGAAAAATTGCACACACACACACGAGCAAAATTATTCGCAATGAGATGAGCAATGAAGTGCGGTGAAACGATTACATCAAATAGAATAGAGAAGGTGTAGAAAATGTCACACAAAGTGACAGTTCACAGAATGATATTTTTGACAAGCAGATTATGACAGCTAACACAGAAACTGCATATTTGCATTTTACTCGTATTTATTGTTGTTTTTGTGGTTTCTTTTTCTTATCCCAACTGCGTATGTATAGCGTGTACGGCTTCTCTGTATGTATGCATAGACAATCATATGTAGATTATCTAGGTTAGGTTGTAGTTGCGGTGAAATGTCACATAGATCAAAAATGGTGGTACCATAACTCTCTTTTTAGTTATGTGTATTTCCTCCCCCTCCCCCTTGCGAAAATAGCATCTTTCTTCCTTCGTACTCTTTATTAATGTCAAAATTAAAAGCAAATTTACGAACGAGTGCCGAATTTTCTTTTCTTTTTTTTTATATGAAGTTTCTACTCTCTCAATTAAGAGAGCGGAAAACTTCATACAAAAAAAAAACGAAAAAAAAATGCGGCACTCAGTCTGTAAATTCGCCTTAACAGTTTTCAACGAGAAAAAACGAATTGTTATGTAGACTAGTTACAATGAGAAAAAACACAATAACAAATAAGTATATAGAACGGTAGTGGTAGTTTCTTTGAATAAATCTATTCAGTGAAGATATTTGAAATCAAATTTGTAATTCTGGGTTGCGAATTTAAAATTAAAATATTGCAACTTCTCTCTATAAGAAAGAAAAAGAGAAAGAGAGAAAAAATTGAAACTAAAAAATATCATTAAAAAAAAAAATTATTATTATTAGCGCCATCTATGGGCAGACCGATTTATGTGCCGGTAAATTCATATTTGGCATATATTTTTATTTAAAAAATATACCAAAGGGTGCTCCGGTGCAAAGGTTACAAAAATTAAGGAAACTTTAAATTTATACTAAGGTTTTATGTGTCGAGAAATCCATTTCTGGCATCCAGTTTTGTTTAAAAATATTTCAAAGGGGGCTTCGGAGCAAAGGTTAGAAGAATTAAGGGTGATTTAGCATTTTTCTTATACCAGAGCGCCATCTATTGACCGACCGATTTTATTAAAATCTTGTATACCAGGGTTTTATGTGCGGAGAAATCCATTTTTGGAAAATATTTCAAATATTTGCCTTGTACTGGAGCGCCATCTATGGAGCGACCTATTTTGTTAAAATTTTTATACCAGGGTTTTTATGTGCCAAGAAATTCAGTTTTGGTATCCAGTTTTATTTAAAAAATTTTTCAAATATTTTCATTTTACTGGAGCGTTATCTATGGACTGACCGGTTTTATTGAAATTTTGTATACTAGAGTTTTATGTGCCAAGAAATCCATTTTTGGCATTTAGTTATATTTAAAAATTATACAAAGGGGGCTTCGGAGCAAAGGTTTTGCAAATAAAACTTTTCGTTTTTACTGGAGCTAGCTATTTTGTTAACATTTTGCACACCAGAGTTTTATGGGCCCGGAGTAAATGGGTTTGCCAAAGTTTCCTGCATTTCGATCCAGTCTAATAACCAGAAACTCCAAGAAAAGTATCTAAAAAAAATCTATCGTGACTTCCTATGCATGAAAGGGCTTCTCAATCCATTTTACCACAGACTACAGAATATAGCGCCATTTCCACAGATCTAACTTTTTGGTAACCGTTTGATTCTGCGGCAGACAAACAATTTGAAGGTAATGAGATTATCTACAATCTATTTAAAATTTTCAACAACAAATCGCATTTCTTACTTAGAATTTTATTTATTAACAACAATATGCGAATAGCTTAAATGAAATAAATAACAACCAAAGGAATGGGTCTCTACCATATGCATATGCAAAATGCTTCATAGTGTTGTGTTGTCAACATAACTCGCAGATATTGCGGAAAGAACCATCGACCAACAAGTTGGCAATAAACATGAAAAAAACATTTTCTTTATTATTCTCAGCAATACACGGTGAAATTATTGTGATCATCATGCAAACCTCATTATGATGACAACGATGATGTTGTTGATGTTTATAGTAGGTACCAATTGCCGCAATTGCAATTGCAACTGCATTATTAACTTTATTGAATGTATGCCTTGTTGTTGTTTTTTTTTTTCTAGATGTTTTTTAACACAACTACAGCGAGATTCTTACAACAGCGACCGCAGCAGCAGCGGCAGCTGTTCTTTAATGCAAATCTTTTCGCGGAAGATGCCAAAATAACTTAAGCTAAAATTTCATTGCTATAATATGCAGCTGGAAAAAAATTTGTTTATAATCGCACACACACATAAAATGCACACACAAATTGCTGTTCATGTAATGGTGTAAATTGGCCCATGTATTTTTATTTGAGAGTCAAAGAGAGAAAAAGGGAGAGAGAAAGTTCATGTATTGGTGTAAATTGGCCTATGTACTTTAAATTGAGAATCAAAGAGAGAGAGAGAGAGTACATTTATTGGTGTAAATTGGCCCATGCGCTTTTAATTGAGAATCAAAGATACCGAGAGATAGTTCATGCATTGGTGTAAATTAGATCATGTATGGAGAGAGTTAATGTATTAGTGCAAATTGGATCATGTACTTTAACTGACACTGTATTGGTGTAAATTGGCTCATGTACTTTTAATTGGAATTCAAAGAGAGAGAGAGAGTTAATGTATTGGTGCATTTGGTTCATGTATTTTAATTTAGAGCCAAAGAGAGAGTTCATATGTTGGTGCAAATTGGACCAGGTACTTTTATTTGAGAATCAAAGAGAGAAATATATAGAGTTCAAACTGGCTCATGCATTTTAATTGAGAGTCAAAGAGAGAGACAGAAGCTTAATCCAACCATAAAAAAGTTTTAGCTATACTCACAATAAAATTGAAATGCTATCATTTTACTTATTTGTGAATTTTCATATTTATGAATAAGCTGCAGTGGAACTTAACATATTTATCTATGATTCTCTAAAAGCATCTTTGAAGTTTTTCTGTTTTATCTCTCGCATAGGAAATTATTTCAACTACAAATTAATGTTGCTCTATGTTCATCTTCTATTCCTTTTCCGTGCACTTCTCTTTTTTCTCCTTCTTCTTCCTCTTAGCTAAAAATGCATGTTGTTGATCTTTCCTTTACCACATCCATCCATCCATACATAAATACATACATACAATCATATCTGTGCACAACGAACGGTATTATTTTTCATATGATTGCGCACAACATATTGCAGCAACAACTTTACTGCAACATAAAAAGCAACAAACAACGAACAGAAAAAAAAGCAACATCATCAGACAGAAATAATCTATAATAGTCATAAATCTCATGTCTTTCAGCGCTTGCGCTCCAGAAGGCTGCAAATACACACACACACACACACACACACCTATATATGTACACGTATACATGCTTGCACTCACTTTCAGGAAGTGTAAATTTGCTTGCGAATGGTAAGAAGGTCTCGGCCTTAAGTTAAGTATGCGCTTTAGTTGCTATTTAGTTGTGTTTTCCTGTGCAAAATTACAAGGATTATTTACAAATGCTCAGATATTTATTAGCATTGGCATTTGCTTAATTTGACAATAACCGATTCTTATATACGTGAATGTGTAACTAGCTCGTAGCATACACTTGGATATGCTTCTTGGGATCATCTATATATTTATATTACAGTGTGTAATTTAAAGCAATTGAAAAAGATTTCCAAAGAAATTTATGAGTTTTCATTACAAAACTAAAAAAAAAAATAAAGAATTTCTGCTAACCTCATAATTTATTTGCAAAAATGAACAAACCCAAAAAAAAAAACCCAAACTTTAAATTCATTTTAATCTTCTCATTTCATCTAATCAATAGCAAATTGTTGCACAGTAGTCGTTGACATTTAGAAAAATGTCCTCAATTTACAAGTAATCCATAAAAAAAAATCTTCAGTAAATATAATAAATAAATAAGAAATTGAAATCCGCCAAAAACTTAAACCAAAAGCAACTAATTAAGTTGTCAGAGCGCACCAAATAAAGCTAATATTTAGAAACAATAGAATTGAAAAGATCAAATACACACACACACACAACCATCCGGTAATCTATAAAATATGCAATTTTCGTTCAGAAATTATTGGCTTCTTTGGCATAAATTAACACTGCTGGTGGGCTCGAAGCGTTGAGTATCGCATTTGTTTCATAGATCTTTCGTTTGCTGTGCTAATACCGATGCCGCCGCCGATCGAATGAATGTTAATGGCTGCCTGCCTGCCTGCCTACCTAGGTAGGTTGCGTCTAATGAACTCTTAAGTTCAATATTTGGTTAAAATGTCGCCAGCAATTTGTTTTTAATTCTTGTTTTGTATTTGTTTGTGTTTTCATAATCTACCAACAAAATGTTAGTTATTTTTTTTTTTTTTTTTTTTAATTTCATAGAAATTATATTAGTGTTTTGTTTTAAACATCAATTTATCTTTGTCGTTTATTTGTTGGTCAGGCATGTACATACACATACATACATACATATGTAGAAGTGGTGAGCGGGTAGTGGAAAATCGAAATAAAAAAAAATATACCCACACATTTAACTATATATACTACAACAAGAACAATTTAACTATATATACTACAACAAGAACAATGACTTAATCTCAGACAATATTTTTTTTTTTTTGAAGCCCCGAAAGTTAAAAAAAATCGGAAAATACAACAAGCACACAAAGTCAACTCTTGCAAGAACAACACAAACAGCACTCTCTTCTCTTACTCTCTCTCTCTCTCATATTTATGTATGTATTTGCACTACAAGAGTTTTTTGCAAAAACAGCACGATTAACAGTAAATCTCTTTAAAGTCTATCACTCGCTAATTTGAGATAAAATTGAGAGAGCCGAGGTCTCTCTTTGTATTGCATAAGCCCGATTGCCTTACAAAAAATTCCGTTCACGATGTCGGTTCTCTCAGAGTCTGTTCATGCCAGAGTTGCCACTTTCTGTATAATTCTACAAAATCTATATAATTGCAACAAATTTTTGAATCTGCATTTCATAATTTTTATCACAATGTTTTTTTTGAGTATTTTGAGGATTTATATAAATACCGAATACACAGTGTAAAAAATTTCAACTTTCGTCTTATTTGCGTGATTTTCCAAATATTTTAAATCAATTAAATATTTTTTTTTTGTTGGCTACTCATGGGAGTCTAACGTAATTACAACAACAAATGATTCCATTATTTACTTACGTAATGTAAGTGGCTTGGTTCTAATGCAAAAAATTCGGTTTTGGCATTAATGTGGGAAATGTGTACCACGTAGGTCATGCCAATGTTCTAGGACCTTCAATAAGGAGCATTTTCTCCAAAGACAGTATAATAGTTTTCTCATTTATCGAAAAAAGGGGTTTTAAAATCTAATTTTCAAGAGGAAAGGTAAGAGATGGGGAAAAAGTGAATATAAAAAAAATTGTTTCAGACATCAAATTCGTATCTGTTGAAATAAAGAAATTTCTTACTACCCCTGAAGAACTCATTTTTCCGACATCAGTTTCATATTTTGGAAGAACTAGATGTGATGGAGAAAAACTGAGTACTAAGAGAAAAGAGTTGATTAATTTATTTTAACGTTTTATAAAAAACTAACTTTATATTGTATAAAGTAATCAATGTGAATCATATTTTGCACTTTTCGACACATATAAATACTTCTTGCCTGAAGCATGATAAACTGATGTAAGCTAAGTTGAATCTTAATTAAGCTTGAGTTGAGATGAATTACATCAATATATTTTGAAAGAGAAACGTGAGCTAGTAGGAACTTTTGCACCAACCAGTAATGATATCGCAAGGAAGAGTTAATTAGTGATGTTTGTAGTAACAAAATCAAATAAAATTGAACTAATTTATTAAAAGATTTTTTTCTCCCATAATGAGGTGTCCTTTATTCAGACAAAACTGAATATTAATTGAAAAGCAGATTTGTAGTCATTACTTTTCTTCTAATTCTTACATTTTCTGACGCAGCGGTTAAAATAGTTTTTAGTAGTGTAAATGACAAAAAAAAAAAAATGCTAAAAAGATCAGGCTTTTGGCCGATGCTATTATTGTTTTGTTATTTTCTAAAGAATGAAAACAGCAATATGTGTATATGGAGGTGTAAATTAAATTTTAGTAATATTTGCAACTAGGTTGAAGTCAAATATCAGAATTTCGCATAAAAATACTTATATTTATACCTATGTATTTATGAAACTTTGATACATTAAAAAAAAAATAAAATACATTTGGTGATATAAAAAAAAATATATAATTTTGCAGTTTTTTTTTTAGTTCCTGTATAATCAGAATATTTTCGTATAATCTCAAACAAAATCATACAATTTTTGTATATTTTTTCATATCGAAGACGAGTGGCAACACTGGTTCATGTACTCTGTTTCTCACATATTTAAAAGCAACTAAGAGAGCTTCGTAAGGTGTACACTACACCATGCATATTATGTTCGGTGTGAGAGTGAGTAAAGACTCTCTCTTTGAGTTCGATGCAACAACAATTTTATTATATTCGCCGAGCATGCTCCCAATATAACCGTAGCCTAAAAATTAACCCATAAGAAGCGATAACCAAATTCGGAACAATAATAAATGCGATATTTAGAAAAGATCTACAGAAAATTTAATCAAAATTATCTATTTTATATTTTAGCTATCATAAACAATGATATTCCACGAAATTAAAAATGCGCCTTCTGAGCATTATATTTTTATATGTTTTAATTAAGTGTATGAATTCAAATTTGATAAGTAAGTATGTATATTTTGTTTTTAATTTGAAAACATCAAAAGTAAAAATATACAAATTTTTCGATAGGACAAAACCTCTTGCCTGGCAATGGCAAACCTCCATGGATGATAATTGCCTAAGCAAAGCTTTTCACTTCTATATTTGGATTCAGTATAAGTGCAAGCGAAGGTTCCTTCCATTCGTGTACAAAAATAAATCACACAACATGAATTTCGATGTCGGGGTTTGGTTTTTGGGTATTTTCTACGCAACTCGAATTTCGGTAATAAAAGAAGTTAATCGATTTGCAAGCTAATAGCCTCATAGGCTATTAGCTTGCAACAGCAAGAATTTGAGCTGACTTGCTTATTTCTCTTACAAACCACTTGGGCTTTATTGAAATGCTCTCTTTGTTAAATAATACTAGAGATTGCTAATCAATTTTAAATTAAAATTTTCATTAATATCCACTTAAAAAAATAGCAGCTCTCTATATTTGAAATTTGAAAGCATTTGCTGATTGAATAAATAAATCACTTAAAGACATTTGCATAAATTAATGCAAATACGAGTAAATAAAATTCACAAAATTCGTAAGTGTAATAAAATAAGTATTTATGACAATTTAATAGCTGGGCGGAACTCTTTCCTAATTCACATAGATACGTGTATTTGTGAGCAAAAATAATTTAATTTTTTAAACTGACGCTAATCAAATGTTACGAAATTATAGGTGCTTTAGGATTTAAATAACTCTTAAATATATTCAAAAATTTGATTTCTTTTCTTTCGCGAATTCATTTTATTATTAGATTTTTTTATACGTAATTAAAGCCTTAACTACAATATGTATTTTTATGTATGTGCGGGTACACTGGCGGATCCAAGGGGGTGTTTTGGGATTAAGCCCCCTCCCTCCCCTCAACCCCTTTACGGATGAAAATCCCATACCTCATTGGTCATGAGAGGAAAAAAAAAAATTTAAAGGGGCGAACAAATTAAGCCGCCCTCCCCTCTTAGGGAATCTCTGAAACCACTAGTATATGTGTGTATGTATGTAAATGAATGACTTCGTTGACAGCGATCACACCACGACACAACCGCTCACTCACTCACTCACTCATACATGCCAACTACAAAACATAACTTCAGCATGTCTTGGATCGTTGCTAAATAAATTTTTTTCTATTTTTGGCATGTGAAAAGAAAAATACAATGGCAATAAAATTGTTGCCATTTTATTGCTTTTTAATTGTTTGCAAACTGAAAACAACAAAAAGCAGCAAAGAAAAAAAATCACCACTAACTAGCCAATAATGAATAAACTTATATATTGAATTTAATTAGCGTTTTGTTTGAATGTGAATTTCCTTTTACATTTCCATTTAATTTTACACACAGACAAAACAAAAAGTCTTTCTCAGTACATGGTCGCGGCTATTGTTGTTGCTTAAAAGTTAATTAAGCAACTTAATCGACAATGCCACAACATATTCCACCGAATTCCAAAATCTGCTGACCTGACAGAATATAAAGTATTTCGTTTTATATTATTGAATGAGATTCGCTATAGTTTATAGAGATGACGAAATAGATTAAGTCGCAAATAAATGAAACTGCAGTTTGTCGCTTGAGTCTTTTGAGTGTTGAATTCAATACTTTTTCAAGGCGAATTCAATTCGAAACGAGTGCCGCACTCTCTTTTTGTTTTTCGAAGGGAATATTTCTTTTATACTGGCAAAAGATGCGTTAACAAAAACAAAATCGGGAGAACAACATAAGAAAAAACGAACTTGCTCTTTGAATTTCTTGTACTCCTTATCTCTTCGTTTTCAACTAATACTCTCTCATTTGAGTGCAATTGCACTTTTGTTGTAATAAATAAATTATGTGCGTTTGATTACTCGACTGCGTTTACGAGTAAGCAGCGACGATTTCTCTCAACTTTTTTTTCGGTCAAACGGTATTGTGCAGGGGGAGTAAAGAGCAGATGAGGTGTATTGCGAATTGTATATTGGGTATTACATGTTGATTTGTAATATATGTAAAAATATAAGAGTATAAAAATAGTACTGAATTAATTATTTATTAATGAAAATTTCAATTTGAGAACAAAATATGGCCGACGATTGTACCACGAGCGACAAATCTACGAATTCAAATTTAAATAACGGTAATTTCTTTTTATATTAAGTTCAATTTAAGAGAGCGAAAGAGACGAATTTACCGCAGTGATGGAGTTGTGAAATTGTACCTAAATGAGTGAATGCCTTGTAAACTTGTAAAGTGTGTCAAACTTGTCAAAATTTATCTGAAATTTGACAATAAGTCTACGTGTTTATACAGTTAACAAGGTTTACGAGCTTTTTACAATTTTATAGGAATTCGACTAATTTTAAATACTTCATTGGTTTCATCGTTTTTGTAAGAAATTTTATTTTCATTTAAAGGTTAACAATTAAAAAAAGTAGACAAACAACAAAACATATAAAAGCTACGTGTTTTATAATTATTGTAATTTTTTAAATAAATTTTTTCCTTGTATTCAACAAAATATGTAAAATTATATGTATTGAACTTACAGCAGTTGGTTACTTTGTATCTAACTAACTTTAGGTTAAATTATAGCAGCACATACATATACATATGTACAGTGAGTCACAAAATTAATCACAACAAATTATTTTTTTAGGTCACCATAAATCGGAAAGTAGAAGCGGAAAAAATATTTTACTTATATAGATGAATTGGTCATGAAAATTCCGGAAAAAATTAGCGGAAAAAATATTTTACTCATCTAGATGAATTAGTCATGAAAATTCCGGAATTTTAGTCATAATTTTCGGGTTTTCAAAATTGTTCATTAAAAATTCGTCTCAAAATTTAAAGCTCTAATATTATCTCTATATATAAAAGTGAGTCGTTCGTTTGAGAGCGATGAACTCAAAATCTAACCATCCTATTGAGGTGAAACTTACAAAATGTAGTTGGTAAGAGGCCGAAACAAGGATTGGAAAAGTGGACCGAGATTATACTGGAGTGTGAGTTCTTAATATCAAGTGGGCGTGACATCTCCCATACAACCTGAATATACATGACGAGATATCTCAGGAACTATTATTATGAAGTAAGAAGTGCACGTAAATCAAAAGTTTTCAAGTTGTCCTTTAGATGACGCTGAACACCAAAATTTCAAAATTCTTACTACAGCTTCTTCTTACTAAGCTTTCCAATTGTATTGCCATTCTACTGTGAATGGATGGCTCGAGGTGCTTTTTTTTGTCATAAAATTACGCATTACCTAAACTTTGTCAGCAAATTGTACAGCAGAGCTAGTTGTTTATACAAAAATTAAATAAAGTTTATAAAAAGTTTTAACCAGAATATTTTTACTTAATTTCTAAAAACTTTTAATGACTGATCCTCTTCCGGCCCCAATGAACGTTATTCGATTTAAAAATATATTTTAGTATTATGTTTCCCATTACAAACAGCAATAACAGAGCTGTGACTTGACGCTGATCTATACGGTACTTCGACAAGTTAAATTTAAGAAAAAGTTTTTTTTTAATTTTTTTTTTTTTTGGCCTAATTACAAATTGTACCTAGAAAGTGCCAATTGTACTTAATATACTTTGTATTTTGAAAAATTCGGAAAATGGTACAATTGTACTTACTTTCCCATCACTGATTTACCGGGCGAATACTGCCTTCTCTTTCGTTTTTTTTATATGAAGTTTTCACGCTCTCAATTTCAGAGAACGAACTGCACTCTCTTTTTTTTTCATATGTAATTTTTCGCTCTCTCTTAAATTGAGAGCGTAAAAACTCGGCCGATGAATTCGCCTTTACTTTATTTCTACTTGTATTGCTCTCCTTCAAGGTTTGCTTCTTGCGTTCAATCTTTCACACAGTCAACGCATATTTTTTTTAAAAAATACCATAATTATTTTTATGTAAAATTTTACAAATTCTCAGCACACATTGAGCATCGTTATATTATTTACGATTCAAAAAAAAAAAAAAAACGAAAGAAATAAAGCAAATAAAAGAAACCACAAATGTCAGCCAGCTACTTTTCAACTTCACATGTCATTAACTTTTAGCCACTAAAACCATCATGACACTTGTTGGTGGTCTATGTTGTCGACGACAAATAACAGATGAAGAAACAACAAATATAAAAGCAACAGAGCATACCAACAACATCTCCAACAATTTACAATCACAAGTATTCGTACATATGTTTAAATTAAATTTAAGCTTCCATATTATTGTTAAAGAATTTTTAAGTTGTTAAAACAAGAAGACAAGACACAGAGATGACAAAGAAGATGAGGTACGAATGCTAAGTACTAAAGCCATAAAAATCACACATTATTATAAATGTTATATCCACCCTCCGCACAATAAAAAAAACGAACAGCCAGCAACAGCAACAACTAACAACCAACGTTGAATAGAGTTGAACAGAGTAAAAGCAAAAATAATATTTGATTTGTTAAGCGAATATTACTTATTCATATGTATGTATGTAAGTCAATGTGAATATGTGGGAATGTGAAAATTTATGTTGGAAAGGTTGATGTGTGATGCTTAATGCATCACCAAACAAGTTGATATATGTGCACAACTGTGAAGAGGTAAGTAGTAAGCCATGCATCAGTCGAAGTTGAAGTATGACAATTTTAAGCTGCTTGCAAATGTGAGTGCAATCTCTGGAATCCGTCTCAGCCAAATAGGATTTTTGAAACAAATAAGACCTACAACAAAAATGCCAAGGAACTATGTAAATAACGTTGAATGTAGGAAAAGTTTTACAAATATGATAACGAAAATTTCAAAAATTTTTAAATTTTATTTTCTTCTTTTTTTTCTTCTGTAATTATATAAAATCCCACCAAATACAAATGGCAAAAAAGGCGCAAACTAAATGAAAACTTTTGATGAAACTAGCGCCTCTTCAGCATCATTATCGACATTGTCGCACAAAAATCAGCTTAATTAAAACCGAAAACGCATTTTCAAACGCGAACAACAACAATAACAAGAACAACAAAAGCAACTAGTCGAGTAGACGTTGATGATACTGAAGAACGTGCAGCAGCACCCAACCAGCAGAGCATAATGACGCCGACTTAAAGCACACACGCACAAACTCACGCATAAATGCACACAACAAGCTCAGAACGCTGAATGCGCAACAAAGCAAACGTGGATGCGTTGCGCATGCGTACATGTCAATACAAATCCAATGTAACGTATGTCAACTTGTTCGTTGTGCGTTCGTCGTTCGTCGCGTCGCGTCGCGTCGCGCTCGGAGTTCGTTGGTTTGTTCATTGGCTGAATGCTTTTGCATTTATTTTTATATGTGTTTTCTTTTTTTTTATAATTCTTTAGTTTTTAAACAGCTTAAATAACAAACCACAAACAACAAACAACAAGAACAAAAACCACAACAACAGCAACAATAGCCAGCAACAACATTAGTGACAGTAACAAGAATTAAAACAGCAACAACAGCAACAACAACTGCCACAAATTCTCTAGAGGTTTTCACTTTCAGTTTCATTTTCAATTCATATTAAATGCGCATTAATTGTTGTTGCTTTCTGTAGGGAACCAGCATTAAAAATAGCTCTCTTTTCTGCTGTTTGTTGTTGTTGTTTCTTGTTTCCTGAGCTGAGAGTGAAGGCGCGTGCAATCGCGCACTTTTCTTATTTCGGTTTTTATTTTTTATTTTTTTTTTATTTTTTTTTTTGTATATTTTTGCTTTTATTTTAATTGCTCGCAATGTTAACTTGAGTTGCGTATTTAATGAAATACATTTGTGGTTCAGTTTCTTCTTCTTCGTTTACTCCTTTTTGTTGCATTTGTTGTTCTTGTCGCTGTCGCTGTTGCTGTTGCTGTTGTTTTTGTTATAGTTGTAGATGTTGCCTTCTTTGTCACAAAAAACATTGCAATGCGTCCTCGAAATAATTCATTAACACTTTGTCTTTCAATTCGTGTTCATGTGTTCCTACATACATACATATACACATGTGTATGTATATGTGTGTTTGCTTGTAATGTTATGGTTCTTGTCGTTGCAACATCATCCTGTCCTTAGTGTTTCATTGCGGCATTGTTGTGCACTCGTAGTTACTAAGTACTTTTTGCTGTAACGCTCAAATGAATGCGTGTGTTCTTGTAACACATCATTGCAATGAACAATAATTTCTATGCAAGTTGCATAGTCTTTACAGAAAATAATCGCATACCTAATTTAGTTTAAAACTTACAAGATTGGAATGATTTCTGTGCACTAACTTAACACTGGGCAATGTTCTTTACAGCTGAATGTGACAAGCTCACAAGTGAATAAGTTCATATTTCTCTGATTGAAGCCGGTACACAGCCTCCTCTTGGCTTCTTCTGGGTAGAGATTTGAGACCCGCCAGAGAACGGACTAACGTGAGCGATGATTTCTTTTTACCTTCAATCAATTATTGAGCGTTTGATTTGGAGCTATACTCTTACTATTATGGCACACCAGCCCATGAAGGGCCTAAAATGAGATTTTCGCATTCATTTCTGTTGTATAAACGATTGGAGGAGACTTATGGCTGGTTTTCACTATGTCATATTCCCTGTCAAAGAGAGAAAAAGAGAGAATTTCCCATATAAAATTACCAACATGTTGAGCATAGTGGAAGCCAGGCATTACACTTTTATACCGAATTCGAATGACGAAGAGAAAATAGTGTGGAAATTTTCGGTGTATGGGTAAACTTCAAAAATGTGTTAAATGTAAATAACTGTGTTGTTCTATGTTCCTCTATCGCTCAGACTGCTGCGCGGCATCAAAGTGCTACTCTCAACAACTAAGAGAAGAGAGAAATATGAAAATAAAAATACCAGCGAAGTTTGTATGTATATGAGAGAGCACTTCAGATTGACTCCGTATGTTTCGCTCAATTTACTTACGCATATACATCAGTGATGAAAAAGTAGGTACAATTGTACCTTTTTCCGACTTTTTCGAACTACAAGGTACATTAGATACAATTGACACATTTTAGGTACAATTTGTCATTAGCAAAAAAAAAAAAAAATTGTAATAATTACCTACTTAAATTTAACTTGGCTGTACTGTATTGCTTAACTTTAAAGCTCACAGCTCTGATATTGCTGTTCATGAAGGCAAAAATTTTGAAAAAATAATTTTCTAACACGAATAAATTTAATGGTGCCAAAAAATTGTCATAAGAAGATTTTTGAAATTTAGCAAAAATGTAAACTTCTTATGACTTTAAACCTACTTATAAACAGTATCCGATTTCAATAATTATTTTTCCATTGTGTATGTTTGCTTTTAAAAACAGTAATAAAAGCTCTGAGCTTTGAAACAAATCTTAGCTGCAAATTTTTGAAAAATCGAAAATTGTGATGAAAATTCCTGAACTTTCATGACCAATATTATCAGATTCAAAAATTTGTTTCCTCTTGTGTTCATCTAAGTGACTAAAAACTTTCCTCCTCTCTTAGTTTCCGATTTGTCGTGCCCTAAAATGTAATAATTTATTATCAATTTTTTTGACTCTGTATATCCTAATTAATATATAAAAATATCGTTTTCATGTTTTGTTTCCTTTTTTTATTTGTTAACTTTTAAATGGAAATTTAATTTCTTACAAAAGCAATGAACCAATAAAGTATACCATTTTAGGTACAATCATGCTCATTTAGGTACAAATTTTTTGGTACATTAGGGACAATTTGAAATTTGCAAATTTCATCCCTGATATACATACGTCATACACGACAAAAAACCGAAAACAAAATACGTATGTATATCTATTCGGGAGAGAATGATGTTGATGTTAAACGTGTGGAAATCGACTATTGCATACAAGCAGAGAAGTTGACGTAAGCTCTCTCTCTCTCTCTCTGAGTATTGTCTCATGTGCTCTATGGTAATGTAGTAAATGCCAAAATCACCACAACAACAACGAAGAAAGATGAGAAACAACAAACGGCGAGAATATCAACATTATTTCAATCCAAAACACAGGCTTTTGACAGCCGCCATTTATGTCAGCTGATTTTGAAGTATGAACTTAAGAATATAAATTATACAAAACGAATCTCCTGCATACCTTGAACGCATCCATAGTTTCTTAAAAATTATAAACCAAACTCTTAACCCTTTACTCTTAAATAAAATAAAATATTCTACAGAATATCGTTTTCGATAAGCAAAATAAATTTTAGCATTATGAGAAAAATCCAATTGATGTCAATCGAATCTTTTACGGAATCATAATAATCATAAAAACAGTTTTTGAATCTCCATTAAACTTTAAATACATAAACTGAGCAAACCACTGCATATTTATACAACGTCCTAATATAGTAAATAAACACGTACAGTATAAAATTTCATGCATGTCATCTTCAATACACTTTCATGTCCATCAAGTGTAAAATTTCTTCGTTAACAAATTTTTCAAAAATAAATTTTCTTCCACAGAACAGTAAGAAAAATTTCGTTTAGGGATAGAGCCAGGGTTATGTGAATATTCCATGCTTGCAGTGAATGTGAGTAGAATGAAATTTGATACTTTTTCATGTTTAATGAAACATATGCACAAATTTACTAACTTGTGAGCGAGCAGGCGCAGCCGTAGTTTTGTTAACATATATTAATTACCAAAAAACAAAAAGCAAAAAAAAAAAGAAAAAAAAACGAACGAAAGCAAAAATACACGGGTAATATAAACGATAAAAAAAGGGACTGTTATTTGCCTGAGATAGTACCAAAAAAAAAACAAAAAATCGAGAAGTAGATTCGAAAGAAGTAGCAAATCTCAGCTGCTAAAGATTTTTTAAAATGCAAAGCAAAAACGAAAAAAAAGAAATATATATATTAAAAATTAACAAGAAACACCAGAATGAAAGAAATATTCCATATTTAAAGAAAATACATAAATTTATTTTAATGAAATTAAAGAAAAAGAATTAATTGCATATATAAAATTTTATGATTTCTGAGAGGCCAACACCCAAAGCCAATGCGAAGCGCATATATTTACGGATAGAGGGACGGACGGAAGATTCGCAATTTTGTCAAGTCTAAAGTGTAAAACAGTTATCTTTTAATCGGCTTTGCTCGCTCGCTGCTGCTGTTTCTCCTTTTTAACACAAATAGTTGCCCAAAAATTACTTCCTTTCAGCTTTGACAGTTTTTCGATTGTTGTTGTTGTTGTTGTTGCTGTTTCGTTTCATTTCTGTTTTGTTGTATTCTTCAATGCTTTTGTGGCTAATAAAAAACTCCAAATTAAAATGTTCTTTCAACTACGAACTTTCTGCAATAAATCGAATACAATAACAACAGCAACAATTGCTGCAACACAGTTCCATACATGCCCATACATACATACATACAAACGCAGCCAACTTCTACATCAACTACATATTGTTGTTGTTGAAAATGTGCGAGAAAAAATATCAGCACTGCTGCATTTGCCGTTGGTCGTTGGTTTTGTAGTTGTTGTTGTTGTTCTTGTAGTAGTTGTTGCTGTTTCCGCACCAAAAAGACATTTGTCATGTCATTTGTAGCAACACTCTTTTACAATAACAGCGAATGAAAATTAGTATGTGTATATATGTGTGTGTGTGTGTGTAAAGGTTTATTTAATGGCAATATCAAAATCAAAAGATCAGCAACAAAGTTGGTGGTACTGCTGATGCTTGGTGCTTGCTGTTTCTGGTTATGGCATGGCAGAGTTGCCTTCTTTTATTTTAATTTTTTTCCTTTTTATTGCATTCACCACAACAACAACAACGACGAGAGATGAGAAACACGCATATATCAACATTATTTCAAGCCAAACCACCGCCATCACGAAGAAAAAAAATAAAATAAAAATATTTGTAAGCAGCACTCTTTTTTTTTTTTGTTGTTACTCACGCAGCTAAAGAATTTGTTGCTTTTTTTTGGCAAATACAACAATATTCACACACACCTTTATTTACTTTATTGCTGCTGCTTGCTCTGATTTTGCGGTACGTGTTCTTTACAATTGTACGATTCTGGATGCATGTATGTATATGTGTGTCACACTACATTGTTGGCAACACTGGTGTGGTTAAATATTTTTTTTTTTTTTTAGTTTAGTTTAGTTTGTGGCGATATCAGTTCACAAATTAACAATCAACTGCAATAAATGTTGTCGATTGTTTATTACGATTAATCGCCAAAAGGTTGTGCCTAAGAATGCTATAAGGATTTTGATTTACACTCAAAAGAAAAATGTTTCCATAAGTAGATTAATTTCTAAAAGAATGAGTAACTTTAATTTCGCATAAACTTTTACTTAAATCAATGATTTTTTGATGAACTATTGTAAATTAAAATCGCTTATATGCAGGGAACTAAATTAAATTGATTTGTTGTTGTAAAAGCACTTACACATATGCTGAGCATTTCTCATCTCTCTTCTCTGCCTATACGAAAGTGCAAGGCAGCATCACTTTCGCATGCTTTGTTGGTCTTCAACGTAGATTTTGTTGTTGTCTAACGTTTGATTTTTTGTTCCTTTATAATAGTAAAGTTTATATGTATTGGTGTTTGCACTTCAATAAGAAAGTTTTGGGCACCCCCGCTTTCGAGTAAAGTGCTAGGTAAACAAAACTAATTTACAATAACAAAATATACGGTTTTTGTTTTTACACTTTCTTTACATGTTTATTTTGGTTTTGAGTCTTGACTAAAATATTTGTTACACTGCTACTCTGAGTAAGAGAGAAAATCAGTGTTGCCTACTTATTAATTTATCAGATAATAAAAAATTGAAAACAAAATTTTTTTGCTAGCGCATTAGATTGGCAACATTGTTCGGAGAGAATAAAAAAGACTTGATTGAAATTCGCCCAGAGTGCATTATCTCTGCTTTAGATGCGCTCACTCTCTATCAGTGTTGCCACTTACTGTATAATTATACAAAATCTGTATAATTTCAACAGGTTTTGTATCTTTTTTGTTTAGATTTTTATTTGGCAGATTTCTGTATAATTTGACTCATATCAATTTTGTATTATTAGGTTTTGAATAAAAAAAAAATTTCACGTTTTATGCAAGAGTATATTGCTGTTGTCGTTAAGCTTTAAATTATTTTTAAATTAAGTCCGAAGTAAATAAAATAAAGAGTGTTATTCCCTTTATTAACACTTAACATTTTGAGAGTATTTTCCAACAAGTGAGTCATTTCCGTATATTTTATCCTTTAACCCTCCGAAATATGCGAAAGGCACTATGGACAATGAAAAAATCAAATTTATTTTACTTGCATGTTATATAAATGAATTTTATTGAATGTCCAAAAACGCAATATCCTCATATATTTCTATGAAAATACATAGGGGTCTGGCCAGACCACATGTGCCAAACCAAAGGTACATATTCTACGCACACAATTAATATCACGCCAAAAATTAAAGGTCGATGAATTATTGGGTGAATCACCGTACAATTGATGAATCTTAGCTGAGTTTGAGTTGGAATGAGCTATTTTAATATCTTTTGAACTAGAAAGTAGTTGAGTAGGAACTTTTGAACTAACAAACAATGATCCGGTTGTGGAAATAATATCGCAGGTACGAATGTCAAGTGGTGATATTTTTAGGAACAACGACAAGAAGCAATGATAAGATGAGTAGAAACTGACTAAAAAACAAACAACAAATTTTTTAAATCTAAAATTTCCCCTTTTTTTCAAAATCAAAAATAGTTTCGACTTTTTTCAAACAGGAACGTTTTTTTTCGGGTCAAAAGAAAGTTTAGAGGTTTTCTTTTCAGTGTTTTGAGGTCCAAAAACGGACTGAGACTTTTTTATCTATCAAAATGAACGTCTAGTAAATCAAAACACTCATGACTTAGTAAACTTCAATTTTCAAATTTAAAATTTGGAAGAAATTTTGAATTTTTTGAATTTTCCTTTTTTCAAAAGATTGAATAAACATCTGTAAATACAATAGGTGATTAGTTATATGGATTCGAAACAGGAACTGCTTGACCAAAGTGTCGAAATTCTACCGACCGATCTTGTTCAAATTTGGTGTGATAACTACCACCCTATAGAACTAAAAACAAATAGCATAGACAGAAATTATAAATACAATTTTTCTTTTTTTAATAGTTTCTGTTTAATTTGATTTTTTCTTTTTATTGTATAATATCAAATAAAATTATACAGTTTTCATATATTTCTTTATTGACCAGGTGGCAACACTGCTCTCTAAGGTAAAATTTCACTCGTTTACTCTCTATGGTAAAATCTCTCTCTTATACTCTTTTATCCCGTTACCCAGCAATTTACTCGAACGAGTTAATAGGGGTATTGTATTTTATTATACAGGGTGATTCGTTAAACGTTTGAGTATTAATTTCCGATAAAAAAAAAAAACAGTTTCGTAAACCAAATCGAATCCATGAAGAACTCATTGCAAACATTTTCGCTGGTGTGTGTTTAGTTAATGCTTTCGCAACTTTTAATAAATTCAATTTAAAATTTTTGATATTTTTTTCTTACTCATTCACATTTTTTCGCAATTATTTTTTTAAATTTTTTTGCGATTGTGTAAAGTGGGAGTTGCAGCGCTGTTGCTATAGCGACAGTGAAAAATTAACTTGATTTAATTTGTGAAATTGCTTTGTGATAAACAAAAGAGTTAAGCAACGAGAGCTGGGTTTTAAAGTGTTATGCAGAGTTTTTGTTGTTGATGTTGGTCAGCAGCGTTGGCTTTTTTTTAATAATAATTAAATTAAGCGAAGAAAACAAAATTCATTTTCCGTTTATTTTTTGCAGTAACATAAAAAAGTTTCACACACACACAAAATTAAAATCGCAGTAACTTTAAACTTAAATTGAAAATAAATAGTGAAACTTTCGAATTGAATTTCTTGTAATTGCATACATACAAGCGTACTACACTTTCAACTTTAACTTCATTACAACCTTACACTAAAAATAAATAAAAAATAAAACAGAAACTGCAAAGAAAGAAAAACCAGAATATGTAAGCCAACCAAAGTCAGCTCAATTTCTGTGCAACACCAACAACAACAAACAAAAAGTATACATTATACTACAAGGTTGATTGGTTGGTGTTGCATGTTCAACGCCACCAGCACCACCATTACAAGCAATTACCATAACTCTTTATGGTTACATACTCGTACTTGTACTCGCACCAATATAGTCGCTTTTTGTACGGAGAGAAACAAAAACTCATGCATATAGACGTAGTGCGGTAACAGCAATTTCAATTGCAACCGAGAGACCCTATGAAGCAACCAAAAATGAAAAAAAAAAAAAAAAAAAAAAAAACATATATATATACTTGCAAACATAAAGTTTGCCAATGCATTAAATGATTTTTCAAAAATCCAATTCGAATGTAAAAACGAAAAAAAACGAACGTAAGAACAAACGAAAGAATGAATTCTTTATGCCCAAGTTAAAAAAAAAACAAAAAAAGTAAAATAAGGAACAAGTTACATACAGTGGGCATAAGAGCAATGGAAGCAACAACAACAACACAGAGCAGTTCAAGTCCACGAATATAACGAAAAAGAAAGAAATCGAAGCATTTTCAGATTGATTCACGCCAAATGCAATTTCTACGTGTGTGTGTGTGTGTGTCTGTGCGTTCACATTCATGCCACTAACCACCAATCAACAATAACAACAACAACAATTTTCCGAAGGCAGCCACACCAGCAACAGAAACTTTAGTGTTATTATTATTTTCAGTTTTTGTTGTTGCTATTATAGCAGAATCAGCGAATGTGTCATTAATGTGCTGCACGTTCTGCATGTTGTTGTTCTGTGCTGTTGTTGTTGTTGTAGCTCGTACATACTATTTACGTATTGATGTTCTTATTTTTGTTTAAATTCTCGGTTTTAGTTTTTTCTTAATTTTCTTTTTCTTTTTTTTTTGCCTTTGCTTCACTTTGAAAAATAAACTACCAACAAAAAGCCACGTTTGTTGTTGCTGTTGTGACCTATTAACATGAAGCTTTTAATTTGCTCTTTTTTTCATTTGTTCGTTTTTTTTCTTTCTCTCTCGTTTTTTTTTTTTTGTTTTGAAAATGTTCAAGCTCTCTTTTTTTAGTTCAAAACTTCAAGTTCGTCTCCATTTTCGAGGCTTCGGCATATGCTACAACAAAAAAGTACATAACCAAAAAAAAATGTTGGGGAATTTTTGCACATAAACAAAAAAAAGCAACAACGCAAAATTAACGCGCTATAGCAATTGATTTTTTTTTTTTTTGCCAACATTTCATTGTATGTTTGAATAAATTTTTTTGCTTGCATTTTTTGTAATAAACAAAAATATTTCTGCAATTTCTTTCTGCGTTGTTTTTTCTGCTAACTATGCAGTTTTTTTGGCATAGCAGTTTTTGTTATTGTTGCTGCTGTACAGCAATCTCATTGCTCTTTTTTTCTCCCTCTCTCTCTCTCTCCCTTTGACTCTCTCTTCCTTTTTTCCTCTCTCTACTGCACAATATACGCTATTGACCTTAATCAATAATTTATGATTTACAATGTAGTAATTTTTGATTTGCTTGATTTAATATATAGCTGTATCTTTTGTGCAGTTGTTGTTGCTGTTATTGTATTAACTACTACTTATTATCAGTCGTAAACTGAAAGAAGAAGTTTGCTGAGTAAGTATATATTTAAATTGTATGGCTTGAAAATGCAAAAAAAAAAAATATTAAATGAGTTCCCAGAAATTGTTGATGTGTAAAATCTGAACAAGTGAAAAATTATTTATGTAGGTAGGTATATATAAAAATTTGAATACAAATAGCACTATGCAACAATATATGGGGTCCAGCTTAACGACTATGATAGGTGAAAAGTACTTGACCTAACAATAAAAACCTTATATAGGATTTTGCCAAGAGTCGTGGTTGGGCGTTCGGTACAGCCCGTTGAAGTTAGCCGGTTTTTGTGCTCATGCATTGGAGTTTTCTGCGCTTTTAGCATAAAACCGTGCAATTCTCGATGTTTACGTCTGAGCATCTATTAAAGGAAAAGGTGTGAGAAAAGTTTTTGCCTAACCTTGCAAAGTCATATATCTTCTTCCAATTGGTTTTCTTTGTCTAAAATAGTAAGTTTACTCAAAAACTGGCATTTGGAGTAGAAATTGGATGTGGATATGTGAGAACAAAATGGTTATTTTTGAATAAAAACTAGGGCCTCAAAACATGACAAAGCCTTAAATCCATCCATTTTTGCGATATTGAATGAAAACCGACGAAAAAACGAATTTGAACGTATTTTACTAAAACAAAAAAAGCGAAACAAAATATATTAATTTTTTTAAAAAGAAAAACATAAATTATAAATATTTCGAAAAATTGTTATGTTCTCATTATAACAAAATTATATATGGCAACTCTGATATGAGCAGAGCAATTTTTTTTAATATCTTTTTAGACTTCTCTTTATAAGGTTGCGCTTTATATTGTGAGTAAGCTCGGCGAGCATTATGAAATTGTTGTTGCACCGAACACAAAGAGAGTCTACTCACTCTCATACCGACCGAACACGATATGCTCGATGTAAGAAGACAAAAGAGAACCAAACTACTCGTTGGTTTTTGTTTTCTTTTTTTACCTGTATCAGAGATGATGAATAAATTTTTCGATTCTGTACCAAAAATAAAAAAAAAATGTACCAAAAGAGCACAGTTGTACCAAAAATATCATCACTGGTCTGTGTATGCAGATAATTCATTAGATAATATTGAGA
Organism: Toxonevra muliebris; assembly: GCA_963691655.1. Lineage (NCBI taxonomy): Eukaryota > Metazoa > Arthropoda > Insecta > Diptera > Pallopteridae > Toxonevra > Toxonevra muliebris. The sequence goes on from OY829329.1 coordinate 74,288,579, forward strand.
GATGCCGTTACTTATTTCTCATCTCTCTCTATGTCATTTATTATTTTATTCCCTTTTAATCGCTGCTTTTTACTGCTTTTTACTCTCCATTGAGCGAAAAAGCTTCCGTCGCTAATATTTTAGAATTGGCCGATTTCAAATTTTGGCCGAACCTATTTGTCAAGCTTTTTAAATTATCAGTTTAATAGTCAAAACTTTTTTTGAAACCGCATCCAATACTATGTACAAGGATCGGCCGGAAAATCTTTTCGCATCCAAATTTCTTTTTGAATAAAGGTTCAAAATTTTCTTCTAAAAAGTTGGGATTACTGATGTTGATTCTTTTTTTTTTACGCAATATGTGCTCATAGGGTGGTGTACCCCAAAGATAACACCAACAACCTGACCAATGACATTTTATGCGTTCATTCCTTTTATTTCTTTTCGATTTTGGCTTGAAACAGAAAACAAATTAAGCTACTCAATTTTCATAAAATTTCCATTTTGACATTTTAATTATTCATCAAACATAATAGCAACAACAAAAGCAAAAAGTCGGCAGCAAAGAAAAACGACCAAAACAATAAAACAACTTAGACAAAAAACAAAAAAAAACTAAAGATTCGAAAAACAATTAACATTAAATTAAAATAGACTGTGAAGAAATACATACCCCTGAGTGTTTTTTGGCGTTTTTTCTTTTTATTTCGTTTTTGGTACATAGTTGATAAATTTATGAAAACTACAACAACAATAAAAACAGAAATATATGTAAACCTGCAAAACAATTAAGCTTAAGTTTTGTATGGTTTTTTTATTTTTTTTAAAGCTATTTTTGTATTTAATTCAAATGGTGCGAACATCCTCACCATTTTAAAAGTTACAACAAAAACTAAACATTTTTAAGCCTATTTTGTTTTCATGTTTTTCTTTAAGTGTATGTAGCTATACAAAGTTGGTGTATATCTGTATGTGTAATGGTAATAATAATAAATTCAAAAAAATCCATGGTCAGCAGCAATATTCTCTATTGCTGTTGTGATTCATATTAAAAATTTTCGTTTTCTTTAGCTTTTTCACTTCATTTGATGTCAAGCTTGTCTCACGTTTAACACTCCGACAGTTTTTTTTTAACTTTTGAATTTTTTTTTCCATTTTTTGTGGTTGTTGCTGCCTTTTTTTTGATGGATTTGAAGCGATTATTGGTATTTTGTTTTGTTAAATTTAATGTTACTGCATTCTTTATTGTTGTTACAACAGCAACAATAACAAAAGCAATAATAATAGTAGGTAATAGTGGATAAACATTATTAACACAAAAATATGCTAAGTGCGTTGTTATGTTACTTAACATAAATTACACAGGGCAGAGTAATTAAACTTTTTTTCCAAATGATGGAATAGAGATTTCCTACATATATTTGTTTTTTGAACCCGAGTCGAAATGCAATATTTTGCTATCACTTAAACCAAAAGTACGAAAAAAGTCCACTTTTGGGCAGTTTCTGCAGTCTATAAACTAGTAGCACTATGGTATTTTCTTTTTGTCCCACACTAGCTCAGTTTTTTTTATCAGATCCTTAAAATCAACAGAATTATGGAAAATTTCAAATAGTAAAGCTAATAAATATATAAAGAAAACCCAAAATCGGCATTTTATATTTCAAGGTTAAGGTTTTCCCCAATATTTTAAAGAAAAATATTACCATTTTCTAGCGAAACTAGTAAAAGAAACTGTAAAATTGAAACTATATAGAGAAAATATATTATTTGCTTTTAAATTTCAACGGCAACCCTGGGTATATTTAAATTAAAAGAAAGTTCCCTTTGAGTTATTTCAAATTAAAAATAAAATATAATCATAAAATCTTGTATCAAATTAAAGAGTGATTGACTTCAGAGAGATTTACTGTTATTGTTAGTCGTGTTGTTTTTGCAAAAAATTCTTTCAGATCAAGTACATAAAAAAATATGAGAGAGAGAGAGAGACTGGTGTATGTGTTGTTCTTGCAAGAGATGACTTTGCTTTTTCGCTTTTTTTTGTAGGTACCTCAGTGATGATATTTTTGGTACACAATTGTGCTATTTTGGTACAAACCAAAAAGTACAATGGAATTTTGGTACATTTGTCATAAGTAATATTCCTAAGTTACCAAATCTGAATTCGTTCATATAATAAAAAATAAAATTTTTTTTTTTTTAAACCCACCGAAAATTTTTTGGTTAAATGACTCATGAAAAAAAGGGCTTATAATTCATGCAGTTTATGAGATATCCTAATGTTAAGTCAAAATTTTTCTTTTTTTTTTCCTCCTTTTTTTATAAAGCCAAAATGAGAAGAAATAACCGCAATAGAAAGATTCAAACGAAATATGCAAGAGGATAATTCTGGGTCATTTAATACCATATTTAAATTTAATGGATTTCAGCACACGAATTTTGCAATTTTTAGTACTGTCCTTTAATTCTGTATTTATGTATTTTCCTACATAAAATGACAATTTGTGACGGAAAATAGCTCAAATATTTTGGTGTATGGTGAATAAAAAAATCATAAAATAAACCAAGTCACAAGGAAAAATCTATTTTCTAAAGAAAGTTCATTCAAAAATTTTTGGTATTTTTTGAAAAAGAAAAGAAAATTGAACTCAGAAAGTAAATCTCTAATGGCAAAAAAAAAAAAAAATACATAAGCTTGAAGCTTCATTATTTTTCAAATTAAGAGTAAGAAATTTGTCTTCATTTGCTACAGTTTAATTTATTTTTGTAATTTAGAAAAAAAAGAAGAAAAAAATTTAATTCAAAAAGTAGATAAGCTAGGAAAGAATTAGCTTCCTGTACTTGTATATAGTTTGAACCTTTCAATTGAAAGTTAGGGGGAATTTTCTTTCTTCTTCCATTTGTCTTTGTATTTTTAATATATTTAAAAGAAAAGGGTCCAAAAAGTCCAAATTTGTTGTCTTTACATTATTATTACTTTTGACCACAGAAATATCCATGGCTACAGGCAAGAGAATTCATATCAAGGAAAAAAATGCATCATGTGTAATTCATCACACCTCGGTGGCCTGGTGAATGAGTACTAGACTGGAGTCCCTTGTTGGAGGACATCGCTTGTTGTAGGACAATATCATATTCGGAGCGCCATAAAACTTCTGAAAACTACATAAGTAAAGCTAAATGAATTTATTGCTTCAAAGTCGTGGGTGGACTCGGCAACCTAAACAGCAAAAAGCCTTGAAGTAAGATTTGGTTGTTTTGTAGCTAAGCATATCTTACTATTCGCGGTGATAGGTTAGGTTAGAGTGACTGCCGTATAGTGGGATATATGTACTAAAACCTTCGCGGTGATAGATCATTAAAAATTGTTGGTACATTTTTGAATGGTTTGGTACTTTTTTTGTTTTATATTCAGTACAAAATCGAAAAATTCATTTATCATCCCTAATGTGAATCGGTTTTATGCAATACAAGCAGAGACGTCGGCTCTCTTATTCTCATCTCAAATTAGCGAGTGATTGGCTTCAAAAGAATTTACTGTTATTCTTAGTCATGTTGTTTTTGCAAAAAATTATTTTGGTGCAAATATATACATAAATATTGAAAAGAGAGAGAGAGAGAGAGAGCGCAGTTTGTGTTGTTATTGCAAGAGTTGACTTTGTTTGTTTATTCGCTCTTTTGTTTATTGCATATACTTGAATAGCACAACCGAAAGCAAATTTCCTCTGTTTCCGTGTTTTTCCCCACCACTTCTCTTTAGTTTTTAAAGTTTCACTTTAAAAATATTGCGTTTTGGATTAGCATTTGTCGAAATTCTGACCTAATAGAAAAATTCCCAATTCCCAATTCGGACTCAGTATACAAGTATACATTAGAACATTACTTGTTTTCAATCATCCCATACCTCGCAGGCCTGTGTAATTGTGCTTGCTTCATTAAGCTGAAAAGTTTGACCAACTCTGACGTTGAATTTATTCTTTTTTTTCGCGCATTTCAAATTCAATTATGCTCAAGGGCTAAAAGCAACGCCTACTTAACGCTCCACTCCATTCCACTGCTACATGGGGTGGGTCGATTTGTAATGTATTTATTAAATTAAGGAATAACAAGGCAAGAGTGTAACCTATGGCCTATGGTCATTAACCTATTTTCACTTAACATTAACAACATCAATATTTTCTAATTGCTCCCCAGTGGTATTTAGGAAGCAGCTTTTAATAAACTATTCACGCTTAGTTTTCATTAGAATCATCTATCTAAATATTTTATGTATGCCCACATTTATGCGTATGTGAAACTGCTGCTTAAATTAATTAAGTTTTTGGAATGTCAATCATCTTTGTGTGAAAGTAGGTAAAATAAAAAACCGCCTACTTTTACATATCGCATTTCATGCAAACATATAACTTTAAATCTTAATTTTAAGCATGTGGGTATGACGGATTTCACTTTTAACTTGAAAACTTATTTGCTTACATGTATTTGTTATTGTAACGGATTTAACCTCTTTTAATTTTTAAATGTGGATATGTTTTTACACTTATTTCGAAAACTAAACATGGTTTAAAATAGAAGCCACTACTATTTTCGGAATCAGCACAAACATTTATTTTAGAAAATTAAGTTTTAGTTTCTTGATAAGTTTTGTAAAATATTGCAATTAACCTAGTGGATCCCTAGTGGAACAAAAATAAATACTAACATATTTTTTTTTTAATATTTTGCCAACACTTCTTTGTAGCACACTTTACGAGTATTTGCCAATAAAACTTTCTCTAATAAAGATAAAGATGATAATTTTTTTTTGATTTTTTTCTATTGTATAACAATAAATGAAACAATAGGACATAAATTGTTTGCTTTTTTGAGGTAATCTCTTCACAAATATTTTATTAAATACAAATTTTATGATTTTGAATATTAAATACAACAAAAAAATTAAATTACGATAAATTAAGCTTAAACTACTCAACAAAATGAAAACATATTGTTAAACAATGAACATAAAATTGATTGACAATTTAATTTGAACAGACAGACAATGGAAGAAATATACAAACAGCAAAAACACACAATTTGCACAAAAATATATGCAAATCCATACTAAAAAAAATCAAATTTAAATAATTACAAATGGGGAAAAAACAAAAAAAAAAAACAAAATAAAAACTTTGCATACATACATACATGTAAATATCTTTAAATGTGTGTATGTATGTAGATAGAAACGTCAAATCAAACTAGACGAACACTCGAAAGACAATCGAAAATAGCTTAACATATTTAAGTATATGGTAGAGGTGGTTCAGCAGCAATTATGTTTTTTTTATATTTTTAATGGAATAATAATAAAATATAAACGCAGCCTACGCAACAAATCCCAGTTGCTCAAATAGTGAGTATTTCTCAAAAGACCAATGAGTTCATTCCATATTCTAAAAGGAGCAATAAACGATACTTCGATAAATTCATTCTCTTTTCAAGCCTGAGAAACAACAATAACAAATATAATCTATGGTAGAATAATAGAGAGTAGTGGTTTTTGTATAAATTGAGATCATGAAACACACACACGCACACACACGCACACACACATCATCCACGCAGTACGATTTTTAATTTGACAGTAGAGTTCAGAATGAAAAAGAGAGTGATTCTCTCTATTATTCTGCCATAATATAATTGTCTAACGAATACGAACACAACAAAAGGAGTTGACTTTTACAAAAACAACGCAACGAATAATAACATTAAATTTCTCTTGATGCCGACAACTCGAGAGAGCGATTCTCTCTACTATTACCATATAATATAATACGAAAAAAACAGAAGGAGTAAACTTTTACAAAAACAACGGAACGAGCTGAGTATAGAAATGTCATACTGACATAGAGTTGCAGTGAGGTATAATGCAAATCAATAATAAAATGGAATGGAAACTTAAGTAACATTGCAGTATCAACGACGATTATTTTCACATAGCAAAAAGGAGAGAGAAAAAGAAGCGCAAATGAATTCCGGTCAATTGCTCAATTCGAAAATCGAGAGAGAGTGTTGCTCGTGTTAGTACTCGTGTCCTCCTTTATTTGGAAGCTAAAACAAGCGAATACTCTATGCCCTAAGACAAGCAATTTTTAAAAGGCGAAAAGTAATCTAATTGCTCGCTTTGAAGAGCTCGATGATTACTTCTACGATCATCCCAAGTTCCACTGGGATCACACCAAATACACACACACAAGCATACACACATACCGCGAACACACGCTTTTTCTGATTGAATGCTCAACGATTCATATTATTTGTTTTATGCAAAATCATTTCATTGAAATATATTTCAAGTGAAAAAAGTTTCACAATCACAATATAAGTAAAGGCTTGAAAAGAAATGATGTAGCTGCAAGTGTTCCACAAGAGCGACAAAAAACCAAAGTTAAATCAGAGTTAAAATGCATGAAGCACTGAAACGAAAAAGAAGAAAAAGCTGTCGAATATATACCAACAAAAGAACGAATAAAGTTTGTTAAAACGACAAATAAGTTGAAGATGCACGTACACAGATTGCTACATAGCTGTTGCTGTGTTTGCAAGCGGAAAAATAGCAATTGCGGCAGCTGAGCTGAGAATGAAGCAAAGATATAAATACATTCACAAAAATATCAAGAATCTAAGCGCGACATGTGAAAAAGCACAGAAAGCAGAAGCAGCATTCGAAGGTTCTTTAGTTGAAAATAATTAACTAATTAAAAAATGTATCTGTTAAAGACAAAATACATATACATATGTACAAAGTCTTTTTGCCACGAAAAGGCAAAAATAAAATAAACACCATCAACAGCACAAGCAAGTAATGTCCTCTTGCATTCAGTCTCTCTGCCCTTCCTGTCTGTGTCTGTCTCAGTCTGTCCGTCGGTCAGTCCTTTTCTACACATTAGCCTAAATGGGCTGACTATTTTCGGGTTAGATACACGAAACAGTTCATCAGTACCTTCGGTTTTTTTTTTAACTTTTTTTTTAGACTTATTATCATTCTCCAATCTTATGCCTATGCAGATGACTGTTAACATGTAAGTGTGTGTGCATATGTGCTGCATGTAGTTACTTTGCTACTTGAGAGATACTCATTTAGAAGTGCACGTTTTTTCAACAGAATTTCAAAAGTTCAGGCAAGAAACAAGGGAATAAACTACTGCAAAAAAAAAGAAAAAAAAAATCGGCAATGAGCTGTTGCTGGTATGCAAATGATGTGGTAGATCGATATGTGATGCTGCTGCACGTTGTTGTAGTTAATTGAAAATTTAGGGGAAAGTCGTCTAGGTTGGAACACACTTTGATTTATGCCTATAACTTTCGTTGTAGGCCGAATTAGTGATAGGCTGGAAAAATTAAAAAAAAAATTTATTGAAAAAAAAAAAAATCAGACAAGGTCGGAACATGCAGTCTAGGCCGGAACACCGTAGAAAATCAATGAGAAATGGAAGAAAATATTTGAAAAAATCCCTCGGACTTTTAAAAATGGAAAAAGGGAACCTGAAATTTTTAAATTAATTCCTAAAATGTCGAAGCATAGTACAATATAAGTTTCATACGAATATGTTGACGTTAACGCAGGTAAAAATAGGTAAGAAGTGGTGTGTGTTCAATACAACAACAGTAGAGTAGTTTTTTCCATTATAACATTCAAAAAGTACAGAACCGTTTAACAGTAAAGTAGTTTTTTCGATTTTAGCATTCAAATTGTTCAGAAGCGTTGAACAGTAGAGTAATTTTTAAGATTTTAACATTCAAACCGTACATAATCGTTTAGCAGTAGAGTAGTTTTTTCCATTTTAACATTCAAATACATTAACTACATGCTCCATTTGGCGTCGTATCACAAAGACCGCAAACCAATGCGTGATCCGAAAACCAAATAACGCTCCAAATTTTCACATTGCACATCAACGAACGATTTTGGTCAACTTACTTTGTGTTTTGCTTGTTTGTTTGTTATTGCTTTTTGATTTTAAGCACTTTAGCACTCAGTGAATCAGTTTTCTTTCGATATGTGGATATTTGAACACTCGTTTTCGTGACACGTGTATACTAGGGATGGCAGTCCCGGTCTGAAAACGGTTCCAAAAATCCCGAATTGAAAAAACGAAATACCGGTGATTCGTATGTATCTATACAAACTTGTTGTAATTAAATTTTTTTTTTGTTATATTGTATGTAGAATCTTTTTTGCTCTTCGAAATTTTAGCTTAAATGCACAAAAATGCTCATCAACATAAAAAAAAAAATAAATTTGACGCGCTCTGAATTCCAAGGGACACAAAAAGTTTTAAAGGTTTTACTGTCATTGCGACAAACAATAGATGGCTGTTTACACTAGCGAAAAACCAAAACAAACGCGGTATTCCTACCAAGACGACATTCCCCTATAACTTTACATGTTCTCAACTTTTCCTCAACTCTATCTATACTTTTAAGTTTTATTTGCAAAGAACTATAATAAAAATTAAATATAACTAAGTATATAAAGTTACTTAACAAAAACGAGACACTTATACTTAAATGTGTATACAAAAACTAAAACTGCTTAATTCTTAGTAATTTCCAGTTTACTCGTCAGCACCATCATCAATCATTACACTTTCAGTTTGGTTTTTTTTCTCTGCTTTTTTTTTTTCTTTGCTTTGCTATTTTTCAGTTGTATATTTTCAATCATTTTGCTTAAGCTTATCTTAATTTTTTTACATAAATTGGTACATACATACAAAATGTACAAGTAAATAATACAACAACTCAACTTTACAACATTGGTAGGTAAATAATCATTTTCGTTTTTAACTTCATCGTTAGCTTTGTCCAATGCTGAAATATGTTGATGCTGCTGCTGGTGGTGGTGGTGCTGCCTTTTGGACATATTCGTTTATAACTTTGTCTTTTATTTTATTTTTTTTTTTTTTGGCTGCCTGCTTTTAAGCATATCTTGTTAATATGCGTGAATATTATTTGATTTTGATTGATTTTTACCGACCGACCAATAATTTTCAATGGTACGATCAATACCCATGTGCGTGTATATCTTTTGGCTGTCTTTTAGTTTTTCTGTCTGAGTGTTTGTTGTTCGTCCGAAATGTACAATCGTCAGCATCAGCAAAGTTAATGGTATTTTGCGCTAAATTGATTTAGACAAATTTTTGTTAGTTGATTTTGTAATTAGCGGGACGAAAATACACACTAGCGGACTTAGATATTTCCTAAGGGGGAGGGGGGTGGTTTTAATTTTTTGTCTCTTTTTGTTTTTTTTTTTTTTCAAGACCAATGATGAAAATGCATGAGATTTTCATCGATAAAGGGGGAGGAGGTTACCCCCTAGGTTCCACTAGTCATACACACATGCATGCATAAATTGCTTCTTAAGGTTTTAGTACCATCTAGAAATCTCGAAAAATCGAATTTTTATGTGTTTTTTTTATTTTTGTTTGAAGTGAAACTTCTTTAGCGGGGCTGTGAAATAACTTTTTGTTGCACTCATACTCATACGAAACTAATAAGAAACGAAGTTATGCAGTTGTTAGTGTTCTGCGAATGAGACCATATGGGGATCGGCTATATACAATCAAGCAGAGAGACGACGACTTCTCGCAGTTTTCTCTCATGCGTTTTAGTGAGAGAGCCGACGTCTCTGCTTGATTGCATATTCCTCTTATGTATTGTATATGTGTACTACGTCGTGTTTGTGCCGTTAAGTGAAGAAAGTATTAACAGAACAAAAAAAAAAAAACACAATACAAAATAGAAAGAAGAAGACAAAATGAATTTCGTACACGCCAAAAACCATTGAGAAAATAAAATAGAGAAAATAATTCGTTAACATTGTAAGTTTATGCTTAAATATTTTCTAATCACCAAAATTAGCTATTTCGATTTATTACTCATGCTTGTGCTTATTGCTCATAAATCACATGTATAACCTCTAATCAATTAACGTATATAACCTCAAAATTTGCATTATGCGTAAACTTTTAACCATTCATTATTCTAAGTATTTATTTCTCAATCTCTTTTTATGTGATTTTCAAATTGAAAATTATTGCTCAATCCTCAATGCCGAAAACAAGTGTGGTTAAGTGTTGAGAGTATCGGCAGAAAAAAACTCTGTATGTGGCATTACACACTGCGGAAATAAGTATAAAATACATAAAGACGTTTCACTTCTTTAATGTATAGCGGCTGAACGTTTTAGTTTTTTTGTAAAACTTCAAGATTTTCTGCTTATTGTGCAACTAATTAGCTAATCAGAAATTATTCCAATTTATATTATTTAGTTTTCTGGTGCCTGTGGCGTTGAATTTGGAGCCTCGGTGAAAAAGTCCTTTAACGGCAGACATGATTGGTGAACGTAAAGTGATCTGAAACAAAAAGATTCTTAATCTGTATAAATGTCGCTGTGCAATGAACTTCAACCAAGATTTTTTTTTTTTTTAAATTGGTGAAATGGCACCCCATATCCATGAAATCTGACTTTTACTTAAAACCATGACAATTTTTGAGGTTCTCAAAGTAAGAAAAACTAAAAAACAATTCAGTGAGGTCTATTTGTACATTTTTGTACTTACTTACATTCAATCTATAATGCATGCTGCATAAATATTGCCGTCGGACACCTCGAATTCTTCTTCGGCAGCTGCCTTTTTATTCCTTCCATTTCGAAAATTTTAGACGGTAAAATTATTTTGAAATACTTTAGGGAAAAGTGTGGTCTAGTGATAGAGTGACAGACTCTTGTCACTGGAGACCCGAGTTCGATTCTCGGCTTGGGTATTTTTCTTATCTATCTTGCTTTCTCTCTTCCTTTCGTTCTTTCATGACTTGGGGCTTTGGTACAATAGAACTTATAGGTCGCAGTGCCTGACTTTCGAGTCGTCCTTCCTTCAAATAATAATAAGTAGGAAAAAGTGAAATTTGAACTATGAAACAAGGCAGCAAGCGATAGACTCAGTATTAATTTATAAATAATTAGTACCTAAAATTTTTTGACTTTTCATTTTATACGGAGTATTTAATTTTAAAAAAATGTTACAGTTCAATTAAATACAAAAAACAAAATTTAATTGTTTAATTCTTCTATTTTGATGTGTTAGAAAGTATTTCGAAAAAAACTACATAAAGTCCCGTACAATTTCAACGATCAAATAAACATGCGCACACATACACTCACACACACACACACACTTAGTGAGAGAGTTTTGTTTATATGCAAATGGCAGTAGCCAATGCCCTCGGGTTGTTGTGAATACGAAGATGGATGCGCTTTACTGCAATGTACACTAACCCAGCTAACATTAAGAAGATTATTAGAAGATCGTGAGCAATGCACGATCAACGCGAGATAGTCTTCGTAACGATTTGTTTGAAGATTGATTTTTCGTTATTATTTTGCTTCTTTTTTTTCTTTTCTTTTACATCTTTGCACATTTTTTAATCGCCTGGACGATTGAAAGGCGATTTGTAAGAAATTTTTTCGTGTTATAATTTTTCGTTGCGGTGGCATTTGTCGTTGGTGTGATAATAATGTAATTAAATAACAACTTTATAAATTATAATAAATGATTACCTTTGAATATTTATAATGGGAAAAGTATTCATTCAATGATGTTGGTCATTGATTGCAGATAATTTAGAGTTGCCGCAAGCAAAAAATGAAAAAAAAAAAAACTGAAGTGAAGTGAAAACAAAAAATTTTATTAAAAAAAAAGTTTACCAGTTAATTTAAAATCGATTTTTTTTATTTATTCTAAATCTAAATTAAAGGTTTTCTAGTGTTGAATGGATCTATACAAAATTATGTGAGAAAATCTGTTTCAGAATATGTTAACACTTAGTTTAATTCAAAATTGGTTGAAATATTAATTTATGTTAAAAAAGCAAAGCTAAAGGGTTAAAACACCGTTGAAGATATAAATGCTCAATTCAATTAATTTTATAATGTTTATTTTGCATTGTAAAACATATTTTTAGTTAAGAAAATACTTTTTAAGACGCATTAGTTCACTGCGTTTGTTTCTTCCGAAGGTGGAAATTTGAATTTTTTTCAAATTTTGGTTTATTTTTACTACAACCATGTTAACATATTTTTATAGTTGAGTGATTTATAATAAAATTTTATCTATCTCTATCAACCCTCATAATGAGTTTTAAAAAAAAAATACAAAAAAGACTCATTAAAGCGGGAGCTAATGGATTAATACATTCGAAAAAAATGTTCTACGTAAAATATATAAACTTTTGAACACACAAACAATCTCAGATGCAAAATTAACATGTTGTCATATGGTTTATTATACTGAATTTGTTTGAAATGGGTAAACTTTAAAGCCGCGTAAAACAAAAAATTGATGTAAGCTACCTTCCGAACCTTATTTTTCAAAAAAAATTAACTTTTGTCGGACAGTGTTATCGATATAAAAAAAAATTTTTATCAATTACAATTATGTATCTACAAATGAATAAAAACCACAACAAAGAAAATGAAATTTCCAAACCAATCTTCCAATACAACTCTCCTTGGCGATTCATTGAAGACTCTTGTTCGCATGTCACCGTATATTCTTCTCTACGAATGACAGTTTCTTCTGAGACATGAAACTTCTACAATTAGACAGCGATATTGCTGGCGATTAAATGCAATTTCTCGGCGAATTGTATAAAAATCTTTCGCGATTGAAAATGCTAGCTGGGCGCAACTACATTTACGTTCTCTTCTTACAAACACACACACATACACATATGTATGAACATTTCTCCATTGCATACACTCATATGCCAGTAAAACGTTGTTGTTGTTGTTTATAACAACGCGGTATTTTTATTGAAAATAAAAAAAACAGCAACAGCGTCAGCAACATCAAAAAAAAATCGGCAACATTGTAAATACTGTTGCCAGAGTAGAAAAATTGCTTACAGCAAAATTTATACTTAAACTCACACGCGGCTTTTTCATTGTTGTTGTTGTAGTGGTTGTCGTCATTTCTGCGACTACTGACTGCTTAATGCTACCATTTATGAATATTATGGCCCAATATTAATGCAACGTTGTGTATGCCACATAACTTAGATTGTAGTTGTTGTTGTTGCTTTTGAGTTTTTGATTCTGATGAATGCATTTTTGCATCACGCAGTTAAACATTTACGGATTTATGCACATTGTACGCATGTGAATGTGTTAGAGTGGTTACGCATGTGCCACAATGGCAAACGAACCGCACGCTCTTGATACAACAACTGCAACTGTTGCTGTTGCTGTTATTGATATCAGAGTTTGAGTCTATTGATGTTTTGATTGAGATCAATGCTTGTGGCTATTGTGGCATATATTGGGCTTTGTTTTTTTTTCTTCATTTAATAATGAAGTGTAAAAGTGTGTGAAAAATGTGTGTAGATGAATATGCGAAAACAAAAAGATAATGAAATTATTTTATATTAGTGCTAGTACTTTTTTACATTTGCTAAAACATTTTTCACAAAAAAACCAAACAAAAAAAAAACAAAAAACTCAAAAAACAAACTTCGTGCTATCAAAGTAAATCTTAAATAAATATGTATAAATATATTCATTTTCATATATTTTAATTGCATTTTCATGGTATCTAATCTATAGTATCTTTTTTTGCCACCAATTTCTTCAGCAGCAACACTGGCAGAGAGAGCACGAGAAAAGAGAGAGGAAGAGAGAGAGAAAAGAACCGGCTTACTCATGATTTTGCTGACGTTTCGCTTTGAGTAAAATTTCGTTTCATTGTATTTCACAGCAAAGAAGCAGACAGCCAAACGAAATGAGCATTGAAAGACACGAATAAAAACAGAAAAAGTTAAAAAGCAAAGACAAAAAAAAAAAACAAAATGTGAAACATAAAGCAACAAAAAAATACACGAACAACACAACATTTTTGAGAGCAGCGTGGTGTAATGGTGGCATGGCTGATGCTGTTTTGCTGTTGTTGTTTACTCAAAAGTTTTGAGTTGCTGAATATGCGCGCTAAAGTGAGAAAGAGAAATACTATGAAAATGAGGTGAGGTGAGTTCAGGTGAGTTGAGTTGAGTTGAGATCAATCGTGGTGTTCATCGTGTATCTCTATTTATTTTCTTACGGCTAATAAAAAATTTTCTTTTACAATAGAAATAAAATAATTTTAGAAATGAAACGATTTTAATATTAAAAATTGATTATTGCAGCAACAGTAAAAGCAAGTAGCATCCAGCTAAAATAACAGCTAATTTCGTTGATAGTTTAAATTCGCTTATGGCTATTGTTTTTATTACTTTAATTTCGGTTATTCTAGTGTTTTATTTAGGTAGTTCCACTTTACATGCAAGAAGGGCCCTTCAAAACTTGCCTCTGTGTTAGTTCTCACTCCATTCAAATTCAAAGGCTTTGTTTGATTTATTTTTTATCTACCTACATATTTGTTGTTTTACTTGTTTTTTTGCTTGATGTGTGTGTGTTTTTTTTTCTAGTCGCAGCGGTGGTGATATTTTTATTGTTATTATAGTATTTATATATGCATGCATATATAAATACATTTATTTTTTTTTTATTTTTTATTATGATGAATGTGATAGTGAATGTGGATTTTGAATGAAAAATTAGAATATTTTTTGCAAAAGAATAAGAAGAAAGTTTGATTTTAGGGTCACCACAATTACATACACCTAGTAGTTCATTTGCTTGGCTGCTGTTAGTTGTGGGAGTAAATTACAAATTATTACAAAACAATAGCTGATGTTAGTGGCAATTATAGCACTGCAATCACCACAATCACTAACAGCAGATGTAGCAACAGCAGCAGCACGTTTGCATCAGTGATGGATTTTTCAATTTTTCAATACGATTGTACTTTTTTTCAGTACATTTTAAGACTCGGAAGTACATATGTCAGTACGTAGACAATATTTTCAGTACAAAACCACATTTTTATTTTCTTTTGTTTATTTCTCAAAAAAAAAACAGGAGAGTGGCAATATAGAAAATTGATACATACGTGTTCATTATTATTATATTAAAAGGGAACCCCACACAGGCAGGCACTGCGACCTAAAAGTTCTTTTGCGCCAACCCCCACTTATGAAAAAAGGCCTTCAGCTGACCTAATGAAAGCCAAAACGTCGTGTGCTGAAGAGGATTTTATTTTGTTAATCGTAGGAAAAGATGTACCAAAAATTACCCCTGTGAGCCGAGCCAAAGTTAGCTGTCGTTTCGTCATCTTCTAGACATAGTCGGCACTCTGTCTTATTTGACAGGCCTATTTTGTTTAAGAGATATCTGAGCACAAGAGATGGGCCGATTGTGGGCAAGCGGAACGATAAGCGCTTTTGCCTGCCTTAAACCTGGAACAGACTTCCAATAATCTAACCATATTCCCTTAGACCACTCCTCAACGATTGATTTCGTGAAGGTCCAGCCGACTCTACAGAACGGAGCGGTGCCAAAGTGCATAGTCGATGAACCCTTCCTAGCCAGTTCGTCGGCAGCCTCATTACCATAAATATCACAATGGCCGGGTACCTAACAAAGCATAACTTTTTTATGGGTAAACAAGCATTGGAGACTCTCAAAGCATTCTCTCAACAGATTTGAGGAAAAGCTCTATGAAGAGAGAGCTAAGAGAGCCGCCTGGCTGTCTGAAAAAATTACAATAGCTTCGCCTTTTAGACCCTTATGAAGGTTTAAACTAGCAAAAGTCTCAATAGCGTATATTTCAGCTTGAAAAACACTGCCAAATACCCAGTGGGATTGAGATTCTAGTATTGGGTCCTGCAACACCGGCACCAGAACCACAATCCATCTTCAAGCCGTATGTATACCAATTTAGAGCATGGAGAACGAAGTTAGGGCATTGGTCATCCCACTCGAACCTGGAAGGAAAAACAATGTTGAATTTCCTGCCGAAATCCCTAATCATATAATCCGATACAGCACAGATTAGACCATTGGGAATTTCGTTAAGTATGCCAATATGACTAGGGCTGCCTTTTAACAGATTTGACGAGATTTGCAGCCTCAAGACAGTATTTGCAGCGGTTTTCCTAATGAAAATGTGTAATGGCACTAGGCCAATTAATGCTTCAATAGCAAGAGTTGGGCAGGTACGCATTGCTCCAGTGATGGAGACACAAGCAAGCCTTTAGAGCTTGTTAAGTTTGTTGGTGGCTGAGCCCTGCATAGCTTTAGGCCACCACACCAGGGCCGCTTAGACTATGACGGGTCTAACTATCATAGTGTAGAGCCAGAAGATCATCTTAGGAATGAGACCCCACGTTCTACCAAAGAGTTTCTTACAGGCCCAGAAAATCCTAGTGGCTTTCGTCAGGACATTATTTAAGTGAGTGTTAGAGTTTCTAAGTCAGTCGTTTGTCAAGCGTAATGCCTAAGTATTTGACCTCATTGGAGTAAACGTGTAAACGTTTCATTGTACATGATACAATTCCATTCATTTAAAATTACAAAAGTTTTTACTTTATTTCATTAAATTCTAATAAACACAAAATTCAATTCGTTATTTAAATTATAATTCGTAGATTTGTTCCGCGTGGAACGAGCCATATTTTGTTGTCATATATAAATTTTCATTAATTAATCCTCCTAGTAGTACTTGATACTATTTTTATACAATTTTATATTTTACTATTATTCTACATCGTTTACACGCTAAAATTCAACACTCAATACACCTCATCAGTTCTTTGTTCTCTGTCCA
This sequence comes from Toxonevra muliebris, assembly GCA_963691655.1. Taxonomy (NCBI): domain Eukaryota; kingdom Metazoa; phylum Arthropoda; class Insecta; order Diptera; family Pallopteridae; genus Toxonevra; species Toxonevra muliebris. The sequence goes on from OY829329.1 coordinate 74,305,300, forward strand.
CAATACCGTTTAACAAAAAAAAAAAGAGAGAGAGAGAGGTGAGAGAAATCGTCATTGCGTACTCGCAAACGCATCCGAGTACCCAAAAGCACATAATTTATTTATTACAACAAAAGTGCCATTGTACCATATTTGTATGAGAGGGTATTAGTTGAAAAGGAATAGATCAAGAGAACAAGAAATTCAAAGAGCAAGCTTATTTTCTCTGCTGTTGTTCTCAC